>VZTX01014862.1:0-20289 GCA_013400915.1 Pardalotus punctatus
GGAAGGGGAGATTCCTGGCACTGATAGCAATGGGGAAGGGGAAATTCCCAGCTCTGATGGTGATGGGGAAGGGGAAATGCCCTGCGAGGCGAAAGAGGAGGCTTCTTGCTCCGAGAGCGATGTGGAGGAAGTACCAGATACTGTAATCCCTGCTGCTTCCAAGAAAATAACTTCAATTTCCTCTCCCTTGCGGGCCATCGTCCGCCTGCGCCGGCGGTACCAGGGGCTGAAGAAAAGCCGCCTGCACTTAGAGCTGCCTCGGGAGAAGTCTACGGAGTTTGTCCACACGAGGCTGCTTCAAAGGCAGCTGTCCCTGAACAGGACTGCCCTGTACAGCCCTTCCATGTCCTTCTTTAATCAGGCTGGCTTTGAGAGCTCCCAGTACTTCACCTTTGACACATCTGTGGAACATTACTTGGTGAAAAAGTGCAGGCGGAAAAAGAGCCGGAGGAAATCCAGGATGGTCCTCTACCCCGATAAAACAAAAAAATATCTCCCAGCAGAGGAGAAAAGCAAGGCCAAGCGCTGCCTCTTCTTGCTCATTGCCATTATCTTCTTCCAGATTCTCAATGCAATAGAGAACCTGGATGATAACCTCCAAAAATACGACCTCGATGGTTTGGAGAAAACCATGCACCGGGAAGTATTTGGGCAGAAGGTTGCTGTGGAAAGTATTGTGGAACTACTACAAGACTATCTGGCTACCCACATCCACAACAAGCCTCTGGTGATCTCTCTGAATGGCCCAGCAGGAGTTGGGAAGAGCCACGTTGGCTGGCTGCTGGCCAAACACTTCCGCTCTGTCATGGACAATGACTTTGTGCTCCAGTACTTTGTGATGCATCACTGCCCCGGCGGGGTGGCTCCCCTCACCTGTGAAATAGATCTGTCTAAGAAGATTTCTGACATGGTTACGAGAGCTGAGATAGAGGAGAAGACCCCGTTGTTCATTCTGGACGAGGTTGAGCTCATGTCCCCAGTCCTGCTGGACACTCTGAGCCGATTCTTCGAACCAAATCAAACCAACGAGTTCCTCAATGCCATCTACATTTTAATAAGCAACCTAGGAGGTGCTGAAATCACAAAGTTCGTTATCCAGAATGCATCCACCGAGCTCCTGCATCAGCAACGAGGAGCTGAAGAGCTGCTGAGCATCATCCAGCCGGTCCTGGTCGGTGTCCACCCCCTGTGGAAGGCTGCGGACATCATCCCCTTCGTTCTTCTGGAGAAGTCTCACGTCATAAACTGCTTCCTGGAGCAGATGAGGAGGGAGGGGCTCTATCCCGACCAGAAGCACATCGAAAATTTGGCAAACCAGCTCAGTTACTACTCCACAGGGGACAAGCAGTACTCCAGGATGGGCTGCAAGCAGGTTGTGGCCAAAGTCAACCTCCTGTAGGGATTTACTGCAGAGACCAAGCCCTGCTCTTGGGATTTGCAAAATTCCGTGCTCATGAGGAGTGTGTTACAGCAGGCTGTGCTCAAGGTGTCTTTTCTCAGCCCTGCACTGCCTCTGCCCTGGTCTAGGTAGAGGGGTGGCAGCCTGGGCAATGAGCTCTGCTCTCCTCCAGAGACTTCGCTTTTTCTGATTTTCCTTGAACAAGGCAGGGCAAGGAAGCTGAGCCACCTCCCAATAACTGCAAGATACTTTGTTCCTCACATTCTCATTTGGGATTCTCGTCACTGAGGAGTTTTGAGATGGCACCAGGAGCTGCAGGATATAAACAGGAGGGTGAAACAATCCCTGGGCCGCTGCCCCTGCAGAAAATGTCACTTCAGGTGTCTCGCTCCTTCCCGGCTCAGTCACCAGTTCTTTGCTGCTCTGGGTCCTGCCTGGTGTGTGCAGAGCAGAAACAGGACTGGACACCTGGACTGGGACAATTTGTGGCTCCTGCTCCCCCAAATGTGCAGGCAGTCAGAGCTCTGCCCTCCCCAGCTCCTACGTGACCACCTCCTCCAGAGAACGCTTCTTGGACCTGTTCCTGAGCTGTTGCTCCTCTGAGCTCATCCCTGAGCTCACCTTTGGCACCTGCAGTGAGATTTCTGCCCTGCAGGTGTGTTTGGGCTGGCCTCAAAGAGTGCTCAGCTGTGCCAGATGGTGCAGAAATAACCTCAGGATTGTTTCAGGTCTGCTGGTGACACCTCATCCTCAGAGCTCTTCTGCTTTTTGCCTCTGGGGACACGTCACCGTGGTCAGGCATTATCTAGAAAGGCCAAAGTAGCAGCTGATGTGCATGAAGCAACACTGGAAAAGACAGTCTGGGCTGATGGAGTGGGAATCCTGGGCTCTTTGCCCCTGAGTCCCAGGTGAGATGTGGCCTGGGAGCAGCTTGGGAAGAGCTCACAGCTGTGTTTTGGGTTTGGCCTGCACCCTGAGCAGGTATTTATGGCATCTTTTTTTTTCAGGTTGTGGTTTTGTACAAGGTTTCTAGAACTTGCTGTGAATTCTCAGACAGGAAACCCTGTGGATGTTTGCATTGGGGGTTTGATTCACCTCTTTCTAATTTTTGATCTCCAAAGACTCCATCACAAACTCCTGCTTCCAGAGATGTTGTCAGGAATAGACTCAAACTGTCCTGAATAAAATAATTCAAAGTACATTTCTTTCATTTGACTGAAATGTGGTTTTCCTCCCAGATTTTCCTTCTGGAGCCGTGGGGCTGCACTGTGCTTCCCGGTGGCTCGGGCTGGGAGCAAGGCTGCAGCTTTGTGGTGTGTTTTTGGCAGAGCACCTCGATGCTCTGTGGGTGCAGCAGCTCCAGGTGTGCTCCTGGTCAGCCCCAACCCCAAACTCTCGCAGTGCAGCAGTGCCAGAGCTGGGTGCTGCACAGCTCCTCCGTCTAAGCCACCTCCGAAATTCAAAGTGTTCTCAAAAACCCACATGTGTGAGCTGGTTTCCATAGCTTAGAGAGATTTACTGCTCTGACACTTGGGGTGTTTTTATCCTGGATAAGAAACAGCTCAGGAGCCGGGATTCCAGGTGGGAGAGGGGCAGATGTTTGTTCTGATTGTTTCAACGGGGTCTTTTGTTTATAAATACCCACCCATGGGGTCCCTGGGGGCCTCCCCACCACCCATCACCCTGTGCAAAAGGGGAGGGGATCTTTGAGTGGAGCTGAGCTCGTGTCCACCCCTCTAAGGCTCCCCTGCCCTAAATCAGGGCTCCCAGCCCTCCCCTGAGCCCGAGTTTTGCTGAGGCACCAGCCCATGGCTTGATGGCCACCAGGAGCTGTGCTGGGTGGCTCTGGGCTCACCCTGAGCACCTCAGCACCCCTCAGGGATGTGTGGCACTGTCTGGCCTCCATCCCACCCCACTTCTGCACAGCAGCTCCCTCCCAAAGCAAAGCTGTCCCCGTTATTTTACACAGGTTGTACCCCGTTATTTTACCCTGTGCACCTTGAAGACCTGCCAAGGTCTTTGTCTCCCACAAAGCTCCTCTCAGTGCTCAGACGTGGGGCTCAGCTTCCTGCTGCCTGAAGACCACTCCTCCTTCAGCCTCTGGAACCTCTGGAAGCCCTCGCCAGAAAGCACAGGAACCTCCAGGTTATGGAGAGGAATCTCCCTGCCAGAAGATAAGGGTGTCTGCCCAGGTTGTCCTCAGTCCCAGCCCATCTCAGGATTTGAATCCCAGCTCAGATGGCTCTTCAGGCTGTCCCCAGACCCAGCCTCTCTCGGGATCCCAGCTCAGACTTCTGTCCCCAAGCTGCCCTGAGATCCTCTGCAAAGCCACCAGCCCTGCCCGGGCTCTCAAGGCACTGGAGTGATCCGAAGCGATCCCCAGGAGCCCCACGGCTCCTTCCTCAGGGCTGATCCTAGGGAATGATGAGCAGCCTGACACCTCCTTGTCTCCCATGGTGGCTGTGCCAGGCCTGGCCAGGTTCCCCACCTTTGCCCACTCCAGGCTGTGTCAGTCACCAGAACCTCTGGAGGAGCTGCTCGTGAGGGCCAGGATGGTGAGCCCGGATTAGGAAATCAACAGAAAACCCTCGAGCACATTCAAGGCCAGAGCACCAGGAGTCTGGTGGCTTGTCCTCGGTCCCACTCTCTCTTGGACTTTCTCCCAGCACAGGATCCAAGGCTCTCCTGGAGAGCTTTTACTCTGTGGCTGTGGCTGAGATCCCAGGTGTGTGGTGCTTTTGCCAGAGACTTTGTCCTCCTGAGCCTGGTGTGAATTCCTTCATCCAGTTGAATTTTCCAGGGAAAATGCTGGTTGAGGTAAGGGTTGGGACTGAAGCTGAAAGATGGAGAGAACACCCCCAGCTGGGCCACTTGGGCTGCAGGTCCTGCTCTCCCCCTGCACAGTCGAGTTGTGAATTAAGGGCTTCCTTACTCTTAATAGCTTCGTTTTTTTTGTAATTGGAACCTCTGTAAATAGGACTTCGTAGCAAATGTTACTGGGGATAGAAAGAATTCCTGTGGCACCATCTGTGTCCTGTGCCTTCATCCAGCTCCTTTGGATCCCCAGGTGAATGGCAGCTGCCCAGCCTGCAGGAGCTGCCACACAGACCTGCTGTGGCACTGGGAAGGCTTCCTCAGTTGGCAAAAGCTCTTTCCGAGTCAGGGACACATCTCTGCTGTGCTGGGAGCAGTGGTCTGTGGAAGGCTGCTCCCACCCTGCTGCAGACTGTGTTTGACCCTGCTGGATCAGCAGTGCCAGCAGCACTGGGGTGGCTGTTCCCGTCACTGCTGCCAGGGACAGCATCCCAAAGCCAGAGGGAGGTTTGGGGCAAATTCCCTTTTTGTATTTACCCTGGGGAAAGGGCAGAGTGGTTCCAAACAGGAGTATGGTGAGGTGTGGGAGCAGCTGCTGTTACTGCCGGTGAGAACACAGCAGTGAGGGACGAGGGAAAAAGGGAATTGGGAACTGTTCATGTGTTGAGAGCACAGACTGTGGCCACATTGGTTGGTCTGTGCTGCAGCTTTCCCAGGGCCAGGCTCAGGACAGGGGGTCCCATGGGCAGGGACTGCATTCCCAGCATGGTGAGACCTCGATGGAGCAGTGGTGTCCCCTCCAGCAGCACCTCCTGGCCGAAGATTCACCCACCTGAAATGACAATTAGTCCTCACCTGCCGTGTCCCAGGAGCCCATTCCACACGGATCTCCCTGCTCAGGGGCTCTGCTTTAGCACAGCTGGAGCCTCATCCCTGGGGTGGCTGTGTTGGAGGAGTGCAGCATCCAGCTCAGCTCTGGATGATCCACCGCTGCTCTGCTGATGTAAGACCTCAGCCTGCAGCCTGCTGCTTCCTCTGCCCACAGCCACGGACCTGCCTGGCCCTGGCTGGCCCTGATCTGTGCCTTGTCTTCCTGGCTGGCCCTGATCTGTGCCTTGTCTTCCTGGCTGGCCCTGATCTGTGCTTTGTCTTCCTGGCTGGCCCTGATCTGTGCCTTGTCTTCCTGGCTGGCCCTGATCTGTGCCTTGTTTTCCTGGCTTCCCCCTGCTCCCGTCTCATCCCTGTGGTGTTGGACATCGGGGTGGTTCCGGGCTCTCGGTTTCACCTGGCCACCCCCCAGACCTGCCCTGGTGTTCCGTGCAGGTACGGTGGGATGGTCCCTGCTGGACCCAGGGTCCCACTTGCTCTCCCTCTCCAGAGGGAGCAGCCCTGCTCCTGCTTCCCCTGACGTGGGGAGCACCGAGGGGAACCTTCCGTCCAAGGCACCGATCGCCTCCTGCCCACAGGTGCCTGAAGCTGCAGTGGACGGTGACATCCCTGTCTTTGGTGCCAGCTGTGTCCAGGGCAGCACCTGTGTTAGCAGAATCCCCCAGTGGCACCAGAAGAGCCCCCTGAGCTGGAGGCCATGTGTTCCCAACACCTTCGCCCCTTTCCCTGCAAGGAAGCGTTGCTCTGGGTTGCAGGAGGAGCTGCTGGGGCTGCCCAGGGGAGGGAGCAGCCTGGGGTGACCCATGAGTGACCATGAGTGACCCAGCTGGCAGAGGTGTCACCTGTGGTGTCCCCTGGGTGGGTGTGCACCCCAGCACACACCCACACCCGGCCTGGCCCGTGCTCCAGCCCATCTTTTTTCCATGCTGGTGTTGGAGAACTCCCATCCAGGCTCTCCCATCTTCCAGCAGCAGGAGGATCCGTAGCGTTTCCTGAGACAGAGCTGAAAGCTGGAGGCCAGCTGGCCCTCAGATTGCTCCTACCTGTGAGCTGGGAGGGTTTTATTTTATACAGTGACAAAGAACTGCCCTCACCAAGCCTGTGGGGTCGGAGCAGTCCCGGCAGGAACGCTGTGTCCGGCATTCCCAGGGGATGTGGGAGCACGAATGGGCTGTGCCCTGGCTCCTCCATGGACACTGCCCAGCTCCAGCCAGAGGAAGGCAGCTGCACGTGCACCTTCTGCAGGAGCTCTGGATAACTTCAGCTGCCTCCAGAAGAGCTTTGGATTTCGATATTCCTAAAAAGGATCTAATCCCAGCTGCCTCCCTTGATCGAAGCAGCCGGTCTGAAGCTGCCTCCAGAGGTGGGTGCTGGCTGGTGGGGCCAGCCTGGCTGCCAGGCCGAGTCCTGCTGGGATTTCCCTGCACCCTGGGAAGGTGGGATGGCACTGGAGCAGAGCTCTCTGTCACACAGCACAGCCTCACCCCAGCCTTGCCCGGTCCCTGAGCTCCCCGAGCGCTGCCGGGGCTGCTCCCGCTGCTGTGTGCCCACCCAGCAGGACCCTGTCCTCACTCCTGGTGCCTCTGCCTGTCCCGAGGCCCACAGAGGATCCGTGGTGCTGGCCCAGGGCACCTGAACAGTGTTTGCAGAGATTCAAATGGAAGTACCACGTGCAGGGGGTGCAGAGGGGACGGCGATCCCATCCATGCAAACACCAGTGACACGTCCTTGTGCTCAGGGCAGGAAAAAGCTGCTGCCAACCCCTACGAGGGGTTTGTTGCTCTCTTTCCAGCTCCTGTGGTCATCACCAAACAGCTGAGGTGTCACCAGGAAAGCAGATTTTGACCCTAGTGATGCAGGGGAAGATCAGGGTGCAGTAGAGGAGAGCAAGGACAGCCCAGGTAAATTTGGGCTGCAATTCCTCCAAGGGTGCAGAGGGAATGTCTGCGATGGCTTTTGAGACCATGCATTGATGGGGTGAGTCTTGGAAAGGTGGAGGGAGGATGAGCACTCCCTCTCCTTGGGAAGGAGGAGGAGGCACAGTCAAATTCAGGAATGAGTGCATAACCTGTGAGCATCCTGAAGAGATGAGAGAAATGACATCCAACGTTTTTCGAGAGGAGTTGTAACCATATAATCGAATTTCCTCCTCTGACAAGATATTCAGAGAATAGCTGTTAATAGCTACTGAGATGGACAGGAAAGAGTTTTCCAGAACTGGGGAAATTAAATATTCCATAAATGGTGGGAGAACAGTGAGATATAAGGACAGACACAGTTTGTCTGCCCATGGAATTTGGAGGGGAAGGGGAGCTGAGAGGCACCCAGGCATTATGGGAGACAGGCTTGGGATGGAAAGCATAAATTGGAGGAAAGGTCTGAAAGAAGATGCTGCAGAGGAGGGTGAGAGTGAGCAAATGCACGTTTCAGGATGGGGAGGGTGCAGGGCTGAAAGGGAAACAAGTCCGGGGGCACCGCAGCACTCACTCCACAGGAGGGATAATACCCCGGGGCTCGAGAATGGCAAACATTCCATTAAAATGTATAAATAGGTGTGTTGCATATGCAAGAGATGAAGTAATGCAGGGCCACAGCATGTGGCCATATTTGGGCACCTCTTGGGGAAGGAGGGAGACCTCGGTGCTGTTGTCTCCACAGCATCCTGCTGGGAACAGGGAGCGCAGGAGGGCAGCGGTGGAGCCCCGGGAGAAGTTTCAGGTGAAGTGTGATAAGAGGTTTCAAATATGCAAAACACTGGCAGAAAGGAGACAGCGGTGCTTGGTTCTCCCAGCCTTCCTTGGGCAGGGTGTGGAGTTGGCTCTGGAGAGTGAGGTTTATGTAAACTTTGGGAAAATTGCTGGAACTGTGGAAGCGCAGCACCGAACTGGATTGATTAGAGAGGCTGCAGAATTGCTGCTGCTGGTCCTGGGGACAGAGGGTGGTTTAGCCAGAGACACAGGAGTCTGCTCAGGGGTCTCACAAGGTTCTGCTTTGCCTGTTCTCTGTCACCCCTCGTGCCTGTCGAGGGTCCAGCTGGAATTTCCCCCTGCCCAGCAGAGCTGCTCCCCGTGGCAGTGCTCAGCCATCAGAGATTGCACCAATTTAACACCATTCCTCTGAAAAGGATTTGCCTCAGTTCCTAAAATACCTGGATTTAGGTGCAGACTTTAGGGCAGCCGTCAGCCTGGGGGGTTTGGTGAGATGAGCGAGTGCTGCCCGGATGGATTGATTTCCCAGCTGGGATGGCTTAGAGGGACATGGGAAACAGCCAGCACTGGAACTAGAGTGTGCAGAAGAGTTAATCATGTAATAAATCCATCTGGAACATCATTTACTTCCCCTCGATGCTTTCCCCATATCGATCCAGTTTATCAATACATATATTAGGTATTATTTTAGGGTCTATATCTACAGCTACCTCTGGGGACTTGTAGCCATCCCCAGAAGTGCCTGCAGAAGGGACAGCCCTCCCCAGCACGCTTTGCATTCTCCAGTCACACATGTGGAGCTGCTGGTCTCTCCCTGTCTCCCTGGGCAGTGTGGGGTGTGACCTCAGCTCCTGCTCCGGCTGTGGAGGTCACAGCACAGAGCCACACACGGCTCCGTGCAGGATACAAACAGCCCAGCATCTTCTGTGGGTGTTAATCTGAGTCTTGTGCTTCCTGTGATGTCTTATCAGTTGATCCCTCAGGCTGGGATTCAGCTGCCCTAATTTTGGTAACTTGAGGAAGGCTGAGTCAAAGTCTGCCTGGGATTTCCCCATCACTGTCTCCTGCAAAAAGTCTGTCCAGGAACCCAGACCTGGGAAAAGACCTGGGAAAACCTTCCCTGGGCCACAGCTCATGCTTTGGGCTCCCTTGTCCCTGGGGATGTGCCTAGAGGGAATACTGTGTTTTTCCCCTCTCCCAGCCTTGCTGGTCCAGCCTGGGGCACTCTCCAGACCCTCACAGCTTCTGCTAACTTCTAGCATCAGCTCCAGCTTCCCCAGAGGGACATGGATGATCCAGTCTGGAGGAGCTCACCCCTCACCAGATGCCGGTACCTGGGGCCTGTGAGGTGAGTGGGCATTTTTGTGGCTGACAAGTGATATGTGGAAGAATGTAAAGCATTAATTGCAGCCAAACCCTCTGTTTTCACCTGCACCTTTGCCCCTCCTCTGCTCATATCCAAGTGTGCCTCACTAGCCAAATTCTCTCACTCAAACCAGATCCATATGGTATCTTTCCTGTTTTCCTGAGATAAAAAATTCAAACCCCTGGAGAAAGATATTCCCAGAATTTACGGTTTCCTTTTAAACTCTCTGAGCCACCCAAAATGATTTGTGTGCAGGTATGACTGTCTGAAATCAGGGAATCCTGTGCTGCATTCCCACCCAGCCATCCCCAGCTCCCAGGTTTTCCAGAGCTGTCACCAAAGGAGTGTGTGCCCTCTCAGCTGGCACAACCCGGTGTTCCTGTCCTGTGCTTTTCCTGACAGATCAAACAAACTGCCCAGTTCTTCCTGAGATGACTTCCTACATTCCCCTGTGGGATCAAGGGCTCTGAATCACAGGCTTGCTCTGCCTTCCATGAGGTCCTGCATCTCCCTGGGTGCTGTGGGGGCCTTGGAAAGTCATTTCTGAGCTTTTCCTTCCAGGATAAGCTGGTCCTTGGCTCCAAGGTTGCTGCTTCTCTCTCCGAGTGAAGAAGGGCTCGTGTGCCTTGGGTTTGCTCCAGCCGTTCCGGATGATGGAATGGGTGTTTCTGCCCCTCCCTGCAGATCCCTGCAGCACAAACAGCACAAACAGCACTGGATTCCTGGGTGGCTCGAGGTCAGAACACAATGCTGAGTGTTGCAGAACTGTTGGCCTGACGTGACCTGGTGTCCTCGGCTCCATCTGTGCTGTGGCCTCCGTCACCTCCAGCTTCAAAATCCACTCCTTGGCACATCCTTCTGCCAGACATCTGGGATGTCCAGCTCTGAGAGCTGCTTCTGACGCATCCACAGCTCAGTTTTGGACTTTGGTGGTCAGTGAAATGCCATGAAGTTTCTGGGTTGGAAAGGGTGGATGAGACTCAATTCTTTGGATCCAGCTCAACAGGTATTTTTATTTCTCCTCGCACCTGGTGGGCAGAAGATCTGCTGCTTGCAGTGCTGATTCATCTCCTTGCTTGAGGAGGATCCAGTGACCTGCTTGGACAAGCTCACCTGGGAATTAGAAATACATCCCTGTGTAACACTGGCATGACAATAATGGGTAACGGGGATTGGAAAGAGGAACAGGATTTGTCCCTACAGGTCCCCTCCCTCTTCCTGGGGCTCCTTCTGGGGCTGGGTTCGTACTCGCCTCCCTCCAGCTGGGAGTTGGGCAATGCTGGGGAGATGGATTAGGGGGGTGAGATGTGGAACCTCACTGAAAACCTGTGTGATGAGCAGCAGGCGGTGCCGCAGGTGCCAGAGCTGGAGTGAAGCCCTGGGTGCCTGTGCATCGGGAGCTGCCTGAACTGCACCAGGGTGACACAGCTCAAGGGATGGGACAGCTGGGAAAAGCTGATTTGATCTGTCTCTCTCCTTGGATATGATCCTGAAGGAAATAAAGGGGAGAGTTGAATGTGATACTGAATCTCTGGGTTTTGTGCTTAACATCCACCCAACACACAGGTGTCTGGTTGGGGCAGTGCCTGTGGCACTTTCTCCTGGCCTGAAACCCCATGGACTGGGAGGATGTTGCTGATCCCCAGCCTGACTCACTGGTGTTGGGACCAGGCTGGGTCTGAGGCCCCAGACACCGCAGGGCGAAGCAGCAGAACCCACATGAGTTATTTCTTAATTGCGAGCTTCTTTCAAACCACTAATGTGATTTAGGTGCTGCCTGAGGGCCTTGCACCAGTCCAGACAGTGGTGGGCAGTGACTGGGACACGGTCACTGGGCACATTGTTTGCCACCGAAATGAAGGGACGAGCCATTCCACCCCACTCCAAGAGCTTTCCTGAGAGATGGTGACTCAAGAGGCTGCCTGAGCCGATTTAGGAGCTGCCTTGCCATGAGTGGAGGATTTTGGAAGCAGCAGTTTGTCTCCCAGCCCTCTGGACTTTGCCTTGTAGAGGAGAGGGGGGGGAAAAGATCACCAAAGACCACTGAAGTTCTCTCTTTAAGCCCCGGCTATGTCTCAGGTTTAAACACTCACCTGGGCAGCACAAGAAAGTGCTCTGAGGAGGGATTTTTTCAGCAGAAAGTGTCTTGAGGAGGGTCATGGGCTCCATCTCCAGGGTGGAATGGGGATTAGGGATGATTGCAAAAGCCACCAGCAGTGTTGCCATGTGCAGCTAGCGCCCCATGACCTTGGATGTGTTGGGTGGCACATTCCTACACGTGGGACTCCATGTGCTGTAGTCACTGTGTTAGTTATTGTATTTTTGCCTGAGTTTCCAGAGGAATAAGCCTGAAAAGTGAGAGTTTTCCCATTGTGACAGCAGGTGACACAATGGTGATTTGCAGCGCTGGCAGCACAGGCTTTGATGCCTTGTGACTCAAAGCCAACATCACTCTGGTCTTCCAAGAAGCAGAAAGCAAACAACATTAGGGAGCCCAAAGGGCAAGAGGAGATGTCAAAGAATAGTTTTGAAACTGTCAAAGAATAGTTTTTAAAGTTGAATTTTTGCCCTTTGCTGCTTTGTGGTGGCTAAAGGTTGCCTAAAGAGACTCAGGAGTGATCAAGTTATATTTATCTGATCTGGTGGGAGGTGTCCCTGCCCATGGCAGTGGGGTTGGAACCAAATGATCTTTAAGATCCCTTCTAACCCAAACCATTCTAGGATTTTATAATTCTATTGTTTGATTTTACAGTAGCCATCCAGAGATGACTGCCCAAGGTCTTTTTACAGAAATCCATCCTTCATTCCCACCTGCTCAGGGCATGAGAGGGCCCACAATGACCAAGACACATGAAGTTATCAGCTAAATCTTCTAAATTCATGACAAAGACTTGAGAGAGCTGGAGCTCTTTCCAGCAGCTTTGTGGGCACTCAGCCCTTTCAGGCTCTGTTTAGTCATTATAAGTCACAAAGAATTTGAACATGAGTGCTGTGTTTTTCCTTTTCTGGGCATATCTGCAATGGAGCTTGCCAGAGCAAGTGCTGAGGTTGCTCATTTTTCTGGGGCAGAGTGCTGAGATGGCACAGGACCATAACAGAACCCGGGGTCTCCCACCTCCACCCCTCCAGCTCAAGGCCAGGGTTACTGGTGGGGTGGGATGGAAGAAGGGCACAGCATGGCCATCCTCAGATTCTGTTCTGTTCTTTATAGCAAATAGGTGAATTTCAGCAAAGGATGCACTCTCAAAAGCACTGAAATGACTCGAGGCGAAGTCTTGTGGTAGACAATGATAATAAAGCAGAACAGAACTGGGGAGGGGAAAACTTGGAGCATGCCCTTACACTGCTGTTAGCAGCGAGTGCCCATGGGCAGATACTGGGCAGATATAGGGTGCTGTGGTAGAGACATTCCAGAATGATTTCTGAGTCGGCTGAGCTCCTCCCATCATCACTTCACTCATCAAAGAAAGTATTTATAGCACAGGTAGGAGCAGGGGGAAAAAATCAAAGAAGAGCTCCCCAGAAAGACGCATAAATCACTCCAAGAGTTCAGCTCTGGGGCTCTGCACTTTTTGCTTTAATGAGAATGACTAAAAACTCTGGCGTTATTATTAATATTTCTTAATACTATTTCAGCAATCTGCTTTTTGAATTAAAATCATCTTTGAGGTATTTCCATAGAGTTCTCCCAGCTTTCAGAGCTACGCCGGCAGACTGCTAAGGACATGCTGTCTTACACTAAAGAAAACATTTTCTCCAGCACAGATCTGCTGAAAAACAATTCAGAAAGTCTGTCCAGGCCGATGTTTGCCGCCCAGGCTGTCAGGAGACATTCAGGCCTCTCAACAAAGCGGAGCAGGAAAGCCAGGAAGGTGCTGTACCCAGCCCACGTGAGAAAATATTTGCCACGTCAAGAGAAAGATCCAGTCAAGCGGTGGCTGCTCTTCTGCGCTGGCATCATCCTCATCCAGGTGTTAATTGAGGATCCCGAGCAGGACAGACTGGCTGGGGGGCAGAGTCCCGAGGTGAAGCCGCTCTGTGCCGCAGCATCCCCAGGAGCTGCGGGGCTCGGGGCAGCACGGAACCGCTCCAGAGAGCAGCCAGCTCTCACAGCAATCATTTCCTCCTCGGCTTCGGGGCACGGCTCGGCAGATGGGCTGCGACAAGCCCAGAGCCATCCCCACGCCTGCGGGCGCTGCCGGGCCGGCTCCTCCCGTGCGCAGCGCTGAGCTGGCTGCGGGGAGATGCGCTGCCCCTGCGCTCGGACAGCGGCTGCCGGAGCACCAGCAGCGGTGACCTGGGGACTCCTGCACCCCTCCGAGGGGACACCAGGACTCTGGATGGTGACACGGGGCCAGAAGTGGCCAGAAGAGGCGTTGATGAAAGCCCAGCGGTTTTCCCTGCTGGTTGGTTTGTGACTGTGCGTAGAAAAGGTGGTTTCCAAGGGCTGTGACAAAAGGCTGCAGGAATTAGAATTACCGTCCTGGGCCGGGTTTGTGCTGCGCTGACCTACCTGTCACTGTTGCATGGCTTGTTTCAGTGCCTGTATTCGCGTGTTGTAATTTAGTGTCGGTTCTTGGAAGTTAAAAGTAGCTCAGCTCTCAAAGCAGCAAGAGGGCCAAGCTTCTGAGCGCTGGTTTCCCGTGGTAACAGTGTAAGAATAAACTCCTGAGATCAGAGTTTCACAGCGTGGTTTACAATGTAGGTTTTAAAATTAAGATTTGCTGACCATCCTGGGGAAATAAAACTGTCCAAGCAGCAAGGATAGTGGGGTGGGAGCCACGGCATGACCTGGAGATCAACGTGCTGGTGCCGAGCACTGGGAGAGGCTCCATCAGCCTGGGGCAGATTCTCCAGCTCTGGCTGGGGACATGGGGCATCAAATGAACCCAGCACTGGGATATCTGCTGGGAGAATTCTGGGAGGTCCCTAAAACCATGGGATGTGTTGTGAAAAAGGGTCGATGAAGGGGTGGTTGAACTAGAAATCACCAGCGGTCCCTTCTCACCAATATTTCCACAATCTCTGTTGATCGGGGGATTACTGAGTGGTTCTGTGCATGAAACGGGATCGGCTCTGACTCCAGGGCAGTGCAGGTGTAGGTTTTTTGAAGAGTATGACGATGTGTGGGGCAGGGCGGGGTGGGGTAGCTGCCTCCAGTCATGGGCAGGCTGTCGGAGCCAGGAGTGAAGAAACCTGGCTCAGGAGCTGCTTCTGCTCCTTGGGGCTGATTGCAAAAAGCCCCTCATGGCTCCTTGCAGGAAATGCAGAGCGCAGGGTTTCCAGTGGATGATATTTTGTGCTCACTGAGTTTCCTGGGCTGTTTTGTCAGACATCCCCTGAGGCTGGGACTCAGCTGCCCTAATTTAGGCATCCTGAGGAAAGTCTGAGTAAGGCTTCCTGGGAAGAGCCTGCTTGGGGAAAGGCACCTGAAACCCCTTCTCCAAGCTGTCCCCATCCTCCAGACTCGTGTATCTGTTGTATCAGGGCTTTCCCCATGAAGTTCAGCCCAAAAAGGCCACGTTATGTCTGTGTAGCCCAGGCTTTGCCCTCCAGGTCTCCAGAACCACCCATTCTGCAGAACAACTTCAAACTTCTGCCAGGTTGCTCAGGGCTGTGTCCAGCCCAACTTTTAAATCCTCCAAGCATGGAGACTTCACCACCTCCTTGGCCAATCTCTTTCGCTTGCCTGGGACTTAATTCCAGTTAATTCCATGCCACATGATGACAGAGCTGGTGAGTCTCACACAGCTGTGCATTGAGCAGTGTCCCAGAAAGCCAATGTTTTCTTGGGAACAGCAGTTATTTCCTCATGTCTGGCTAAAACCAGAACTCAGATGTTTTGTAATGACCCACAGCAGCCAGGTGTGGCCCAGGGATGGGAGGAAGCTGGATGGCACACACAGTGATTGCAGAAGTGGGGTGGAAAAGCCAAATGCAGCATTGCAGGCCAGGGCAGTGGAGAACAGGGAGCTGCTGCAGCCTAAAGTGAACACAGAGACCTGTTTGCCGCAAAAAAAAGGAGCTGAAAAAGCTGAATCACTGAGAGATTTTAAGTACTTAATTTCTACTTGAAAAAAAAGAAAAAAAAATAGCAACCCAGCTCCCAGCCATGGAACTATCTGGGTTAAGGAGCAGCTGGAACACAACTTCTGCAAGTGGTGATCCAGGATGAGCCCTTCGGAGAAGTAAGCAGGGGAGGACACACAAACACAAAGAACAACAGAATGTGAAGTTTTGTAAAATTCAGGAATTATAAATATTATTGGAAATAAAAAGAACTTCTTTAAACAGTGCTGGTGTTGATATCTCTCAGAGTTGACGGGGGAAGTAAGATCCTCCCCCAAGAGCAGCACATCCAGAGGCATCACGAGAGGGCAGCAGAGACAGGAGCTGAGCAGGACACACAGGCAGGGGCCTGCAGTGCTCCAGACACCAAACATGAAACGGCCATGGCGCAGGCACAAGGCATTGCTGAGGATGCTGCCCGTAGGAAATCAGAATCTGTCAAAATAAAGGAGCGCCCTGGGGCATAACCCAGCAGGGCAGATACAGATGCCTTAAATAGAAACATCCCCCACTACCCAAGTTTTGTAAGTGGGAGGTTTTATTGTTCATACAGCGTGGGATGGTGAGCTGAGGTAAAGCACAGGCTGCCAGCACCAGCTGCCTAACACTGAGAGCTGAGCACAACCTCTGAAAATCCGTTTCCGACCTGGTAGCTTGGATGAGCTCGATAAAAATGGGACAATCACAGTCAGGCTATTGCATGAAGTCTGAGTGCTCGTGTCATGGGCAGCCCCTCCTCCTGGCTGCTACATCCCTGTTTGCTCCTGCACTTGCTTTGGGCAGGACACTTGCATGGCCAGGACAGCTCAGGTGAGCACAGGAACGAAGGACACTGCTGAGAGGGCACGGGGCTGTCCACAGCAGCACTCTGTGAGTGAGCCCAGCCCTGCCCAGCCCTGGTGCAGCTTCTCCCAGGCCTGTGTATCACCAAGGCTGTTCAGAATGTGTCTCCTAGCTCCAGCTCGGTGCACAGGGGCCGAGGCAGCCCCGGGATGGCTTTGGGAGCCATGGCATGTCCTGGAAGGATACAGCATCTGTGCTACAGTGCAGAGGGCAAAGCCCCATAGCCAAACAGGCTCTGTGGCAGGGACAAGCCAGGACACAGGTCTGAGCTGGCATTTCCAGCCCCACTCAGGGCTTGTAGCCCCTGTGCCTTCTCTGTGGGGGGAGAACCTTAAACCCCAGCCCTACTGCCTGAGAGGTCTCCACTCCCACACTGGCCCAGATCCTGTCTCACTCCTTCCTCTCCCAGAGCTCCCAGTTCCCTGTTTTGTGCTCCAGAGCCTTCCTGATCCACACCACAGCCCCTTCTTTCCTCATTCCTCCCCTCCCTCCAACCTCTTTCCTTACCCAAGTCTCCTTAGGGCATCTCAGCCTCCCCATGCTGCTGCTCCAGTGTCCCCCAGTGCTGCCCTGGGCACAGAGACCTTGGCTCCAGCACAGGTCCCTGCTGCAAAAATCCTTTGGCTTTAAGCAAACGGTGTCAAGATGTGTCCTGGGAGCAGCCCCTGGGACATTCCCACCATATTCCCTACCCAGAACTGCCCCTGGTGAGTGTAAGGGAGGCAGCACCCCAAACCCAGGCCAGGGGCTGTTCTGGTAGATTGTCATTAAACATGGTCACATTTCTGACCCAGCAGAGTCCCCAGGGGGGGCTTAATTTAGTACTATACATGTGTCCTAGTGTGTCCTATTGGACCAGGCACACTGGGAGATCCTAATATCTGCTTTGATTGGACATCAGGGAAAATGTTTTCTTTGAAAGGATGGTCAGGAATTTGAACAGGTTGCCCAGAGAAGGGGTGATGTCACCATCCCTGGAACTATTAAAAAAATATGTGTGTGTGGCTCTTGGGGACATGGGTTAATGGTGAACACAGTGATGCTGGGTTAATGGTTGAACTGATGATCTTAGAGGATTTTCCACATTTAATGATTCTACAGAACGCCCCAAAGATGCTCCTAAAGGGGTACATCTCTCCATATTTCTCTAATCCTANACATTTATGATTCTAGACAACGCTCCTAAAGGGGCACCTCTCTCCATATTTCTCTAATCCTACAACACGGACGCTTGACTGCCCCCATGACCATCCAGACAGGACATGGAGCTGCTCAGTAGTTTTTCCCAGGAAGCTGTAGGAAGATTTTTCACCCCCTCACTAGCAGAGAAAACTCTGTGGTAGCTTTTTGACTCTCCATCAGATGTACAAGCCGGCCCTGCTTCCTGTCCTGCAACACAAGGGCACCAGAGCTGCACCCTGCGGAGGTGTGCCATGGGAATTATAAACACAGCTGCTTTCTTGAGGCATGTTATTCACCCCCTGGCTCACTCTCAGTAGGACTGATGTTGTCTCAGGACCATAATGGAGAACATATTAAAGTGTTTTTTCATTGCTTTGCCTCACCTAGATATTGCGTGCTGCACTACTCCATTGCACAACTGGTTGTCTGAGAAAGGTGAGGCAGAAAATGCTGCTGTAAATAAGACTTAGAAAGGAGACAAAAGCCAGGGAAAATTATAAGAATGCAAAAAATCAATGAGCAATCTAGTGAAGTCATTCCAGGGTCTGTAACTCTCTTTGCTTTGCAGCACAAGAGAGCTACTTGACTGAGTCATGATATTGAAAACTGGTTTGTGTTTACTAAGCAGCAAAAAAGGAGTTAAACTTCTTTATCGGAGACAGAAGGTTTGGTTGTTAGGACCACAGGATTACCTGAACAGCCAGTATTTCTGCTTTCTGGAGCAAAACAATGCCCTTCAATATCATTTGCTCTCAAATGGTATCTTCAAAAAAATCCATCTGCCTTACGCCCAAAGTGTGTTTAGCTCCATCCAGCTGGCTGCTGGTCTAATGTTTTGTCTGTTTTCACCTGGTGTATTGGAAACCTCTGAGCACACCTATTTCCTGGTAACTGGAATTTCCCTTCCTTTCTCCTGCTTGGGAGAGTTTCCCTCTGCCTTTGGTCTCTTTGGCTTGTTCGTGGCCATGTGTGTGGACAGCTCCAGGGAAGGGCACATCTTCGCTGATGCCAGCATAGAAAGAAGATTAAACACCATTTGTTAAGAAGAGAGGCAGTTGTGATGGAGCCCCTGTGCATCCTCAGAGGCCACCACCAGCACGTGCCAGTGGTGGCCAACAACACCAAGTGCCACCATGGCTTTGGGAAGGTGCTGGGGTGGTGGGTGGGACCCTCTGGCCCCACAGCAGTGATGGGACTCTCGGGGGTGCGGTCATCACCTGGGGTGGGCAGCAGTAACTGGGCAGTAAGGGGGATGCAGGGGTAACCCAGGGCCATGGCGGTGACTTGAGCTGTAAGGGGGAATGGGGAGACATGGCAGGGCTGTAAAATACAGGACATAACCTGGGAACTTGGCAGGGCCCTGGAGGGGACACGGGCACAGCACAGCCCTGACACAGAGGGGTCACCTGGGGACATGGAGGCACATACGGGGTGCAGTTCAGCCCTGAGGCACCTGGGACACAGCTGGGCCCTGACAAACATGGGGACACAGCGGGGCTGTAAGCGACATGGGGACACAGCGGGGCTGTAAGCGACATGGGGACACAGCGGGGCTGTAAGCGACATGGGGACACAGCGGGGCTGTGAACGCACAGGGACACGGAGAGACCCTGACAAACATGGGGACACAGAGTGATGGTGAGGGACATGGGGACATGGAGAGAGGCTGACAAACACAGGGACACAGAGTGATGGTGAGGGACATGGGGACACGGAGAGACCCTGACAAACATGGGGACACAGCGGGGCTGTGAGTGCACAGGGACATGGAGAGACCCTGACAAACATGGGGACACAGCGGGGCTGTGAGCGCACAGGTACATGGAGAGACCCTGACAAGTACAGGGACACAGAGTGATGGTGAAGGACTGGGGACATGGAGGGACCATGACAAACATGGGGACACAGCGGGGCTGTGAGCGCACAGGGTTCAGCCCCAAGGCAGATGGGGGGCACGACTCCTTAAGCAACCCTGAGGCACACAGGCACATGGCATCATCCAGGTTAGAAAAGACCTTCAGGATCATCCAGTCCAACCATCCACCCATCACTGCCGCTGTAACCCCTGAACCCCACGGTTCACATGCAGGGACCATCAGGCACAGGGGAACACGGTTCAGCCCTGAGGCACAGGGGACACAGACAGGCTGGGAGGCACAGGGGGACATGGAGAGGCCGTGGGCACACAATGGGGCCCTGAGGCACCGGAGGAGTCGGTCCCTGGCGGTACACAAGGATGTGGGTGCACAGCCAAGATGCACAGGGGTCAAGGAGGGACCCCAAAGCACGGGGGGTACGGGTGCACAGCCCCGGAGCACCGGGGACATGGAGAGACTGATGGACAAGGGACACTGCTGCACAGTCCCGGAGCACCGGGGACATGGAGGGACTGATGGACAAGGGACACTGCTGCACAGCCCCGGAGCATCGGGGACACGGAGGGACTGATGGACAAGGGACACTGCTGCACAGCCCCGGAGCATCGGGGACATGGAGAGACTGATGGACAAGGGACACTGCTGCACAGTCCCGGAGCACCGGGGACATGGAGGGACTGATGGACAAGGGACACTGCTGCACAGCCCCGGAGCATCGGGGACACGGAGGGACTGATGGACAAGGGACACTGCTGCACAGCCCCGGAGCATCGGGGACATGGAGAGACTGATGGACAAGGGACACTGCTGCACAGTCCCGGAGCACCGGGGACATGGAGGGACTGATGGACAAGGGACACTGCTGCACAGCCCCGGAGCATCGGGGACACGGAGGGACTGATGGACAAGGGACACTGCTGCACAGCCCCGGAGCATCGGGGACATGGAGAGACTGATGGACAAGGGACACTGCTGCACAGTCCCGGAGCACCGGGGACATGGAGGGACTGATGGACAAGGGACACTGCTGCACAGCCCCGGAGCATCGGGGACACGGAGGGACTGATGGACAAGGGACACTGCTGCACAGNCGCCCCGCTGTCCCGTTGCCATAGCGACGCCTCCCGGCGGCCCCGGCCCGGC
>VZTX01014863.1:0-55611 GCA_013400915.1 Pardalotus punctatus
CCCCCACCCCTTAAAGGAGTAAGTATTGCAATGCCTGCCAAGGTCTTTGCAGCTTAAGTTTGAAAGGACTGGTTTTTTCATATTCTGCAACATGAAAATTTCTGTTGCAATGTAAATCCTTTGTACTAAGAAAATTGAATTGCTCTGCCATGAAATGAACTGTATTTACATTACCTCATCCTAGAGATACCCCCCCCACAGGAATGCATTTGTAGGCCACAGTGGAAAAAAGTGTCTTAGTCACAGTTCTACTTAGCCCCTCCATGGTGTATGTTTCATGTTGGTTGGGTTTTTTTGAATGTTGGCGGATGGTAGTTGGTGGGTGTTCTGATTCTTTGTTGCCTGGGTTTTGTGGGGGTTTTTGTCTGCTTTAAATAGCCAAAACTTCTGAGATTTTTGGTACTAAAATGTTCTGGTGATCTAGTTTAGGGCTGTTTGTTCTCTTTTAATGCTCTTCTCTTACCAACAGCTAATATCAGAGGATGCAGGGAAGCTTAACCAGTATGTGGAATCAAAGGGAGCTTGTAATAAGCTGCAGTTCTCACTTGTTTCTCAAGCTTGTGTCACTGTTCTTTAAGCTGCTCAACCAAATTTTTCGTATGATAAGTAACAGGATTAGAGACAGGGAACTGATGTGCCTGGCTGCTGGTAGTGTTGTCACTGAATTGGGAAGTTGCTGAATCTCCCTGCTTCAGAAACATTCAAGTCTCCTGAGCTCTGAACAACAGTTTGGACAGTCACTTTCATTCTGAAAGCTGTCTGTAGTTACAAAAAGCTTTCTTGCATCTGTTTTATAGTTGATTTCTAAAGGTTAACCCTTATAGCTACAGAGTTAGTGTTGAAAAAGCCAAGCTTCTAAAATAAGGTTGTAGCTCTGTGGTTGCCAAGCAAATGGCGTTGAGAAGATGACTTTTTCAGTAGTGTAATGGCAGCTCTGAATTGCATAATCTCAGTACTCATTTTAGCAGTTCATTTGATTTGTTTGCTGGATTTATTTACTTGTGAGGAAGATGTAGACTTCTGAGAGTGGGCATTGAAGTGTTATAAAACAGAATTGTTGCTAGAATTGCGTTGGTTATAAACTATTAGTTAAATATAGGACTGCAATGTTAGTCTACAGTCTGTGTTCTAATAAGGGTGATGAAATCATACGCAGAACCTTAGTACTCACTGTAATTGAGTAAGTGTGCCAGCTTCACCTCTGACTGCATTTGTAGCCCTGGACTAATTTTTCTTCTCTCCCTCTCACATGGGATATGGCTTCTAACTTCCATGTTAAAAAAAACTCATTCTGGTTGTCAGCATTTTCTAAAACAGAGGCTTAATGATTTTAAATACCTCCTCCTTATGATTTTGTTCCCTGTAGGGTGTAGAGGTGTCTAGCAGTAGCATGTATGATCATGTTTGTGGTGCCATCTGTATTAGCTGAAGTTTTTTTGAGTGCTGAAGTCTGTGAACAGGGAATTTAGAGGTTGCAGCCCAAAAGAGGATGCCACCTGAGCCTAGGTCATGGTGTGTCACAAGGGGTTGAGATCCCATAGTCAGCTTCTGAGTAGAAGGCAATTCTATTTTGTGTTAGGCAAGAGCTTGTAACTTCTGTAAAGCATCTGACTACCTCCAAACTATGAACTGTTGTGTTTATGAAAATCTTGAAAATAGCCTGCTTTCCACATTTAAGACCTGCATGTTTCTGGCTCACTGACAGAAGTACATACTGTTACAGAGAACATACTAAAATGGACCTGCTCATATTACTGGCACATGAGAATGTCTGCAGTGTAGTTTTTTGGGTTTTTTTCCCTTGAATATTTTATTTGTTTTTTCAGCAGTGACTGTCTGAGCACCTAATCTACGTAGAAATTGCTGTCAGATTCCAGTATGGCATAGTTTACTGTCAGATGTGCTTTTTTAAGGTGATAGATCTGAAAAATATTGCTGCAGAGAGGATTATGGTTGCTTTAGAATCATGATCTTGTCAGCTGTGGATCAGGACCTCTTAATGAGCTGTGGTTTAGTGTGGGTCAGAAAGCTGGGAAAGAGGGGACAGGTTAAATGCCTTCTTGGATTCTTAGAGTATAAGAGCACAGCACTCTTTATGTTATTTTACAGTGGAAATTGTTTATTTCCATTCTATTGCTCTGTATTCCAGAGCGTTATTCTGCAATTACATGAACTCGTATGTCTGCATTTTGTTATTAAATTATTCCAAAATATTTATTTGTTAAGAGTGACTAGAATGAGTTTAATATCAGAGATCAACAGGAATAAACTAATTCAGACTGCTGTTGTGTACCTCCGGAGGGGTATAGCTGGGATGTTTGAATTGCTGGCTTCTCTGTAAAGTACCAGGGAGCAGACTGTTAGGCTTTCCAGTTATATTAGTGAAGAGCAGGTTGACATTTTTGTTCCCTTTTCCATAGGTTGTTCCAACAATCCTGGAGAAATTCAAAGAGAAGAAGCCCCAGGTAGTGCAGGCACTGCAGGAGGCCATTGATGCAATCTTTCTTACAGTAAGTAAGAATGAAAATTTCTCCCTTGTCTGAGAATTGGTCTTTAATATTGATTTGCTTTTCTCTTTACTGAAATAATGACTTTTTTATTCAACATTATAGACCACATTGCAGAACATAAGTGAAGATATTTTGGCAGTGATGGACAACAAAAATCCAACAATTAAGCAGCAAACATCCCTTTTCATTGCAAGAAGCTTCAGACACTGCACACCTTCTACTCTGCCAAAAAGCTTGTTAAAACCTTTCTGTGCTGCACTTCTCAAGGTAAAGCAGAAAGAGTTGGTACTTGTCTGGCCTTGACTTGAGCACTGTTGTTGTGAAGCCTTGGATTGTTTGGGGAAAAAGACCCAAAGGCAGTGCAGAGACCAGAGAGTTATTGTGTAGCCCATAGCGTCAATTCTGACTGATGTCAAACTTGAAGGTGACTGTCAGGGGAACAATTTAGTTTCCTTTTTCTTAGCTTTTTTGAGGCTGTAGACTCACTAAGTTCATAATAGATTAAGACAATGATTTACAACTATTAAACTCCCAGACTCTGCCACTTGTTTCTTGCACACATCTCTAATAAGTTGTTGTTGGAATGCTACTATTTACTATGAATAAAAGAGCAACTATCATTGACTGATATACAGCAGTGACACTAGAGCATTTATCAGTGTAAATGATAGCAATAAATCCTTTTTTATTGCAAAATATCCCTGTCTTAAAAAATGGAGATTTAAACAAGATTGCAGAACTTTAAACTCCTTACAAACTTTCATGATGTTTTAGAGCATGAATGTTTAACCTCTTCCTGTGTGAAAGGCACAAAGATGAGAAAATGGCTGTATCTGAGAAAAAGTAGACTTGTTCAGTACATAGGAAAACAGAAGTGAGGAACAACATTTTTCTTTCTACAGTAGAATGCCAAGGATTATTCCGTAGTAGATTTAGATTTTAATTAAGGGGAGGGGATTTATATAGAAGATATTTAGATAAGAGCCACAAATCACGTGACATAAGTTAACTTCCTCTGCAGCATATCAATGATTCTGCTCCAGAAGTAAGAGATGCTGGATTTGAAGCATTAGGCACTGCCTTGAAAGTAGCTGGAGAGAAAGCTGTGAATCCATTTCTAGCAGATGTAGACAAGCTAAAGCTTGATCGGGTGAGTATTGTTATAAACACTGTAAAAAAAGCTCCATTTAAGATGTATCTTAGGCTAGAGAAGATGAAAGGATGCTTTAGCCTAATTAATTTCAGCACAGATTTTTGAAGATGTGTTTTTTACTTAAATGTTACTGATGTTGCAGTGTTACGGATGTTGCAGTGTTACCAAGTTTGGTTGATTTTTGTTTTTTTGTTTTTTTGTTTTTTAATTTTATTTTATTTCTACTACCTAAAATGCTTTAATATACTAACACAGTAGCTTTTCATTCTTACATAAACTGTCTGGCTCTATTATCTGCAAGGTGGGTTGTGAGATATAGTTGTGGTTTTACTTGGTTGTATATGGGGTTTTGTTTGTTTTTTAACACTTTCTCAGTTACCTGAAACAAGCTTTTAGGTCACAACCATACGGTCTAATTCTATATTACTAGATAGGATTTGGTATTAAAGACTTACTTTCCAACAACAAAGTTGTTACAGTTTTGCATAAGCTGACAGCTATGTTGACTGAATGAAGATATTATATATAATTTAAGGTGTTGAGACTTAGTCTTTAGAACATCTGTAAGTATCAGTAGGATGTCAATGTTTTCTTTGTATATAAATGCACTTCATTTTGAGGTAGGAAAATTATTTTGGCAATACAGTGATGGCTGATGCCACCGACTGATTAACCTTACTGTTGTAAGGAACACAGGATAACAAAATTTTATGAAGTAAACAACTTAAACTCTTCATATTTTTTCCCAGAGTAGTCAAGTTTGAGCCACTGCTGGTAAAGGGACACTGTACATCCAATTCTGGTAGCTAAATAGCTTCTTTCCACCCCCACCTTTTTTTTTCCCCCCTACTGCTTGGCAGATTAAAGAGTGTGCTGAAAAAGTAGAATTGGTTTATGGTAAAAAAACAGGAGGAGCAGCTGAGAAAAAAGAAGGCAAGCTTACTGCTGGAAAGACCACTGCTCTTCTAGGGCCTGGGGGAGATAAAGAAACAAAAGATGCAACAAGCAAACCGGGATCACTGAAAAAGGTATCTGCTGTGAAGGTAAGAGATTGTATGACAAACAGTTGTCTCTGATTGCATCAAATAGTTACTTAGTGCAGATCAAAGGTGGCCTGTTGAATGTCTCCCTCCACTGAGCTGTCACTGTCCTTTTGCAGGAGTAGGTGAGCCTTAACAGCAAAAGGAATCTGGGACTTTCTGGGAATGTACTTGATGAAATCCCAGTTTTTAATTATACAGACTTTGTCACTTCTGTCTTAATACCAGGTTTTGATTTTGAAATTATGATAAACAACTGGAGGCATTCAGAGGAGGCTCAGATGTCGTAACATTTGATAAAGTGCTCTGTGATAAAGTAATACTTGGCTGAAGTCAAGATTTCTTATGGCTAGCAAGGTTACTAATTAAGTATTGAGTATTTTTTCAGCCTTGTTTTTAGTTTGTTTCTTTGTTTATTTTTAAATACTTTGAACTACTAGCCTGTGTTTCTTGATTATTATTCTTTGGATTTTAAAAATTAACTGCAGTAAATGGTCTTTGTAATATGCTACTTAGTTCTTCAAGTGGGATACCTGGAAGTGAATAGTAGAATACATGAAATTTTTGAAATCTGTTGGTACTCAGGTAACCTGAGAAAGAGACACCAGTCACAAGCTTACTATCTAATCAGTATCCATCAGAAAACCTATAGATGAATTTATTATTTCCTGGACTTTCACAAATACATATGTTCTTTCTTTTTTCATCTTTCATTGTCTTGTGCATTCCTGTTATGTTTTGTAAAACTTGTAGTCTAAAAGCAATATATTTATTCAATAAGCTCCAGCAAAAAACTATCTCTGCCTGCGGTTGTTGTGCTATTAAAGAGATATGTATCTCTTTGACATTAGAATATAGAAGTGTGGAAAAATAGCAGTTCTTTTGATATCTGACTTAGACACTGATTTGATCTTGTCTAACATATCCATTAACTTTCTAGGCTGGGGTCCCACCAAAGAAAGGCAAACCAGCTACAGCTGCAGGTACAGGTGGTGCTGGGGCTAAAGGCAAGAAGGGTCCTGAGACCAAAGAAATATTTGAGTCAGAGCTCTCTGTGAGTATTCTGCTGTTTTCTGAAACACAAAGTCCTCTGATTGCAGCTTTGGTTAATCAGTTCTTTGGGTACTACAAAATATTTCACTGAGGTTCGTTTGTTTGTTTTTGTTAGGAGAAGGGAAAGCAATATGTATAAATTTGACTGGTGAAATGGGTCTTTGGTAAATACACCTATTCTTCAGGCTGTTGTTGGCACCAGGCCATATAAGATAGTAAGCAATAAATCATGCTTATACCCTTATGACAGGGTATATTGTCCCTGAAGTAGGAAAAGATGAAAAAAGTAATGATATTACTTCTTCATATGTAATTTAGGACACATGATTTGCTGAAGGAGTCTAGTATTAAAAGCCTGAGAATACATTATTCTGGAGTTTACAATGAAATCTGAAGTGAAATAAAGTAATAATTAAATGAACTAATGTAAATTGTGCTGTTCATATCAAGTTAAATTTAAAAAAAATTACTGAATTCTGCATGTTACCAGAGTATCTACCAGCTTTCTTCATAGGGAATCAGTAAACTCAGATATCTGTAGGTCAAACAGTAACAAAAAACCTATTAAAGCTTTGCTATATCTATCTGCAGGTTTTTTGAACTGTCAATCCAAACCATAGTTATACTTGGAGTATTGCTTA
Source organism: Pardalotus punctatus (assembly GCA_013400915.1). Lineage (NCBI taxonomy): Eukaryota > Metazoa > Chordata > Aves > Passeriformes > Pardalotidae > Pardalotus > Pardalotus punctatus. The sequence continues at coordinate 6,398 of VZTX01014863.1, forward strand.
GAATTAATATTTTCCATTATGTATCCAGTTTATATTGCTAGTTATACAGTAGAAAATGAGAACACAGTTCCTGAAGGTGATACAGACACCTGTGAAACAAGGGAAGTTTTTATCACTAAATATTTTTAATTTCCATTTTGCTAGAATAGAGACAGAAGGTAGGTCTTCTCCCGTCTGCCCTCATCAACTGCTGATTCGTTGTTGTCAGTGTTTATTCAGACTTGATACAAAATTACCTTGCAAACTTTAGGTTACCTCTGCTTGATTCTATAAGCAGATAGTTGGTATTCAGGATTATTTTTGACTGTCTGCACAATTTCTCATGCTTTTCAGGGATTATTTTTCTGTTGCAGTGCAATTTAGCAGCTTTCCAAATCTGTAAGACCCCTAAACTATAATCCATTCTAAAATCTTTCAATCTACAACAGAACCCTTTTCATATTTTGTAAATGCACCACAGTAAAAGGGTCCATCCAGTATATTACCTGTTCTTAAGGTTGCTGCCCTCCTCTGAAGGGATACAGTGGCGTGTTAACCTTTTTCTGATCTGTCTGTAGATAGAAGTATGTGAAGAGAAAGCTGCTGCTGTTCTTCCAGCTTCTTGTATCCAGCAGTTGGACAGTGGTAACTGGAAAGAGAGGCTTGCCTGCATGGAGGAGTTTCAGAAGGTATGTTTGTTACAGTTGATAAGAGAGACAGTAGGGAAAGAGAAAACAAGTAATAATTTCTTCACTCTTCAGGCCTGGTAAGTCTCCTGAAAGACATACTAGTAGTCGTTGTATGTCAGCCCTTCAGGTGGATTGAACAATGCTTGCAAAAACCAAATGGCTTATATGGTTTCAATTCCATAACAACAGTGGAGTAAGTATTTTACCTTAATGTAGGTAGTTGTGCTTTTGTCAAAAATACTCGTATTTTGATTGAGGATACTTGGAGGTCTTTTTTTATACAATGCTAGTAGTCTTCACAGCTGGTGGAAAGTGCTTCATGTAGTCACAAACAAGAAAAACATCACATGTCACTCAAATGGTATCTATCAGAAGACCTTTGAGAGTTCACATTCAAAAAAGCTTCAACTGTAGATGTAGAGGTAGTTCATACCATTACAGTCATGACCGAGTTTTTAATATTTTAGTGGGGAAAGTGACTAACTTGAGTTAGGAAATGGTGACTGGCTGCATTGAAATGCTGCTGCAGAAGGCAGCTTTACTTAAATGTTGCCATTTCAGTTGAATGATTAAGTCTAACAGCAGCTATACACTAGTAATTTAGGTCATATTCACACTTAATATCTGCTGTGTAGTCAGCATTCCAATGCAAACAGTACCTAATATATTTAATCTTAAAAAAAAAAACAAACAGCTTTTTGAGGGGCAGGTGAGTTGTTTGGGGGCATTTGTTTGTTTTTTTTAGTTAAATATTAAATTCCCAGGGTTGGAATGGCCAATAGTGATTAAGGACATTTGTTAACATTAAAGGTGTAGTGATGTGAATGCTATAGGTTAAATGTTGGCTTAGTACCTCACGTTCTTTGTAGAAGTGGCTCTTCAGGTAAATTATTATGCTGAGAATTTCTGGAACTTTATTCAGTGTTAAGAAAATACTTAGAGGACAGCTGAGAATTTCTGTTGGAGTTTTATATAATTTGTGAACAACTGGCTAACTTAATGTTTATCCTTTAGGCTGTTGAGCTTATGGAGAGAAGTGAAATGCCTTGCCAAGCTCTGGTAAGAATGCTGGCCAAGAAACCTGGTTGGAAGGAAACAAATTTTCAGGTAATACATTATCCGTCAGTAACTAAACAGTCCATTTTTTGTTAATGTAGTTTCCAGCTAAAAGGCTGTAAGTGCATATGTCACTGGTGACAGTCCTAGCACTGTGGTCACAGTTCTATCTGTTAGCAGTGAGAATACAAACTCTGAAATTGGATTTTATTTCTGTTGAGATTTGAGACTTAGATGTCATCTAAGGTATCTAAAGATAGTCTGTAGATGTATGTGTATACATGTGTGTATATATAAGCGTGTGTATATATACGTTCTAAAAGTAGATAATGGCGGCCCAGTATTATTGTGTATGTTTACGTGTACACACACAAATGCATATTGTTGTATAATTTTTGTGTATAATCACACAAAATATATATAGGTGTATATATAAAATATCTGTGTGCATGCTTCTACATATTCAAATGTGTGTGTGTGTGTGTGTGTATACAAATACAGATTTTGTGTATATGTTTGTATTTACCTACAAATACATATAGTTATTTTGTGTGTCTGTAGATATATGGAATAAGAAAAATTAGTCTAACATACATAAAGACATGAGCAATTTTCTTGCTGTTACGGACATTGCAGGTGATGCAGATGAAACTGCATATAGTTGCATTGATTGCACAGAAAGGAAACTTCTCCAAAACTTCAGCACAGGTTGTGCTGGATGGTCTTGTAGATAAGGTTGGTGATGTGAAATGTGGAAGTAATGCAAAAGAAGCCATGACAGCAATAGCAGAAGCATGTCAGTTGCCCTGGACTGCTGAGCAGGTGAGTGAAGCAGCAAATGTATTCTTTCAGTAAATAAGATCAGAAAAAATACATGGGGTGTCCTTTCAGTCTGAGGAGTCAATCCCAAATCTTTTATTTTTCTCTTTTGCATGAAAGTGATTTGTTTGCTCTCAGGATGCTTCCTGAGCCAGAAGTTAAATATATGTTCCTCTAAAATTGAAAATAGAATCATAGGATGGTTTGAGTTGAAAGGGACCTTAAAGATCATCTAGGTCTTCCCCCTCTGCCATAGGCAGGGATACCTTCTACTAGATCAGATTGCTCAAAGCCTTATCCAACCTGGCCTTGAACATTTCCAGGGATGGGGCATCCACATACTTCAGTTTAAACCTATTCTTCTTCATCCTACCATTGCATGCCCTTGTCAAAAGTTTTCTTGGAGGCCTTCTTCAAGTACTGAAAGGCCACAGTAAGATCACTCTGGAGCTTTATCCAGGCTGAAAAATTCCAATTTGGTCAGCCTTTCCGTATAGGAGAGGTGCTCCATCCTTTTAATCATCATGGTGGCCTTGCTCTGTACTCCCTCCAACGGGTCTCTGTCCTTCCTGTGCCAGAGACGCCAGAGCTGGGTGTGGCACTGCATGTGGAGTTTCACCAGAGCAGAGGAGAAGGGCAGAATCCCCTCCCTGGCCCTGCTGGCCATGCTGTTTTTGGTGCAGCCCAAGACACAGTTGGCTTTCTGGGCTGTGAGTGCACATTGCCGGGTCATGTCCAGCCTCTCATCCACCAGCACTCTTAAGTCCTTGGAAGGGCTCGATGCTCTCTCTCATGCACTCTGTCTCTCCATTCATCCCCCAGTCTGTGTTGATATTGAGAGTTGCCCCAGCCCAGATGCAGCACCTTGCATGTGGCTTGCTGAACCTCATGAGGTTCCCATGGGTTCACTTCCAGAGTTTGTCCAGGTCCCTCTGGATGGCATCCTGTTCTTCAGGTGTGTCAGCTAAAGCTTGGTTCATCTCAGTCGTGCCCTCAGGATGCTCTCAATCCTTTTGTCTGTCATTTATGACATTAAATAGCACTGGTCCTAGTGCAGACCCCTGATGTGCACTGCTTGTCACTGATGTCCCTTGGGACACTGAGCCATTGACCACTACCCTCTGGGTATGATTGTTCCACCAATTCCCTATCTATGAGAGTTCACCAGTGAAATCTAGGCCTCTCCAATTTAGAGAGGGATGTTTTGGGGACCTTGTCAAAGGCCTTACAGAAATCCAGATATAGAATCCAGATATATAGTATATGTAGCTGCACTGATGCAGTTGCTCTATCATAGAAGTCCATGAGGTTGGTCAGGGAGGACTTGCCCTTGGTGAAGTTGTGCTGGCTATCTCAGTCACCTCCATGTCTTTTATGTGTTTTAGCACAGCTTCTAGGAGGATCTGTTTCATGATCTTCTGAGGCACAGTAATAATGAGTAATTTATCAGTGTTCTTTTTTTTAACGCTGCCAAAGCAGGTACAAATACATAATAAAGGTGTCTCTGGCTACCTGTAAAGTACTTCAGGAACTTCTGGTTCACATCAGTTCCAATTGTATCCTGCTACAGTGACACAATTGCTTTTTTCTCTTACATTATCCCAGCTTTTTCTGTTCGCTTGCCCTGTGTTTTTTGCAGGTGTCTTCACTTTTTATTACAGTGCTTTGTCACCTGGTTTACCAGTGGAAGTTTACACTTAACTCTCTTCTATTCCAGGTTGTGGCTATGGCTTTCTCTCAGAAGAATCCTAAAAACCAGTCAGAAACTTTGAACTGGCTTTCAAATGCAATTAAAGAGTTTGGCTTTTCTGGGTAAGTCTTTTAAGTAAATTGTTAAGAGAAACTTGAATGAAAATATTTCTGATCTAGAAACTAGGGTTTTGTTCATCTGAATTCTGGTTCCTTAAACTCTGATGCTAACCATGCTCTTCTAGCTCTTAAGTATATAACTGAAAGTATCTCGCATTACTAGTATGATAGGATGTGATTACACTGCTAGCTGCTTTATTCGTCACTCAACCTTCTCTGAGGAGCATTTGTCTTAAGGTACTTACAGGTGGAGGCTGGGCACAGAGCTGTGGTATTGCATGACTGTTATACTCCTGCTTGGGTACACCTGCACCCAGATAGACCACTGTGTTTTATAGTTTAAAAGAAAAAAAAAAATACAGCAACTGACTCTGACAACCTACAGAAGAGTACATACCATCATGCCTAATAATCTCTGTGGGAGACATTTTGAGGTTGATAACAGGTGGATGAAATTTCAGCCTACAAAATAGCCGTTATTATATCTGGCACTGTGAGAGTGAGAAATGGATTCTCCATCAGAACCAGGGATAGCATTCCTTAACTTTTAGTCACTAGTCTTCTAACTGAATGTGGTCAAGCATGTGCAATAGTCCTGAGAAAAATATTTCTAAGCAGGGAAAACTTCAAATATCACTTTATTTGACTACTTGGGCAGTAACTATGCCTGTCTTAAGGTACTTTGTGGCTTTTATATGGATAGTGACATTGATTAAGTCTGGGAAATAAACTCTTCTTTTGTGAATTCCCCCCAAAAATATGTATACACACATTACTGTGTTGTAAAGATATGTTACTAGGACAGCAGTGTTTCAAGCCTAAATACATATAAATATAGAAGATGCAGGAATTTAAACCTTCCTTTATTTCTCTTGTAAATTTCCTTCTGAATATTGTGCCTTTTTCTGGAAGATCCTGAGACTGACTAACAAACAAAAAGACCCACGACAACAAAAACATACCCTCACCTTTATTTTGGAGTCGTGTTTCAGGTGCTTCAGATAATTCTAGATTTATTCCTCAGAATTTCAGTCCTAGCATTCACATGGCTAACATAGTTCAAGAAACATTCTAGCTGTGGTAATGGTAGGCTTTGATATAAATTGTTTACTGGTTGGTTTTCACAATAGGCTATTCTCCAAACTGATCACTTTCAATAGTCATTTAAGTAACTACTATCTACACTGTACCTGTGATGATATTTTATAAGTGTACATATCTTCTGCATTTAAGTTAGTTGTGTAAATCTGTCTAGGGGTATCTTTTTTCTTTAACATATTGTGGTTATTTTGTTTGTTGGTGCTGTTTCCTGTGTTGTGTTTTATTTATGGGAGACATCTTTTTTTCCACAGATTGAATGTCAAAGCTTTCATCAGTAATGTGAAGACAGCTCTTGCTGCAACTAACCCTGTGAGTAAATTTAGAATCTTAATCCTGAATTATTATCAGTCCTTAAATTGAAGACTGAGTGCTTTTGTCCTCTTTCTGGCAGGCTGTGAGGACTTCTGCCATTACACTGCTGGGAGTAATGTATCTTTATGTGGGACCTTCTCTGCGAATGTTTTTTGAGGATGAGAAGCCAGCTCTTCTCTCCCAGATAGATGCAGAATTTGAAAAGGTATGAAGTGTAGTAGCTCTCTTGCTACCAAGTATCACTACAGCTACTTTGAAACTTCAGTGGTGGAGTCTGTAGTAATAGTGGTCTAAACCTTGGTTTTGTAATTGAACCAGATTTTTTAAGACAGTGCACAAAGGCTGCAAACTCATTATGTGTAGCTATGTCAATAGTCACTTTTTTCATTATGAACTTCAGAAGCTCCTGGGTTTGTTTAAATAGTGTAATGTTTTAGATGTCTGTTGTCCTGAGCCAGTGCATTCATACCATACAAGTGGTTTTATTTTTAATGTCAAATGAAAAGTTGTAAAACAGTTGTTACTGCTTTTGTGTTGCTTGCAGATGCAAGGACAGACAGCACCAGTTCCGACTCGTGGCATTTCCAGACACAGTGTGGGAGGTGGGGATGATGGTGAGGAAGAAGAACAGGAGGAGGTTGGGAATGATGTCGTGGATCTCTTGCCAAGAACAGATATTGGGTAGGTTTGGATTCTACCACCTGAAGATATACTTCCACTGCAATTCAAAACTTTGCATTTATAAATGCTTTCTAGGCAGAAAGCTATGGTGTTAAAGCACTCAAATACTAATAGATAACTAAATGGGCATTTTACCTGTTTTTCTCTTGCAGTGATAAGATCACAGTGGAACTAGTATCTAAGATTGGGGATAAAAATTGGAAGATCAGAAAGGAAGGTCTAGATGAAGTGACAAGCATAATAAACGAAGCGAAGTTCATACAGCCAAACATAGGAGAACTTCCAGCTGCTCTGAAGGGTCGTCTCAATGACTCCAATAAAATCTTGGTATGTTTATCAAAATCCTGTTTCAGCTGTTTCCAGCTTAAAACTTAAGATAGTTATGATTTCTGAACCTTGCGTACTACTGTGTGGTCTGTTTAAATGTCATTAAATCAGCAATTGGAAAACAGTGAACTGTGTGTTTCCAAATCATATATTTGCCTATTTTAATAAATATTTGCTTTTTTTTAAATTTAGAAATGCTTCAAAAGAAAGAAAAATCCACCTTTACTCTGAATGCGATATAAGGAAGTCTTAAAAAAAAAGTGTGATTAATTGCTTCATTTGTGACAAAAGTGAATTGTCCCTTGTTTGAAAATATTTTTACTTGAAATTTAATTTGTTCCAAATATGGAAGTATATTTTATTTTTCAGTGTGATTAATTTGAAGACTGGAATAGGTGTCATTGAGCAGGCATTTTAAAGTAAAAGCTTAATATATAGCAGTGTCTCTTTTCCCTATATAACTTGGAGTTTTTGCACACATGCTTGTTAACACTGTTTTATTTAAAACCTTTTTTTCCTTATGTGCAGGTGCAACAAACACTGAGCATTCTTCAGCAGCTAGCAACAGCAATGGGCCCCAATATCAAACAGTATGTGAAAAGTTTGGGGATTCCTGTCATTACAGTCCTAGGAGATAGTAAGGTAGGAGAGATGTCAAGATCTCTTCACTTTTTGTGTATCTAAGTTATGCCTGAAAGGTGGATGGTAGTTAAAAGTTCCTTGGAAGCTTTCAAATATTTTTTGAAAAGTTCTTGCCTGAATGACAACTTCATATTCAAATATAAATGTGTGCCTGAATGTATATTCAGATGTATTCCCCTCCTTGTAACTAAACCCAGTTTCACAATTTGGCTTTTCAATTAATGTGGTGACTACATGCATGTTTCTACCACTGAAAGTACACTATATGAGACACCGAACAGGTTTGCTTGATAAAATTTCTTGTAGAACTTTAGTGTATCACTGTGGATTCCAGTATGCATTTTTGTTGTCTTTGTCACTGTGTAGGAGACCTTTGAACTATAGGTAGGTGCAGGACATTCACAACTGACACTGAAGAATTGTATAACATCAGTGTTGAGTTGGCCAGGATCCTGTGTCAAAATGAAGCTAGGACCATGGGAAAGAGCTATTTGAAGCCATGGGGAAAGAGGCTTGGGAAGGTGCCAATATCTTGTGCCAGAAGTCATGGGCGATTATCAGACATCACATACTTCAGTTGTCTCTAGTTGGAATGTGAGTAGGAAAAATAGCAGAATCTGGATCTGCCTATCCCAAACAATGGAAGGACTAGGACTGGTTCTAAGGCTAAGATTAAAACACTCCTGGTTCAATTTCTTTTCTTTTTATAAGTCTTCAAGAACTGAGATTTTATGTAACTGTTAACTTTTTCTGTTAACTCACCAATTATCCTGAGGTAACAGCAAGCTTCTGTTGTAGAGTCATAGAACTTTTTAAGTTGGAAGGGAGCCCTAGAGACCATCTAGTTCAAACCCCACTGTCATAGGCAGGGACACTTTCCACCAGACCAGGTTGCTCAGAGCTCCAGACTAGTAGGAGGGTTCCAAGTACATAGTTTAAGGATAAGACCAATTGGTTAACTCACACTGTTACTAAAATGCATAATACCAACATTACTTGTAAGCACTATAATGCTGACAGAAGATTGTATGCTCATTTGAACACTGTTACAGTGGTAATTCTTTTTAAGTACTGCAAGTGCAATATTTAACTAGTTTATCAAATTTGTCAAGTTTTTGAAGAGGAGGGTGGTCCTTTTTGGGTCCCACTTCAATATGTTTGTAGTGGACTCACTGTATAGTTGCGGATAATCAACAGCTTGTAGCCTGAGCAAAGATAAATTAAGTTTGGGTGATGGGGAACCAAGGCATCGTCAGTGAGGCTGAGCATCCATCTATCTGCCGCATATGATTTGTTTCATTTCCTCAGTGAGATAGAAGATGGGACAAGTTATTTGCAAGGATGCTCACTTCTTGTTTACATATATGGCTGGTTGTTACTTCTGCACTTAATATTGGATCATACTTAACTGAGTGCGTTTTGTTATTAGCTTTCCTCAGAAATTCAGCTTACAGGAGAGGGTCGGGTGTATAGAGTCATGTCCAGACTGACAATGTTTTAAAGAACTATGGTTGTTAGGTATTCCATCTGGCTTCTCATAACTTCATATAGTTGCTTCAAAAAAGGGTGCTGTTCTAAATTTTGCTTGGAAAAAACACTAAAGATGGAAATTGGTAGGAGTTAGAGGGCTCCGTCATTCCTGATTTGACTTTTGCTCATGTGTATCCTAAATGAGTGCCCTAATGCAGGCTCTATAATCCACTTGCCTTGATTTATGAATGTGCAGTCTATTTTAAGCATTATATAAATCACTAACATTATTTTTTAGCTTCTTTTGAGAGTTACACTCCCAAAATTATCATCAATGAATGTTAGCATGTACAAAGTAATTTTAAAGATACCCGTTCACCCTCTCTATCAAACTTATTTTTAAAAAACTATGGTAGATAAGTATAATGGCTGATTTGGAGATTGCTGCAGCTGATACCATCACTAAAACTAAATTCTTTTGAAACTTAGACTTGTCAAGCAATGAATAAAAAAAGATATTTCAAAGCCCATGATGTGGAGCCTTTTTACCGTCATAGAAGGGGTGACTATTGCTTCTTCTGTCATAATCTTCTGACCCCTCTTTAGGTTTATTCTTTTTAAATCTTCTTCTTGCCACAGAATAATGTTCGTGCTGCTGCACTAGCAACTGTGAATGCCTGGGCTGAACAAACTGGCATGAAAGAGTGGTTGGAAGGGGAAGACCTGTCTGAAGAGCTCAAAAAAGAAAATCCTTTCCTAAGACAAGAGGTAGGCTTTTGTCAAGTAAACTTCTGATGTGGTCAAATCAAGATAACCTTATGTGTTACGGACTCTTTTATCTATGGAGCCTGAAATGACACAGTGCTACCATTATATGAGAAAACAAGTAGCTGTGTATTTGTACTGACATAAAATTGTTTAAACCTCAAAAGGCTAATAACAGTCTTTCTTCCTTCATAATAGCTGTCATTTGGACTTCAGTACCTCTAAAATGAAACTTCTGTCTGTTTTGATTAGCATTTTAAGAGCTACTGTGTGTTCCCTCAAATTCACCACAGAACAGAACTGGAAACATTAAAGAGTAGCTGAAGTTCTGTTCCTTTCAAAAGGAAGAAATAGCCTGCAAAGAGACCAGGATTAAGGTTTTAAAATAGTTGTGTATTAACATGCTGTACTTAACTTGTAATTTTTGTAATTACTGACTTGAAGGTTGATGTTGTTCAAGAATATTTGTCTGAAAAAAGTTTGGGTGGGTTTTTCCTACTTAGAGGTATGTGAAGGACTGCTCTTCAGACTCTTGTGGCTTGACATAGCACTGTAAGCACTTCTTTAAAAACTTTTATTTGAAAACTTTCTTTCAGCTTCTTGGTTGGTTGGCTGAAAAGTTGCCTGCCCTCCGTTCTGTTCCTTCTGACTTACTCTTGTGTGTGCCTCACCTGTACTCCTGCCTTGAAGATCGAAATGGGGATGTGCGTAAAAAGGCACAGGATGCCCTGCCATTCTTCATGATGCATCTTGGCTTTGAGAAGATGGCAAAAGCCACTGGCAAGCTGAAGGTATTTCTGTTACAAAGACTAGATAATGTGATCTTGAATTAGTGAATATTAAGTCCTATTCACAGTCTCATAATCCTCTGTCTTGAGTCATGTAAGCTTGTCTGCATTGAATATTTTCAGGGGGACTGAAAATAGTGTCAGGAGCTGTGAGCTAGAGCTTTCTCTCCTTCAAAAATTATTACAGCCATTGCAGGCTTATAATTTCAAGGGCTTGATATTTATTCACTCTGCTTTTCTTGTGGAAAAAATCTACCTGCTGATAGCTTCCATACCAGTTCCTGTCCCACTGTATGCCTTTGTACTCATACTTTAAGATGTTTTCTAGCAGATAGGTTTGGATTATGGACCCTTGAGTGGTGAGTCACTGTAGGGCACTCCATTAACATCCTAGAACCACTCACCTAGAGCAGATTGCTGGTTTACATATTTCCCATAGATGTTGCAGAAGAAACTTTAAAGAAAGATGTTTTAACTCAGAATGAGCTAACTGAGAACAATGATGTTCTCAGTGAGCATAACATGAGCATACTCAAGGATGCTAAATGAGAATGGATTGTTTCAAACGACCTTTGTTTTTGTTGTCTGTAGCATGTATTGGAAGCATTAAAGATAGACATTACTAAATTTATCACTTCTTTTTTCCCCTTTTTGATCTCTAGCCAACTTCCAAAGACCAGGTACTGGCCATGCTTGAGAAAGCCAAAGCCAACATGCCAGCCAAACCAGCTCCTCCTGCTAAAGCATCTTCCAGAGTAGTAGGGGGAGCAGCTCCAGCCAAATTCCAGCCTTCATCAGGTAACCTCTCTGACATTTTGGGAAATGACTGAGAAAATGGCAGATTTTGGAGCTTTTTGACATGCCAGAGGAATAAATGTACTTAGCTGGAGAAGAGGTATTCAGCATAGTTAGGGTTCTGGTTTTTCTTGCATTTGAATCAGCTTCCAGTGTAGGAGGGTGTTTCTTTTCCACACAACCATCTGTCAGCTGCTATTTGAAAACTTGAAAATACCTACTTGGTACTGAAGCTAAAACCAAGTGGGCTAAAGGGGGAGGTTTTTTCTAATACTGATGTGATTTTAATACAATTTTTTTTCTTAATGTTTTCATATTAAATTTAATCTGGACTGTTTCCTCAGTGTAGTTCACTGTGGGACTACCAGAATGCTTCTGCTGATGGAACAAGTGTGATATGATTAGGGGACAAGTGATTTGAAGAAGCAGTCCTGCCTGCTGGGGCTAGCTTGCCTGCTCAAACCAGGTGCAACTACAGTTCTAGACATTAGCCTGCACAGTGTATTTGTCTGCATTTTTTAATTGTTTTGAAAAATGACAAATTGGCTGACATACTATATTAATTAGGAAAACTTTGTATGCTAACATGGAATTTAAGGGACCTCTTCAGTGGGTCTAAAATCCTCAGACATTTGTGTAATAAGCATATTGTATCCAGAAACAGTTTTTTTATGTCCTAATAACAGAAAACTGATAACCTAAAATTGGCTTCTAGATAACTTTTAATGGGCTATTGTTTCTCCAGCATTTGCTGATGATTTGGGGTCTAATACCATGGAATCCAAGCCTGATCCCAAAAAAGCCAAAGCAGGAGGACTCTCCTCTAAAACTAAGGTATGTTGATTTATTTTGCATAAAATCAGTCTTATGAAGTTAGTAGCTGTGGTTTATTAATGTGTTATAGGTAGAAGAGTGTAGTCCTTGCTAGGGACAGCTTTTGTGAAAAATCTTTATGCTTGTCTGAGCTCTGAAATGACAGGCATCACTTGCTTAATCACTGCTTTTGTGATTACCTGTTTAATTCTTAAAGTCTGTATTGTCAAAAATCAGTCTTACGAGCAACTCAGTCTGTTCTAAATCTTCTTGGCCTCTGATTTTGTGCTATTGAGAATTCATTCTTACCATTCCAGTTACACTTGAAAATTAATTTTGAACCTATGTATCAATAAATTAATCTCTGCCTTACAGTATGAAGGGTAAAAAGTTCTCAACCTAAAGTACAAAAAGGGAAGGAGTATGCTTAAAAACATAATAGTCTCAACTGATTAGTCAATTTTTGGTTAGTTTTTTTTTGTTTTGTGTTACAGTAATTTTTTTCACTGTTAATAATGAAGTTTGTCCTATGTGTATAACTAAAAATAACCCAAATGTTCTACAGTCCTTTTGTCTCTGTTATCTGAAGTAGTGCTGTAACAAAGAACATTTGATGTAGATCTATACTCATGGCAAGAAGGAGCAGAACAAGCCCTGAAGAATGTCTTAGGTTTGCTGAAGTCAATGCAGTGTTCTGTCAGAGCTCTGCTGGTAGAGTTAAGGCCTTTGTTGTCAGACAGCTGTTTACTCTTAAGAGTTTCCATTCCAAACCTTTTAACACGTTCACAGCAAAGGCTTTTCTATGGCTTATTTACAGCAGTCAGATGTTAATAGCAATATGTCCAAGGGTAATGCCAGCCTGTCAAAAGCTAATACAAGCCTCAGCAAGGGCCGTTCAAGTCTGACAAAGAGTCAGTCTATCAAACAGGTACCACACTGTGTTTTAGGGATGCGTGTGGGTGACTAGCACACTGGTTGAGAGTGATGTGTCATAATTCACATGGTACTACTGTGCACACTGTCATGGGTATTGCTTCCACAGCAGCTGAGCACATACTTTAAAACTTCTAGTCAAGGTTTTTCTTTCAGCTTCTCTCTGGCTCTTGTGCACTTAAGGCAGCATGAGGGTGGCAGGTATCTAACGCTTGCAGTTGCTGGCACTGAGGCATATATATGGCTTGTGTTGCCTGTTAACACCTTGCTTTTTTCAGGGTGTACAGGGAAAGAAGGTGCTAAGCAAGCCTAATTTGAAGGAAGATGATGATAAATCGGGTCCTGTTTTTATCATTGTCCCAAATGGGAAGGAGCAGAGAATGAAAGAAGAGAAAGCTCTGAAGGTGAGAAAAATCAGAGTGTATATACAAGTTTTGAAGTGGGTGCAATTTTAACACATTCTTTAGTTTTTAATTTAGAATAGGATATACTTTGGCATGTGTTAGCCACTGTCCATCTCTTGGATTGATTATCTGATTCTTGAGTTGAATTACATACATCAATAATGGGATTATTGTGGTGGTTCTTTTCTGATTTTCAAGTTCTGTGCATTTATACCCTGTCACAAAAGCCAAAAACCTTTTAACTTTTTTCAAGTTGTGAAGTATAAAGCTTAGTCAGTTGTTTTCAGGTACAATATCAGAGTTCTAGGATACATTGTAAATGCTTTAATATACTTTTTTTTAGCAGCCCCACTTAGCAATTTGTAGGGAAATTCTGTTACTGAAAACATGCATGTTATTGGTAACTTGCTGGTAGGTAGGCCTGTCTGTAGCTTAAAAACAACCACTTTAAGTGATAATAATTAAGATAATGGCTTAAGGATAACCAGTCCACATGAAGAAAACCTGTCATGTAAAAAAAAGGTGAGCAAACACCACTGATTTTTCATTACTAGTTGGTAATAAGAAGACTTTGAAAACAGATTCTAAAGCAGAATTAAAAGATTTGCAATCAGCAGTGTCTTTCAGGAAGAAAAGGTATTGCTTTGAGTTCTAAACACTGCCTTTTACAGGTGTTAAAGTGGAATTTCACTACTCCCCGTGATGAATATATTGAACAGTTAAAAACTCAGATGTCCACTTGTGTGGCCAAATGGCTGCAGGATGAGATGTTTCATGCAGACTTCCAGCACCACAACAAAGCACTGACTGTTATGATTGAGGTGAGTTTGGATCTGTGGTAGTGGATGAGGCTGATAGAATTACTCTCTGCTATGAAACATACTGCTTGAATTCAAACCAAATAGAAATTCTCTGAGGAGCCAGGGGTCATTGTTCTGTGTACTTGAAACCTAAACATACATAGAAGTAATATTCAGACATATGATGAAGTTGGTATTAATACTGTTTCTTGGGAGAATGGAAAATTTCCTCACCAGAGACTTCTCTTAGAAGTTCAGAAAGCTGTGTAAGTTAAAATTGAGTATGCATGGTTCTAAGACTCTACCAATAAATGCAAATTATCTTACTAGACATGGCTTAGCTTATTTTCTTGTTGAATAGTGTATGTGTGTTTCATTTATGTAACTTTTTTTTTTACTTCCTCCAAGCACTTGGAGAGTGAAAAAGATGGAGTCATCAGCTGCCTGGATTTGATCTTAAAATGGCTTACCCTGCGGTTCTTTGATACCAACACAAGTGTTTTGATGAAAGCACTTGAATACCTTAAATTGCTTTTCAATTTGCTGAGTCAAGAAGAGTATCACCTCACTGAAAATGAAGCATCCTCTTTCATCCCGTATCTTATCCTAAAGGTAAAATTTGTTTTACAGAAACTAACCTTATTTTTTTGAGGAATAGGGCTGAATACCATCAAACACTGCAATATGTTCATTCTAAATATATTGTGAATGGAGTTAAATCCAGTTGGCAGCTGTGAGATTCAACAGGCCTAGTTTTTTAACCTGGAGAAAAGGAGGCTCAGGGGAGATCTTAGCGTTCTTTATAACTACCTGAAAGGAGGTTGTAGTGAGGTGGGTGTTGGTATTGCCTTGTCAAGTAACAGATGAACAGAAAGAGCAAAAAGGCCTCAAGTTGTTCCAGGGGAGGCTTACATTGGATATTAGGAAAAATTTCTTCACTGAATAGGTTGTCAGTCACTGGAACAGACTGCCCAGGGAAGTGGTTGAGTCTCCGTCACTGGAGATATTTAGAAGACATGTAAATGTGGCACCTGGGGACATGGTTTAGTGGTATATTTGGCAGTGTTGGTTTAATGATTTGACTTGATAATCTGAAGGTTGTCTTTTCTAACCTTTGTGATTCTATATTGCATATTTCCCTTTAAAAGCCATTGACAAAAAAGGAGTTTTGCCTTGAGAATAATTCTGGCTTTCCTAACATTATTTAGAATAATCAAGAGTATCATGAGACTGTATAAAATACTCTGTATTTCTTCCCCTCTTTTTAATTTTTTTTAAATTAATTTTCCATTAGGTAGGGGAACCGAAAGATGTCATCCGTAAAGATGTGCGTGCCATTCTGAACAGAATGTGTCTCATCTATCCAGCTAGCAAGATGTTCCCTTTCATCATGGAGGGGACAAAATCAAAAAACTCCAAACAACGTGCAGGTGGGAAATGGCCTGTCAACTGCACATGTGCAAAGTACTTGAAATTGTGGTGGTTTGCATCTTGAAAAACCCAGCATAAGATCATTGGGTGGGATGTCAGATTTGCCTACACATCGCATTTGATGCAAATGTTTGTGTTTAAAGGATCAGATTTTCAAGTAGTATCATATTGCTTTTTTTTTTTTTTGGTGCCTTTGTACCTTCCAAAGACAAGTAATCTCTTACATTGCTATCAGTATTAAGATTATAACTCTTCCTTGAGTAGACTTGGTTTCTTGGTGAAACAGTGCTGGGGAGATCAGTGACAATACTATTGTCCTACTCACCAAAGGGAATCAGTTAATCTGATTAAGAAATGACTCTACACTGTACATCTGTCTCACCACAAGTTATGTCTATAGTAAAGGTACAGTATTTCTAGTTCAAACAACTCCCTGGTCACTTTGAAAATACTTCATCCTGGTATAAGCAGGAAGTTAAATTCTATACATAATATAGCATTGAAAGCTCACAACTGTTTACCTGAATGTGATGTTAACTGTAACATTGCTCATGCATGGTTATGGGAAATATTTGAAGTGGTGATGGGTGACTGACAGCTTTTACATATTGTCTGTGAAGTAGTCTGCTGTAGCTTATTATTGATCCCATAAGTCACCTGGAGTAGCTCTATCATTAGCTTTGTGAATGGTAGTTCTCTACAGTGAATGTTCAAGTTGTGCAAGCATCAATGGAATTGGAAGGGCTGTCTTCCCAGCAGCTTTAAAGTTGAACGTGCATATGTTACTGTCTTCATTTAGAATGCTTGGAAGAGCTTGGATGTCTGGTTGAATCATATGGCATGAATGTATGCCAGCCAACTCCGGGGAAAGCCTTAAAAGAAATGGCAACTCATATTGGTGACCGGGACAACGCCGTGCGCAATGCTGCGCTGAACACCATCGTGACCGTCTATAACGTCCATGGCGACCAAGTGTTCAAGCTGATTGGAAATGTCAGTATAACTGCAAATAGGTTTATGGGTGCTGGGTTTGGTTTGGTTTATGGTGTTTGTTTGGGATTTTTTTGTTGGGGGTTTGGTAGTTCAGTTTTTTTCCAAATCCTTACCCTTTTGTAGGGGATTAGCACTGTTCTGCTTATGGTTGGCCATGGTACATTTTGCCGTTGGTGTCAAGAGCATTTTGTAGTTTTGAAAATAACTTACTACATCATAGATCTTCTGGTTATTTGGTTAATCCCAGATTGTGGAATATATGAAATTGTAGAATGGTTTGGGAAGGGACCTTAAAGATTATTTAGGTCCAACGCCCCTGCCATGGGCAGGGACCCCTCAGTACTTCCAGGGACTGGGTATGTTTTTTCATTGCCTCACCCACCCTCACAGTCAAGAGTTTCTAATCTGATCTAAACTTAGTTTATTTCATTTTAAAGTAAGTACCACTTGTCTATCACTGAATGGTCCTGTTTAGAAGTCCTTCTCCAGCTTCCTTGTAGGCCCTTTTTAGGTATGGAAGGCTGCTATGAGATGAGGTCTCCCCAGAGCCTTCTCTTCAGCATGCTCCCAGCCCCAGCTCTCAGCCTGTCTTCATAGGAGAGGTGTATATAATCTGGGTGTGCACGAATGAAAAACAAAATTGGAAAAAAATGAGAAAAACACTTACCTTCATGGGAATTAAATTGTTTATATTATAAAGAGTAACTTGCTTTATAGACAACTGTGCAAGTAACACATCTGATGTAGAATATTTGATAACTTATTTGGCCAAAAAAGGCTAGTTGTTGGGGCTCCATTAAGTCCTCAGCTTTTTTTTTTAATGCCCAACTTCTTCAACTGCTTTGCAGTTGAAGTCTGGTAAGTTTGGCTTATTTGCTTTATGTTATTGCACATCAATGCTTAAGTGTCAGTACCATGTCGCTTTGTATTGTTGCTGTTTTGTTCTCTGGAAATCATACTTGGCCATTATTGTCTAAAATACAGTAAAAGTTTAAGGTGCCAAAACTCAGTTTCCAGCGTCCAGCAGTGGAAAGCTAGTTTGCTTTGTTTATAATTACTGTGCGTATCAGTTTAAGTACACTGAATTCTAATCTGAATCAAGAGCAGTTAGATAATTTTTTACAGTTCTGTTCTCTGGATTTATGGTCTTGGTAATGTTTCTAGCAGCACTAAAACTGATTGGAATGTGATAGATATTTTAATGCCTTTGCAGCTTTGTTGTATTACATGCCATAGAACATACAAGCTATTGGATGGGTATTTTATGGAATATGACAAGCAGAAGAAGTAAGGCTGTGCCTCTTTCTTTTTCTTTTTTTTTTTCCTTTTTTTTTTTTTTTTTAACTTACATCTTCTTGAAAAGTTGAAATTTAATGTCACTCTTACTTTCTCTGGTAACTGTTCCCATGAGAGTTAATGTTGTATTTTCATTGACATTTTAGATTTCCGTCCTATTTAACTATTGTTCAGAGTGTAGCCTGCTTCTACCTCAGTTTTACATAGTCCATGTGTTTTTGAATTTTCTAGGTAAAGGAAAAAACTGTAGTACCTGAACAATTCAACCCTTTCTGACCATGACATTCTCAGCTTCAGTATGGTCCATCTGAAATGTATGGGTTCTCAGGAAGGTTTCTAAATCATAGGGATGCTGGAGAGTACTTGTCATAAAATTGTAATGCCTACTTTTGTTCAAATGTAGTTATTGGTAGTCTTCAGTCTGGTAGATAAGCAGGTAAATATGAATCTTTTCACTGCCCTGAGTTGGAGCATTAAGTTGGCTGATCTGGTGGTATTCATATTGAATTATGAGTACATTGAACAGGACAACTGTCAGAAGGACTCTGGCTTCTGTGGCAGGGTCCAGAGTGTTAAAGCATTGCCTGGTCTGCAAATAGGGAATATAGAAAGGTGGGTGGGGCTTTTTTGTTTGAGGTTTTTGCAGCAGCACATGCAACAGTTAGAAAAACGGGATAGTACTATAATTTGAATTCAAGATGAGCTGTTTCTTGAAAATTACGTGTGCTAAAAATGGCTGTATTCTGTATTACAGCTTGTCAGCATGGGTTATTTAGCTCTTGAAGTAGCACCTGACAGTCTTGACTGGCCCAGTTAGTTTGCTGCTTGGAGGTAGCATTGGCTGTTCCTGCCTTCATATTAGAGAACTTCAGTCTGCACTAATAAGTGGTATGAATCCTGTAGGTGACTGAGATTTCTAAAACCCATGCAACTCAGGCTGAGTGAAAGCATTGTGTGTTACAGCTTTCTGAGAAAGACATGAGCATGCTGGAGGAAAGAATAAAACGGTCAGCCAAGAGACCCTCTGTTGCTCCAGTGAGACAGGCAGAGGAGAAACCTCAGCGTACTCAGAACATCAGTGCCAATGCCAGCATGATGCGCAAGGGACAAGCTGAGGACATGTCCTCCAAACTCAAGTATGTAATGTTACATTATGGTCTCTAGCCTGTGTAGTGTATGTGCTAATGTCTGACAATGTCATTTTAGTTCTTGTATCATCTTTGCATGTTGTGAAAAACGGCCAAATAATATAATCTAAATGTCTAAAAATCTTTTTGTCTTGTGTGTCTTGAAATCTTTCTAAATGGTCTTGTGCCTTTTTTCACTGCTTCTCCGTGGACAGAATTATGTATCGCACTTATAGGATGTAAGTACTGCCCACTAACTCCTTGCTAGCAAGGCTTTTGTATCTTTCAATCTCTATCCTAGTCATCCCTTCCTGTGGGTGACAGGTTTGCCATGGCTGGTTCTAGGTTGTTTACAGGTCTCTGATTTAAAGAAAGAAACCAGAAATACAGGTTCTGCCAAGGTGACTGTAGATCAAGCTGCAGGCAGACATGGCACTTCCACATTAAGCAGCTGTTCTAAATATTGGGACAACTTTGAATGTGTTGCATTAAACTTGGTATTTGTTGGATCCTGTTCTAGTTATGCTAGACATAAAGCACAGAAATGGATAAGCATGTGCAAATTATAGAACCTTAGGCAACAGTATCCAAAACAAAAAGCCCAGAAACTATTCCTTGCCACCTGCTTACTATTTTGGAATAAAAGTCTATGCTGAGAACTATATTGCCTTGAAAAATCTGATATGCAGCACAGGTCACGTGGGGGTGCTGGGAGTCTTAGATTCAGAGGAGCTTGTGAGGTTGCTGTGTACATATGCATCCTGTCCATCATTTAAAAAACCAAAGGCACAAAAAAAGCCACTCCAAGTTGTATCCCTTTAATAGTACTGTAAACTGTACTAGTTATCTCAAATCATGCATACCTAGCACAGGTGCAGGGTGTCTTGTGGAGGGGTTACAAGAGAAACCAGGAGGGCAGGAAGCAGCTTCTCTTCTGACCTACAGAAGTTTATTTTACTGAAGGCTAGGGGAAAGGCAGAGGGAATTAATGGGTTTGACTACAATCCAAACTGCAAAACCTGTGCTGTTTTAAGATCTTTAGGGCTACCAGTGGATGCTAGTGGTAATACTCTTGCCTGTTGTGTGTGTGTAATAAAACACCTCTCTTCTGGTTTCTGTAGCCAAAATCGCAACATGGGCAGCCACTCTGAGACAACACATACAGTTCCACGGGAATTTCAGCTGGATCTTGATGAAATTGAAAATGACAATGGAACGGTCAGATGTGAGATGCCAGCACTTGTACAGCACAAACTAGATGACATCTTTGAGCCAGTCTTGATTCCTGAGCCCAAGTGAGTTTAGTTTTAACTCTTAAGTGAAACCGACAGGGCTGCTTAAAAAATACTTTGTGAAGGTGAATTGATAGTGCTGGTTTCTACATTCAGACTTGTTTCCATAAGAGGATAGTGTCAGCTAATTTGAAAAGATGGCAAAACAAAGGTCTTTTGTACTCTTTTGAAATCTGGAGAGTGATTATTTTTAATGAAAAACATGAGTTCTACTTAGGTGTTTTTATAGTAAAAGAATCTTGAGTTTGTAAATGCATCATCAGTGTCATTAGAAACAGTGCAATAGACATGGAAAAAGGAATGATTCCTTCCTTGAGAATCCTCAGTGAAGAATGAAATCCTTTTCCCTTGTCTCTAAGTCATCAATGAAATATAGCAGTTAAGTGTATATTAAAGTAACTTTCCAACAAATAATGAATCCTGTTTTCAACCCTCTAGAATCCGTGCTGTGTCCCCACACTTTGATGATATGCACAGTAACACAGCTTCTACTATCAACTTTGTAATTTCCCAAGTAGCCAGTGGTGATATAAATACAAGCATCCAGGCTCTAACACAGGTAAGTGAATTAAGGCAGCAACTAATCACACTGTACCAAACTTTGTCTGCGAGGGTGATGAGTTGCACTGTGGCAGAGCATTCATGTCAGGTGACGTGGGCTCTGCTCAGAATCTCCCTGATGACAAAACTAAGTGCACAGGGGCCATCTGACTCGCTTTAGCAATAGAAATTCCACTTGGAAGATGTAGAATAAACTTAATGCTTTTTTTGTTAGTGCTTCTGTTTTATATTTTTGGTTTTGTCAAATTCTTCGTGCTATGAGTTTGTGAAAGCCTGTTAGTCAGTGAGACTTACTTTTAAATGTAAACTGTTTTATAGATCCTTAACAAAGGATTGTCTTGCCTCATAGTTTTTGCATGGTTTTAGGGTGGCATTAACTACTTAGAAGTTTTTTTGTCCAGAAGATTTCATAAATCTGTTAATTCCAGAATCTATAATGCAGCCATTGATGGTTTCATTTGTGTACAGGATAGGATTGCAGTTCTCTAAAATGCCCATAATTGGTTGTGTTTGGATTAACAATACAAGTCTCTAGCTCCTGATTTTGCGTGAAAGCTTAGAATACAACTGCCTTGGCAAATGGATTCATTTTGCACTGTTTTGCACAGTTGACTTTACTAGAGTGTTTTGCTTTTAAATCTTAGATTGATGAGGTACTCAAACAGGAAGACAAAGCAGAAGCTATGTCTGGCCACATCGACCAATTCCTAATAGCCACATTTATGCAGCTTCGGTTAATCTACAATACACACATGGCAGATGAGAAGCTGGACAAAGATGAGATTGTCAGACTTTATAGCTGTATTATTGGGAGCATGATCACGGTAAGGCTTTGATGTAAAAGATAAGGTGAAGAGCAAATAATTTCTGTGCAGAAGTTGTGGGAGAATGGAATGTCTATTCTGTACCTAGGTGAGCTTACTATTGAGGCTTTCTTATGAAGGTTTTTTTGCTAACTGCTCATCAATGCACCTTTTGAGAGCAAGTAGGGAGCAAGAAATTGGGGAATGGAGGAAGTCTCTACTTCAAAATACTGCCACTAAGACTTCTTTAAGCTCTGTTTTTAATATTCTTTATCTTTTGAGTGCTGCAGTGGTGGCATGAGTGTTTTCAGAAGTCACTCAGTAGAAATAACTTCCTTCATAGTTGTGTTTTGACTGTTTTTACTGTTTTGGGAAACAGGGAGGTGTCATGGTTTGACAGTGTAGTCTAGAAAAATCCCTATACTAAAGGATCATGTGCAGGGAAAACTAATACTTTGTTCAATCTGTAGCTATTTCAGATAGAGAGTCTGGCTCGAGAGGCCTCCACTGGTGTGCTTAAAGACCTAATGCATGGTCTTATTACATTAATGCTGGATTCTCGGGTTGAAGATCTTGAAGAGGGTGAGCAGGTCATCCGATCAGTCAACCTCTTGGTAGTGAAAGTTCTGGAGAAATCTGACCAGACCAACATCTTGAGGTATATAATGCAAACTGCACAATTACTGCTTTTCTTGACCTGTTCCCCACGTGTTCTTTGAATGGCTGAGTTTGTTAGTCATTCTGTAAGCAAAGACCGATGTCTGTAGAATCATTCAGCTAGCTAATAAAGAATTATCACTGATTGTGATCAGAATTTGACTGCACAGCTGGAGGCAGGCTAAACAAACCAGCTTAGTATGATTCTGTGTGCTTTAGAGTTCAGCAGACTGTCTCTTAAATTCTTGTAACATACTAGAAAGAAGGAAAGAGCTGGACTAACCCTAGTCTCTAGCATGGTATTCTGTGGTGAGTTGGCATCTTTTTTTCTTGTGTATAGCACTTTTTGTATGTAACCTTTATAAATTTATTCTTTGTAGTGCTCTGCTTGTTTTGCTCCAAGACAGTCTTCTAGCAACAGCCAGTTCTCCTAAGTTTTCAGAACTTGTCATGAAGGTGAGCCTGTAGTTGAACTTACTTGCTTTATCTGAATCATCTTGACCTGAAAAAACAGATAGAGTTTAAAAATTTAGTGGCCGTAATTTGTAATATTTCTTGTAACTTCTATAATTCTCATCTTATTAGGTGTTGCATATAGGGACTTCTTGTATGCTAGGAGGGAGCTTAACACCTGCTAATAGTTTACAGGAACTTGTGTACACTAATACAAACCCCATACAGGGGTGTGTAGCTGGGCTTGTTTGCTTGGACACCACAGTGAACTGTGGATTCAAGCAGTCCCAGGCTGGAGCTGACTTGTATCCTGTCATCTGTATTGATAGGCAGAGTGAACATGCAGATGTCTGTATTTAAAGCATGAGCACGATCTTTTTGTACCATACAACACCCTTTTTTAACTGGTGTGATTTAAAGACAGCTCAGGCATTCTTAATGAGGTTAAACCTAAAGAACTTGAGCTGTGTGTAAGTATACATAGCATATGTATATTACCTGCTGAAATTCTTCACACAAAGCATTCAGTCTTCTGTAGAGAAGTCAGCACCTCATTTATGCATCAGCTCTAAAGAAAGATCTGGATACTGTGCGCTAGTTACAAAGAGAAGGTATGTACCAGTGCAAATATAGCTTGAGCAGCAGACACTGTGTGTGCCTGTATGATGTGCTAGCAGAGTGAAGTGGCTCAGTGATAGTGTTGTGTAACCTCTCCTTATATAATCAAATGCTTCTTTCTTGAGTTGTCTTGCTTTAAGTCAGCCTCTCGTTCCAGTGTCTGTGGAGGATGGTGCGTCTTCTTCCAGAAACCATTAATAGCATCAATCTGGATCGGATTCTGCTGGATATCCACATTTTCATGAAGGTCTTTCCCAAAGAGAAGCTGAAGCAATGTAAGAGTGAGTTCCCTATAAGGACACTGAAGACTCTGCTTCACACCCTGTGCAAGTTGAAAGGGCCCAAGGTCAGAGCAATTACCAGTCATGTACTTTTAAATTGAATGTTCATGCAGTCTCTCAAGTATTTCCTTTTTTTTTTCTTCTTTTTTTTTTTTTTGGTAATTCCCCTTTTTTCTCATTTTAGATCTTAGATCACTTAACAATGATAGACAACAAAAATGAATCTGAACTGGAAGCTCACCTTTGTAGAGTAATGAAACACTCCATGGACCAGAGTGGAAAAGCTGATAAGGATACAGAAAAAGGAGCTTCTCGCATAGTAAGTAAAGAAAATGTGTTGGCAGGAGAAGGGAGTGTAAAGTAATTTACTTAAGAAACAAGCTTAGTTTTGAGTTTGTGGAAGTGTATGGAGTAGTAATTCCTTTTTCAAACTGCAACTAATGTTGGAAATACTCTTCTAAAGTAAAATTTTTATTTATGGCTGTTTTGGGAATTTGTTGTGTGTGTTTACCTGATTATTCTGTGCATATCCCAGAATGAAGTGCTCTCCAGGACATTCAAATGTGCAGCATAAGTTTGATGCCGCATTGTACTGCATCTGATCTATTAGAAGTTAGCCATATCCAAAACAGCTTTTAAATACTAACTTCTCAGAAGGAGTCCTACAGCTCCATGATGTCCTTGCTCTTGTTCTGTGTGTATAGTGGCTGTGTAGACCCCTGATTACTTCAAAGTTTTCTTCATCTTTGAAGCTCTGTATTCAGCTAGCAGGTCTGAGGGTGCCGTGAGTTTATCTGATTTCTTTTTTGGTTTTATTCTCTTGGTTTTAAAAGTCTCCTTTTTTTTACTTATTTAGGAGGAAAAGGCTTCAAAAGCCAAAGTCAATGATATTTTGGCAGAAATATTTAAGAAGATTGGCTCAAAGGAGAACACCAAGGAGGTGAGTGTCCCCTTCCTGCAAGAGACCATGATACACTAGAATGGTGTATGCAGCAGTTGTAGTAATACTTAAGAACTTTTCCCTCCCAGGGTCTGGCAGAACTGTATGAATACAAAAAGAAATATTCTGATGCAGACATTGAGCCCTTCTTGAAAAATTCGTCGCAGTTCTTCCAAAGCTATGTGGAAAGAGGCCTCCGACTGATAGAAACGGAACGGGAAGGGAAAGGACGCATTGCTGCTTCTACAGGTACATGTAATAGCAAAACTGATTGGTTTATGAGAAGCAGAAATAGAACAGTTACATGTCTCCTGGTAGAAATTAGTATTTGCATATGTTTATAGATTTCCTGAGCAAGCCATTTATTTTCTTGGTGCTTGTGTTGCTTCACGAGGCACCATTTGTAGGGGGTATGCAGTCTTTGTTTACAAAAACAGAAGTTATAACCACACTTGATGTAGAAAACATCTAAAAGGCTTGTAAACAAGTGGTTCTAATCCTGTAGTGTGGGTTGAACATTAGCCTGTGTTTCATGTGTCTGGTACCAAGCATTGGTTCTGCAAGGTATAAAACTGGTTTAAAACAGCAGCAGCTGTGAGCTTCTCCTTTTCCATGTTTACTAAAAACATGTAGGAGCTTTTTAATATTATTTTCTGAGGAATTGGAAAGCTTATTTTAGATAACATGAACTGTTTCTGCAGAATTTGTGATGATCCCTGTCCAATAAATTAGTTTTTTAATTGGATGCATTACTGTAAAACTGTTTGTTAGTGAGTCTTTTCATTGCAGATAAGTACAAAGGAGTACTTAATGAAATATTACAGAAGGAATGTGACAAATTATTAGCTACCAGTAAAAACCGGTATACAGTCTAGCAAAACTACCTCTGACTTTTATATCTTACATATTTTGTAGTGTCCTGAGAAACTTTAGACTTTTTTCTACTACTGTTCCTTCTCCTATCCCTCTGTTGTAGATTACTTTAGGAAGATAATATGAGGTTCTTTCAGAATCTTCTAAATGTGTCCAACTAGGTAGGACAGAAAATTCTACCTTTTATCCTATAAGTCTGTACAGCTGAGAAATATTAGTTCAGCAGTTTTCAAAATCAAATTTATGTGCTACAGTTGTCATTTTTCTTTTCCCTAACTGTAAGTATGGTATAATAAAACATACTGTTCCATATTGCAACAGTGCTTTATTTAGAGTAAGGTGTAAATGCTTAACCTTAGTTTTCCTTTTATCTTTTTTTAAACACCCTTCTAGTAAATTAGTGAGAACAAATTTCTGTCCATGCTAAGTCTTAGAATTTACAATTCTTTTCATAATGGAAGAGGTTTTTTTCATCATGTAAATTCCTTTTCTAGTCTTTTGGTAGGGAAGCTTTAAAAACTTTGTTATGTGCATTCCAGAAATCACTCTTTGAGACTGAATTGGAATAAAAAGCTATAAGTTGCACAAATGAGAAATAAAGAGGGGTTTGAATCAGTGGTAAGCCCAAAAGTACAACTAACCTAGAAAAAGACAGATGACTCCAAATATTTCCCACCTTGCTAATTGCTCGGTTCTCCCACTGGACATTATGGTCACTGCTAATCACACCAGCATCTTCCTCTCCCCTCACTGTTCTATTCAGCTGTTGGCTTCAGCACTTCTAAAGCTGCTCTGCAGCAACTTCTTAAATGTCTTCATTTCTTTTCTTGGTTTTCAGCTGTCACTTTTGCAAGGAAATGGGACGGTGAATGTCTATACTAGCAAATACAAAAAACTTGGTAATTTGTAGGCTGATTAATTCTTCATCCATTGCATCTTATTTTAAGGAACTGACCAAGAGGCTTGTGCTTTTCTGATGTTTTAAATTTTTTTAACTTCCTTCCTTCCCCTCATCCTCCAGGAATTTCTCCTCAGATGGAAGGAACATGTGTTCCTGCGTCTACCCACACTGTATCTTCATCTATAGGAAACACAAATGGAGAGGAAGTGGGGCCTTCTGTTTATTTGGAAAGATTAAAAATCCTCAGGCAGCGTTGTGGCCTTGACAACGCAAAGGTATTGTACTTGACAGCACTTGTGAATTCCATGGGGAGGCGCTTGATTTGCACTTTCTTTTTCTTAAGAATTCAAATGCCAGAAGGCAGATTCCAGTCAGAATTTGTGATCTTTCATTTATGGTGCATGTCCTGGCTACTCACTGCATGTCACTATGCCTAGTATAAATGGCTTTAAACTCATTACTTGGCCAGGCAGGCTTATGTTTCGATCTACTCTGTCTGTATCACTGGTGTTATGTGCAGGTTGTTTCTACAGGCCTGTAGTTTATCATCTTTCCTTTCCAGGAAGTTGAGTCTCAGAAAGGCTCAAACAACTACTGTTCTCTAAAAGTTAACATATATTGACCTCAGAGATGAATGATGTGGAAATTCTAGATCTTTCTGCTCTGAAACAACCATGAGAGCGGAATTGAATTTGAAGTTTTAAATTTTTTTGGGTGTATGGATACTGAGCCACAGGAATGCTGAATGAGCATTGGAATTGGAAACCTGTGAACCAAAATTTCTTACAGTTCAGTGATCTGTGTGTTAGGTATCTAGTGCTGATTACTGAAATTTGAACTCTGAACTTCTGAGACATGATGTTCACTCTAGGAATAGTCATCCAGATGCAATCACTGTTTTAACCTTTTGACACAAATTTGAGTTACCAGCTTAGAACTCTGAGGGAAAATGTATCCTAGATGATAGTAACAAGGTAAGTAACTAAGATGGAAATATCAATTGGTAAAAGAGCAGTGAATTGACATTAAGTCTTTGGCAGGTTCAGTCTTGCCAATCAATTCAAGTTTCCTCTTCTCATTCTTCCAGAAAACACATTGTCTGATGTTGCACATAGGCATGGATTTTCTTCTTTGTGTTAGAATTTAGGCTGTTCAAGACTCTGGCAGTCTATCTCAGTAAAATGCTGGTCTGCAGGGGATTTTTTGATCTTGAAAGACTTGTTTCTTTGTGTTCCTATTGACATAAAATTAAACATGAACTACTCAGATGATAAGAATTGAGTATTGTAATTAGCTTTGCGTGGTTCTGACTTGGACGGCAACTGACTTTATAGCTCCAGATCCACATGTGTTGTAGTGCTCCTTCCCTTTCCTCCATTTTTATTGCTTCCTGTAGAGATGAAAAGCCCTTGATTATGATTGTATGGCCTTTACCACTATGTCCTTAACACTTCACTTTCCTCCCTCGCAGCAGGAAGACAGACCCCCTCTGACGTCTCTGCTCTCTAAACCAACACTCCCTACAGTTGCATCCTCTACAGATATGCTTCACAGTAAGCTCTCCCAGCTGCGTGAGTCCCGGGAGCAGTACCAACATCTGGACCTGGACTCCAATCAGACTCATTCCTCTGGCATTGGAACTACCCTGGCTTCACCCTCTTCTTCAGCAGCCAATATTGATGACTTGAAAAAAAGATTGGAGCGAATAAAAAGCAGTCGCAAATAGAGATGCAAAAGAGACGGTATTGCTGTTGCTTGGGGCTGTCTTCAGCTTTAGTTTACTAAACTAGAAGTCTTCATAGTTAAATGGCCTCGTTTAGGCCTAATGTATACAAACTGGTTTATGTATAATACAGTGGATTTTGGGGGGTTGAGTCATTGTGGCACAAGTATTTGTACATAATCTGCTTCTTAATGAGCATCTCTTTGACAATAGAAGGCTGTCTGTGTATTAGTTAGAGTGTACAGACCTGTAAACAACCATCCTCTTGCTCAGACTAGTTTCTCATGACTTGGGGTTTTTATTTGTAAAATTGTCTTTAAAATCTTTTCCTAGTTCTTAATTCTTAGAAGATGTTTAGTGATTTCACTTTTAATTTTGTGAATTCTTCTCCATGTAATCCTTGAACTGTTGATTATGTATGGACACATGGCATGAAGCAACTAATTTAAGTGTCTTTTGTAAATAAAGTTTGCATTAACTATACCAGCCTCTATAGGAACAGCAGCGACTGCTGGTTAGAGGTCACTCTCTATTCCTGAATGTTAGTGACTGGGCATCTAGAAACTGAACTAAACTATTCCTGACATGAACCTTGGGGTTTGGATACATTATAGGGAAGATGAGTGGAAATATGCTATCTGTGGGTGCAGTCCTGAGACTTTGCACTCTTACTTCTACGAGGAGTAGTACATTTTTCATATAGTTGCTTTTTTTGTTTTGGAAGATGCTTCTGTAACTTGAGAATATTTAATTTGCTGAAATGCTTATTTTAAATTATCTAGTCCTTGTGATGCCTTTACCCAGATTGTTTGGTCCCATCTGAGGGAGCTTTCTTTGAGGGAACCTGCTGCTGTTGATACGGAGTAGACTAGCAGTGGTGTATGGTCAGTGGACCCATTTATCCTGAACTCATCTGGTTAAGCAGTGTTCCTCATGCAGGTAGACCTCACCCACTACATTCTTTTTGCTCTTAAACATCAGATGTCAGCAATCTACCATTTTGTAACTGACACCTAAGTAGAGCTAGTCTGTAAAAGTTGTAGCCACTTCTTTTTTTTTTTTTTTTTTTTTTATGAGTGATTAGCCTTTTTCAGAAGCTACAAATAATTAAGATTAAGACAGACACACTGTGTATCCTTTCTAGCCCTTTCATTTCTAGGGAGGTGATGTATTTTCACCTTACTACTGCACTTCCATGTGAAAACTGGTTGTGAAGCATAAATTGCACATCTGTTCCATAGCTAGAATAGAGTTATTGAAGAGTTGGACAGGCAGGCTTAAAATAACACACTTCTACTCTAGATTTTTATCTGTTCCATGTAACTGCTGCCTTTGTTGTTTGCTATGTGGACCAGCAGTCTCTGCGTAAGGGCCATTTCTGAAACTGTCTTGCCTGACTACAGTAAAAATGTGGCTTTGAATTAGTACTTGTACAACAGATCTATGCTAGAGCTTCTGCAAATGTCTGAAATTTTCTTTTCACAGGACCCCGAGGCTGGGGTTGCAGTTGACATAATGCTGCTTGGTGCTTATGGTGAGTTTGCTCACTGTGATAGCAGGTGACTGCGAGCGTTCTCCATCCTGTGTTAACTGATATGATACCCTTCATTGCTCCACCACCTCAATTTAGTAGTCACAGTCTCCTCTCATAACCTGAAATGGGCATGCACTTGTGTAACAGAGCTTTGTTACAAGTGGCGGTTTGGCCCTTACTGGTAAGTGCTGTGGTTTTGTGCACTTAAACTGGGGCAGTTTGTGAATAGTTTGTGTTGGCTGACACTAGAGTTCCTGCCACTACCTCTCAGTTACTAGTTGCTCTCTAAAACTTAGTGACATTTAAATTAATCCATATGTTCCTTTACCATATTTAGCAGACATTCTGAAGAACTATTTGTTAATTAGCTCAGGATGTTAAAACAGCAATGCCTGCAAACCTGCATAAACTATTTTGAATTTGAAGCTGAATTGGAAGTGAAATACAGGAATAATTGGGTAGCAAAAGATATAGTTGTTTTTATGAATGAGTTTTTGCCCTGTGTCTGTAGTGTTTGGTTGGACTCAATGTCCTGGGAATTCTGAACTAAAACTTGTGCACATAAATTAATAAAGCCTAATCTTTAGCCCAGACAATATTTAAATAACATTAAACTGAATTTTAAAAATGATTACTCTGTATTGTTTGTAACAAGTCAATATGAAAAATTACTTTCTCCAGAAACTGTATGGTCCTGGTTCCCCTCTTTTGTCACAGATTATTAGATAGTAGTGAAAGGGTGAGGCTTAAAATTTAAATGTTAGAAGGGCAAAACATTTTCAGTGTTCAATGTCTGTGGTTATCAATGACTTTAAACAGTCATGAAACTTGAGCTCTTGAGGTTTTATTTAACTTCAGATATCTTTGAGAGGTTGATTTTTATGCTTTACTTGGGCAATCAGATTGGGCCTGGTTCAAGTTGGGTCCCGAATGAGCCATCTTAAAAGAGGTGGCCAGACACTAATTGATAAATAACTTTTCTTTAGAACAACTAATTTCACTGTTGCCTGTTTCTGTGACTTTATGGAACTGTGAGTGTGGAGTTTAGAAATATGGTGCCATAGGGAGCAAGGAGAGTTTTCAGGTATCATGATTGTCCTAGTAGAAAATTGGGCTGAACAAATTGGCTGGTCAAGAATTCGTGTTTACTGCTGTACTCTTGGGTCCTCAGTGGTCCACAAATAGATGCTAAAGAGGAGTTTATGAAAGACTGAAGCTTGTTTTGGGAGAGGTCCCCAAACAGCCTTTATAACATAAGCAAACAGGTATAGTGCAAGATGCTTCCATTGGAGGCTTTGACAATGATGGCATGGATTACTTCCTTCTGAACCTTGCTATGTGGTTAGAAAATACACAGTGAGGACCCAGCACCACCTGCTGTGTAGGAACTTCCAGTAAGTGCTGCTTAATGTATTCTCATCGCTATTCCTTTGTAGGATGAATTGCACACAGTAGTGCTCGTATTTATTGCCTGCTGCTGTAGCTGAGAACAATGTTTGATCAAAACAGCTTGTAGTTGTTTTACTTTTGACAGTGGTGTTTTGTGTAATGCCACAGGTACTGTAGGATGGTTATCTCTGGTACATATGTTCATCAAAAACTAGAACAAAAAATTAATTGCCTTAAACAGGAGGAAAGGGCTTGTGCCCTCATGCACTATCTTGCTTGCTGTGACTGACAAGACCATTATGTGAGGCCCGGAATCTGTCGATTGTAGTTGGAAGGATGGGGTAGTTTGAAGCACAACAGGTTATTGGCAGTACAGCTAGTGCTGTGATACTCCTGGCTACTGTCATGACGTAGGCCAAACTGCAACTAAACTCAGCATGAACAAAAGGAAGAAGAGGGGTTTCAGAGCTTTTTATTTTCAAGGGATAAGACTTTCCTTTGTCAAGTTATAAGGATATAACTTACTTTACTTCAGGATCTTCTATGCTTATGTTTTAAAGTGGAGCATTGTAGCAAAACTGAGAGCAAGCAAGGTATATGCTTCATCTACTGCCCATGCTTTGCAATGGCTTTTTGCATCCACTTTTTCAGACGGAATACATGGGTGTAAAATCCGTATTTGCCATCTCGGTCACAGCCTTCTCCCCAGGAAACTATTCCCACTTGATACCAACGATTGTCATCGGGGTTCTGAAGTAAAGAAAAAATGGGATTGGCACAAGGAGCAAGAGATTCTGATAGAATCAGAGAATCATTAAGGTTGGAAAAGACTTCCAAGATAGACCTTTGACCAAACATCACCATGTTAACTAAACCGTAGTACTGAGTGCACCCTTTCAGTGAAGAAATTCTTCCTGATGTCCAGCCTCAACCTTCCTTGGCATAGCTTGAGGCCATTGTCTCTTGTCCTTTGCTTGACAGGACGAAGAGGCTGACCCTCCACCTGGTTGTGACCTCTTTTCAGGAGGTCTCTCCTGAGCCTCTTTTTCTAGGGAGCTAAAGGAGGCTAAGCAAGCCCAGCTCTCTGAGTCATGTCATAAGACTTGTGCTCTAAATTGCTTAGCAGCTTGGTTGCTGTCTCAGATCTAAACCTTGAATATGCCCCAGCCTGTTTAGTGATGGATGCTGCTTTGGGATTCAGACTGGCATCTCCAACAGAGTTTGTTGGTGTAATTTTGTCTCTACTCTTAAATCTCCAATTAAGAGCTGGCCATCACTCATGCATCCTGCAGGTAATCTCCCAATATGCTGAGAGCTCAGAATAGAAATGGGGCTGGATGACGATAGGATTTGTCTCCATTTCTCACCTTGGGCCTGAGCTGGGTTTGCTTCAGCCACTCAGCAGTCTTCAGCCCTGCTACTGTTTTTGTGAAGTTCAGCATAGAACAAACTATCTAAATCTCCATATGTTTTATAAGCTTGAACTCATTGAACATACCTTCATTACAAAAGGTCCCCCACTGTCCCCTTCACAGGCATCTCCTCTCTTTGAGTCCTCAGGACTGTAACCTACAGGCAAGAAAAATGGACATTAGACTGTAGGGGAAGTGGCTGGTGTTGGTCATGTTTTCTTTAAAGTTGCATAAATCTTTTGGGACCCATGAGACTGTATGCTACTTCTGCCAACTCTTGGACTTTTATTTTTTATATGTTAAAAGTCCAACTCTGCATCTGTCTTTGCAACATTCTTGAATCCACCCTCTGTGCTCCTGTTTTTCCATCAGAATTGCTGTTAGTGTCAGTTGCACTGATACTGTACAACAGCTGTAGCTTGAGCTACTGTGCTTTTCTTGTCTTAGAAACTTATTTGTAATATTCAGTGTTCCCTGTTCTTTCATTCTATTTACTATATATATATTGTTGTCCCTGCTTTCACCTTCCTGTCACTGAAAGTTGTGCTTTTCCTCTCCCCCAGCTGCCTGTCTTCCTAAAGTCTCACTATGAAAAGGATTTCCCTCATTCCTGATGAACTGGATGGTATCTCTGCATTTTCCCACCACCTGTGTCTCCATTTTTTTCTGTATGTGTGCATCTCAGCTGTTTCAAAGAATGTTGTCTAGAAAACAAATCTGTAAGAACTCTGTCTTTTCAGCACACTCATGAAATTGGCTTCTACCCTAATTCAAGCAATCACATGCATTTAGATGCAAGCAGCACAAATTTAGTCAAAAATTGCTGGAGGCTTGCTTGTAGGAACTGATAAAGTCTGCACAAATGCATACAGCAGAAACTATTAAACTGATACATAAATCCATAGTCTTAGTAACTTGAATTCTGTGTCCACTTCCCTTCTCGCTCAAAGGATATGGTGCTAGAAAAGATTTAGGCAGTTAGGAGCCTTCAGAATTTGTGGACATAAGAATGAAGGGACTTGAAAAGATTGAGACAACCTAGTAGATAGGATAATAGGTGTGCAGCTTTTAATTTAGGAAGTCACTGAACTGTTCTATGTACTGGTGAAAAGATAATTTTATTTGTGCTTAGTTCTCCCATAGCTGCTGCTGCTATGTAGTACCATTAGACTAGTGGCTGACACAGCTTGTCATTGCAAACTTTATTCCCAGCTTTAAGTTCTCCAGCCTTCATGTTTTCTGAGTTCTTATCATAGGGAAGTTATTCTTTGTGGTGGGCATCTGCACATTTATCAGAAAGTAACCTTGCTGCACGAGTCACACCAAAAGCTCAGAGCCCTTGACTTCTGTGGAAAGTTGTACCTGTGGCTCCAGTGTTACTTACCTGCACAAAACATGTTGTCAGTGACTTTAACTCTGGTGGATGCCCTGCAGGTATTTTGGTCTGCAATGGGCACATTGAGCTGTTGCAGAACTGTGGGCAGATTGGAGGGGCTAGTGGCCCATGTTTCTTTCAAGTTTCCCCAACCAGTTACCCTCCCTTTGTAACCTGCCAGCATCAGCCTGGGGAAGGAAGCATAAGTATAGTCAAATGTATTGTAACAGCTTTCTCCTATCTCGCACTCTTGCTGCAAATAGCCTGGAGAAGTCATCTTTCTCTCTCTCTCTCCTCCTCACCTCTGTACGACCTCTTTTGTGGGCAAGCAGACAGGATGGATGTAGTCACTGAAGCTGATGGGTCTCTTTAAGTGCATGAGTGCAATGTCTCGGTCCATGTTGTCTTTCCAGTTGTATTTGGGATGGATGATAATTTTATCCAACAGAGCAATCTTCTCTTTGTTCTTTTCATACCTGAAATAGTTACGAAGGAAAGAACTCACTGTACAGTAGAAACTGAGAGTCTTCTAGGGTTCATGATCCTCTCAGCTTTGTACCCTCTGAGACAATGCTGTTTTTATATAGGAGTACCCCTTTAGACTTCCCGGGCTTCCTTACTCCCTTTCGCTTTAACCTTTAGGACCAGCAAGAGCAGAAAATGACAGCCCTGTTAAATTCTATTATTGAGAGGCATGTAACATTGGCTATAATACATCCTTGGATAATGAATGACAGCCCAACTTCAAAGTATCTCATTACCCCAAGTGCATGGCTAGTTCCTTCTCACTTCATCCAGACTCTTACTTTGTCCTTACGTGCTTGCCAATCCGCACCAAGATGTCATTTGTAGTTAAGTTCTTGTCCCAGGGTGGATAAAAAAGACAATGAGCAGCAGTCAGGATCCAACTGTCACTGATGAGGCTGGCACCACACAGCAGCTCCTGAGGACTCTTTTTGTAGAGCATCACCTGCCTGAGAGATGAGGAGGGAGGAAGACCTAGCAGGACTAAAGATGTGCCTGGCTGAATGCATCCAGATGTCATGCAGAAAGTGCAGAATTAGTAGTGAGCAGGAAACAGCCTTGCACTATACTGACAAAACTAAGTGGCTCCACAGCAAAAGTCTTCCCTGGACATGTGTATCCTATGTAGTAGGCCATTTACCCCATTTCCCCCATTTCCTTCAGCTGGAGAGGTTTCTCATCCTTTCTGTTTCAGCAAAGCTGGAAAGAGGAAGCGATGAAGATGAAAGATACCGGCACTCTTGCTTTCCCAGGTGGTTGCATACTTGGCTCAAGAGGTGAGTTTCTTTCCAGCTATTTTAGTACTGCTCTGTCAACCACTTGGAGAAGCCTTGATTCAAATCTGTAATTCATGCATGCTGCCTGAGAGGGGAGAGCCCTTTTATTTCTACCTGTTCGAGCTGAAAAGAAGGAAGACAGTTTCCTATGAAAGACTATGCAAAGATGACACTTACCAGGGGGAGCTGCCAACTTCTGCATCATCCCCAGCAACAACTCTGCCTCCTCTGTAGGACTCCAACAGCTCCTTCTCACTTTTGTCTGTTATCTTTTTCTTTTCGAATAAGGGACGAGTGCCACAATCTGAAAAGGCAGGCAATCCAGATTTGCTGCTCTGCCTGGTTCACAGCAGAGAACTGTTGTCTGCAGTCAGCATACAAAGCTGGAAGATCTTGGGAAGGAACTGCTTACTAGCTCCATGATTGTAACTGATATTGACTTCTGAGAGTTCTTCAAGGAATTTAAGTATCTTCCCCTGCTTTTAACAGCATTTGGCTACCTCATGCTTCTGAGGAACAGTGAATGGGAAGAAGCTACAGACTTTCTACAGCTATGCTGTATCTAGAGTTTTTGCTTACCTGCTTCACCTGAACCAAAAGTTTTGTCATCAAAGAAGGTTTTGAACCCTTGAGGAACAGTGGAACGTCCTGATATTCCCTCGAACTCTTGGTCCTCATCCTCTAGCAAGCTGTCTGAGAGAGATGGAAAGACAAGCATGGTAAAAGGCTTAACTATAATTGCGATAATTATCAGCAATGTAAATATTCGTTTCCCCACACAGTGGGTCTGATGAAGGAATGATGTTTTAAGACCACTGCTCTTTTTAATGTGCCTTGTATACCATTGTGAGTTTTCAGGGAAAACACCTGAGAGAGGTAACAGCACTACGCACCTAAGGCAGGTTAGTACATGTGATATTTGGACAAACAGGACTCCCATGTACATCCTTGTCTGTGCCTCCCAGGCCAAGCACTTCATTCTAGTCACACATACTGATGTTATCTGCCACTGCCTCAAATGTGTGCCTACCCAAACCTATGCAGCCTTCTCACCACAGTAGTGCAGATCACAATAGTCAAAGTAGGGTGGTTCATCCGTGACACACCAGACACCCTCATCATCTCTGTCTGGATTCCGGCAGTAATTCTCCTGCAGCTCCACTTCTGGGTCAAGGTGTTTTCCATGGAGCATCTCTTTGGCTTTCTCAGAGTTCCACAGCAGACACTTAGCTCCAGACACAGTGACTGAGAGGGTCCCTGTGTAAAGCATGCCTTTCTCTGGTTCACAAGCCTCCACTGGCACAGGTGGTGTGACCCGTGGAGTAAATGGAACTGTTGTTCTTTCTTCACCTGTAAAGACGGAGAGCTGTGATTTAAGCCATAGCTGTGCACTCAGAAGTGCTGTTAGCAAATAGCATCAGAACCCCTTTACTAAAGCCTAGAGTTCCATGGGGAATCCCATTAGGTTTGGGAGCTCCCACTGTTCCCCTGTGTATGGTGGCCCTCTAAAATATTTCAGTGTCAGAGGTGGTCCAGCAGTATAT
The DNA here is from genome assembly GCA_013400915.1 of Pardalotus punctatus. Classification (NCBI taxonomy): domain Eukaryota; kingdom Metazoa; phylum Chordata; class Aves; order Passeriformes; family Pardalotidae; genus Pardalotus; species Pardalotus punctatus. The sequence continues at coordinate 43,085 of VZTX01014863.1, forward strand.
GAAGTGAGGCTGGCATTCTTCATCACACTTCTGTCACTAAGATATGAGGAACAATACTGTGTTCCCTTTTGGGGCATGTTTTAGAACCAGCTCAAGGGATGGCTAGGTGCCTCAGGCATCATAATGCTGCTGTATTAGGTCCTCCAACACCTTATTCTCAAATGTTTAACTAGGCCATATTTGGGGGAGCCTTTTACTGTGATATGCTACTAAAATGGCAAATTTAACTTTTGCTAATGTTTCTAAATCTAATGCTAAGTGAAAAATTTTCTGGCAAGACTTGTCACACTTTTTCTTGCAAATGTCCTAATGACTGCAAGTTTTAAGCAGCATTTCCTGAGGGAGTGCATACCCAATAATCTGTTCTTTCTTGGCCTCAAGATGCCTTCTCCTTGTGTTTAGGGGGAGTTCCCATGTGAAGAGAGACCCCGTTTGACTATTCAGTCTGGTACACAACAGCCACTGGGCAAGTAGCATTCACCTTAATTGGTGAGGCTGCTTTTGTTCTTTGACTCATGTCAACGTGATTATAAAACAACTGTGCGCAAAACTAAGGCTTTTCTAATCCTGCTGTATCTGTGCACATGTAAGTGCAACTGTAAGCTACTGTAGGTCAGAAATCAACTGGTGAACAGAGATAGTACAGATGCCTCATGGCCTCAAAGCAGAGCAGTATTTCTTCTCAGTTTTTTAGATTCTGCAGACCAGAGCAATGGTAATGACTTCTAAAACTTCAAAATACCCCATGTCAAAGTGGTTGCTAGCATCTAACTTTCACTTACAAGAGTTGTTACTTCTAGTCTCTGCTTTTGGAAGAGAAACTTTGGTTTGAGAAGGTTCTCTCCTTTACCAGTTCTTCTGAGACAGAGGCCAAGCCCCAGGGGACATAGTTTTCTACTGGGGAGAAGTGGGAATGTGTAAGTGTAGGGGGATGGTCCTCCATGTCAAGTGCAATGATGAGAGAAGGGCATCTCTTTTCTTGAGATTGTGAGTATTAAACTGCACACCTCTACAGGAGTGAATGTTAAGGCAGGCAGTCAAGCACAAACTGTAGTTATTTTGTGCTAAAGGTAGGAAATTGACACCAAAAACATTATGAGTCATGGCTGTCACAAATTAGAGACAACTGAGCCAGGATTTTGGGGTGACTTACTAGAAAATACTGTAGTACATTGCAGGGGACTGCTGACACTGGTTTTAATTTAGATCTAGATTAGCGTGATCTAGAGAAAACAACTCATTATATATGGGCAACTCAGTGACTTTTCCTTCTCAGCTCCTTTGCCCTTTAACATGCAGCTTCTCTACTCCTACTAACCACTGTTTATGTAAGCATTCCCCCTCCTTAACCCTCTCTTTGACTGCTTTAGTATCAGCCTCAGTGCAGTGTTTTGCTGTGAGTGAAGGGCTCTGTAGTGCTGAGGCATACCACACACGGGGATGGGACACTCTTCCCGTTCCACCGTTGGGTCTCGGGTATAGCACCATGGGCCTTCTGAGTTGTTGTCTGGGTTCCTGCAGTAGTTCTCAGTGAGGCTGGGATAAATGGTGGCATTAAACCTATGAGAGACAAAGTTGGTTAGGCTAGGAAGGAAGGACACCCCAGAGAACTCTTCAGGGGTATGTGGGAGATGAACTTACTTAGGAATATGTGGATATTTGCTTGTCCACACCTGACATTCAATCCCAGACTTGGTGTAGCTAATTGTTCCCCGATAGTTCTGGCCCAGCCCAAGAGAGCAGTTACCTGTCAAAATCCCAACACCGTGTAAGCCAGAGTCAGTGGAAGGGGATGTTGCAATTTCAAGGTCAGGAGTTCCATCTTACATATCCCTTTAACTTTTGCTGTGTGCATGAGCCTGCACAAGCACAGGCATCCTCTTCCTGTGAGAAGAGCACACAGCCTAAGATTTCTCTGCCTCATCAGCAGGAGCTATCCCTGAGGCTCTGTGCTTTGCTTTGTCTCAGAGCCTTTCTGAGAGGCTGCTCACACCTGACTGTGTCGCAAGGATGACTGTATTTACCCCATGCTATGTCACTGCACAAGTCAGGTTGTTGAAATGGTTAGTTGGGAAATAAAGAGGAAGAAATAATTTCAAATTCCTCTCCTGATATTTTTCTTTATAATTGGATGGCTTCTCCAATATCAGTTTAATTTTTTTCTGTATAATCTCTGCAGGAAGCAAGTTCCTGGCACTCACTGTATCTAGGAGATTGAGGTCAGCATGAAGTTCGTACCTTCTAGACAAGCATCCAGAACTGTCCTGGACATTCTCAGGCCCTGACATACTAGCAAAATAAGAAGAAAGAGATACATTATATGAAAGCAATCCAAATAAGCACCGTCATTTGAACCAGTTTATCATCTGGAGACAAAACACAAGTGCTTAGCCCTGGAAAGTGAGCTCTTAAAACAGGGAGCCATCTCTTCAGGATGAAACAGTGCATCCTAAGAGATAACAGTGCCTGCAGGACTCAAAACAACTTACCTTGGTATTTTGACCAGAATATGTCCTGTAAAAAAGAAAAATAAGATTTTACATATTTTTATATATATATATATATATATATATATTTAGGGACACAGAATGTCAAACCTTGCTTGGCTACTGCAATTCAAACCGGTAAGAGAACATCCCATCACAACAAAAGGAAAGACTAACCTATCTCTGTTTATACCAATTACGATGGAGTCAAACAAAGCAAAAAATCCTATTTAAAGCCACATTCCCACACGTCAGACTCATGAATCAAGACAGTACTATTGTTTCTAAAGAGACCAAAGATGTTTACAATTTTCGTCAATCTGCAGAGCAAGCAGAGCCTTCTATAGTGCAGTGGGCTACAGTGCAGAAGTCCAAGCAGCTGAATCTGGAATTTCTAAGGCCACATATAGGTATTGCTCAGCTCTTTGGATGTGCATGTCTGCCATGCACCCTGAGGCTGATTGCTTTTGAAGTACTTCGCAGAGGTGGTGTGTTGCTGGCTTAGGCTCCTAAATGTTTATCTGTTGTATTCTTGGGTGTAGAATTCAGCAGAGACACCAGCCTTGGGGCTAGGAGCAAATCCCAAAAGGCTGCAGCACAAATTTAGCAGAGTGAGTGAGTCTGGAAACCAGAAGAAAGGACAGGGTGTGCAAAAGCTTCAGCTCAAAGCAGTTTGAGGCACATGCACTCAGTGTTTGGCTGCTAAGCCAGTGCTTCTTTGAGTGTCTGGGATGGCAGCTCACATGTGAGGCACCATGCTGAGCTAGTGGAAGATGCTACTCAGGACCAATGGGACCTTTTGACTTCATGCATAGAGAGGGAGAGAAAAGAACCTGAGCTTTCAGTTGTATTCCCTGGAGTGTCTCCAGGAGGGAGGCTCCCTAAGAAAGTCTGAACTTGCCCTGGGGCACACACATCAGCTTCATCTTTGGTTCACAGAGTTGAGTATTACAGCCCTGGTCCCTGACTGCACATGTGACCTGTTGGTATCTCCCTACAGAAGCTCACTGAGGGAATGTTTCCTGGTACATACCGTCTGATCGATGGATTCAAGGGCTTCAAAAGCCTCCTCATAACTGCATATCTCCTCCAGGCACTCTCGCTCCAGGTTTCCCTTAAGCATCTCTTCTAGAAATCCCTTGTTGGCACGTCGTGGGCGCTTGAGCAGTGATAATGCCTGCCTCTTTTCCAGGAAAACTACTGGGTCAGAACACTGCCAGTCAAAGGGCTGCTCACAGCCAGAGGGCACCTTTTCTCCCCTTGTGGTTTCCAAAAACTACATGCAGCTGATGTGGTTATCCCACAGCCCAGCCTCCCGCAGTGCACCATACAGAGAGGAGAAGCCCTGTCAGGTCTCCACTTGATAATCAGAGCAGGCTCTCTGGAATTTCTCCTGTCACAGCTCCCATCACTTAGGTAACAGAAGTGACAGAAACACTGCTTCCTCAGCAAAGCTGCTCTGCTCATTTGCAGTTACATACAGGCTTGTTTGCTTTGAACCTGCTGCTGTCCCTGTCCCCAGACACTCTATTTTGGTCTTGCCGGCCTCAGACCACTGTGATAAGCACGGTTCCATTTCATGTTCAGAACCCCTGATTTTAGACCTGGAGGCAGGCATTCCCCCACACAGTAGAGGGTCCAAGAGGACTTAACCTCATATTAAGACAGTTAGAGGCTCTAATAAAAGGAGCAGTGACCAGGAAGGCAGCATATTCTGTATTACCTAAAGTTTTGATAAGGGACTACTGGGGAGGCAATGGAGAATTGAAGCCACCTAGGTCAGCTGAGGAGCTCTATCCCCAAAACCCCCACGGTTGTGTTATACTTGATCCTGGACTGAGCCACATTCCCCTTCCCTGCCATTTCCCAGGTGACCCATAAATTTCACTGAGTTGTCACCAGCTGAGAGATTCTGCTGCATCCTCCTATATTCACTCCATTCTCAGCATCCTTTTGCTCCCAGCTTCAAGCTTTTAGCAGGTCCTCCTGACTTGAGGACAAAAATTTGCCACCTGCATTACCCCTGGAAAGAACTAACCCTGTCTCTCTTTCTCCTGTCATCTACTGGACCTTCTGCCCTTGAGTCTTACCTCCAGCATGGCTCAACGTGAGGTGCAGAAGGCTGGAGAAAAGCAGGCCCCTCAGTATGCTGGTGTTGGTGTGCGCCATGCTGTACAGCCCTGGCTGTAGGGATATTGCAAAGGAAGCAGAATTAGTGGAGTCACAGCCCTGCTGGGTTAATATTGAACCAGAATGAAGAAACAGGACTCCAGGTCGTAGTGTGTCAGGGACAGTGGGACTCTTATCCCTCCTCTCTTGGCATCTCTCCCTCCCTCCAGAGCATCTTTGTTTCCTTACTTAACTTCCTATTTCATATCTGGGAAGATGGCATGAGTAGCAAAAGGATGAGTTTGTTCCAGGGTACAGGGAGAACTTAGGCTGGAGAGAGGTACCTCTGCCAGCTCACAGCCATCCCAGCCAGAGCAGCTTGCTCCTTTTCCTTGGATTTGCTCCCATGCAGCCCTTGGCACCATCACTGCCTCCCCACCATGCTGTTTCAGGTCCCTGCCACTTACCCTTCCAAGAGGCTGTACTCTAGTAGTCTTGAACACAGGAAGACTTTGAGACCTCCTTAGCCATTCCCAGTCCTCTTTTTAGGTGCAAGCCCCCCTGTTTCTCCCTAGTGCCCAGTTGTCTTTCCTTCCTACAGTTATCAGCAAGCTCAGCCCCAGCTATTTTGGCACCACAACACACAATTTAAGTGTTCCCCCTTCTCCCTTGCCCATGACAAGGAGCAGAAAGGGTGTCTTTGACAGCCCATTGGGAATTTAAATTTTCCTACCAGTTAGGTCAGCAGTGCCATTGGCAGTGCATTATTCCTAATGCCTTGTAATTCCCAGATGAGTGAAGGAGGATGAAGCAGCATGAAGGCTGGGATTCCCCTTTTCTTCCCCCCATAGTGGAAGGTACTGAAGTCCATCGAGAAGGAAACAGAAACTCTGACAAGCAGGGAGCTAGCACACAAAAAACCAGCGAGGAAAACAAGGGCTTCCAGGAACACGGAGACACGAATGGTCTGCATGTCATGACATCAGCTATTAAGTCAAGAACCAGACTGCTAGAGCTGGGAAAGCTCTAATGATTGCTACAGCAAGCACCCCATTGGCAAGAGTGAAAAAACAGCAGAAAGCAGGGCAGAGTGGGTGTAGTCTCAGGAATTGCCTCATGGCACAAAAGTGCTTTCTGCCAGCAGGGAGCATATTTTGTGCTGTGCCTCTGTGCAGCAGATACATCTGTAATGTTTATCTCCACTCCAGAAGGAGTGCAAATATTAGCATTAGGGTGGCTGAGGAATGACTCTGGCCACTCGTACAAAGAGCAGTTTCAGAGGCTTCCTTCCTCGCATAAGAGTATCTCATGTTCTCATCCACACACATCTCCATCCCCCGCTCTGGATTTTGGTGAGACACCTTTAGAAATAGCTGGGATTCCCTGGGTGGAGAGTGTGTGTATGGGATCAGACACAACCCTAGAAAACACCTGTGTAACTTAGCGGGGGAAGCAGCATTTCGGCAGAGAGCACAGGCAGGGACAGGAAAGAGCACAAACAAGAGTGGTAAGGTCAGAGCTGCTGCTGTGTCCCACACAGCCACCTCCCCCTCTGCTGAAGGAGGAGTCACATGCAGCTTTCAATATTCTCATTCGCTTTCTTTTTCATTTCTGCATCTCTGCTCTTCTTTGTAATAACCGGGCAGCCTTTACACTGCAGCTTAAGTCAACATTGTTATACTTATGCATAGATTTTTACCATCTTCTTGTCTTTCCTTTAAAGGAAAGGTCTTGCCACCTTCCATGGGATCATGCAGGGCTGATTTTAAGTAATGCTGCAATACAGCAGTAAAGCTTGGTTATCAGGCAGGTATGAGTATCTTCTAATACCTATACCATCTTAACATTACTTCTCATTCCTACATTCATTTTGTTGCTTAGGCATTTGTTTGAAAAACCCTTACTGAAATTGATGATGATGCTGTCACTATGTCTGACTGCTTCTTTTCCAGATGCAGTTCTTCTTTCCCCCATGATACAGGAGAAACCTACCTATCAGGGCAGTTAGGTTGTTACCTGTAACTGTTAAAACCTTTTATTTGTAGATTACTCAAGGCTACATCCATCACTTAGGTATCTCCTATTTCTTTACATTGGTTTTGCTTTGTAATTGGAGACTTCCACTACATCCTGGGACACTTTCAAGCCCTTTCAGGTGTCTCACAACAATTTTAGTAATTAAAGACGCTGACTCTTTACATTGGGGTCTTTTCTCATTCTGTAATGTGCTTCTAGGGCTACTCTCTGTTTCTCCCATTCCTGTGGTTAGCCTCTGCAGCAGCACAGCATGCATCAGCTATCACCTCTCCAGGGGCTTTGACTTCCATCTCTCCAACATTTAACTCTTCCATTCCTGTGAGCAAATTTTTATAATTTCATTTTCTTTCTGCATTCACTCACCCATGAATGATGGATGCTATTTTCTTTCTTAGGACAAGAGAGTTTAGATACCTTTACTAGACAGAGTTATGGCTTTTAACACAGCTGGGAGTTTGAGTTTTGATCTCTTTCCCTCTATTTGTTGATTCTTCTTTCTAAGTAAAGAAAGCCTTTGGCAATTTTTTTTCCTGTGTAACTAAACTTCTAATTTCCAGGGAGCCGAATATAGGGGGTTTGGCCTTGGCCCATTTTTTTTCACCTTTGTCTGCTTTCTGATGAATACAGTTTTCTGGCTCAATAATTGGGGCATTTATCAATATTTTCCTAAAGTGAGTTATACAGTTTGATCAAAGCAACATCTTAGATACCATCACAAAAATGAAACCCTTATCCTTTCACACAGGGGTTCCCCCGTCCCTGAGGACAAGGGAGCGGCCAAGTGGGGAGGACTTCAGGACCCAGAGAATTGTTTCCTTCCCTTGCAGCCTGCTCCTTTTCATTCAAACAGGTTTGAATGAACATTGGTCAGGTTTAAGCCAGTCTACAAGTTGGACAAGGGCTGAACCCTGACCGTGGTGTGAGGTTTAAGTGTAACACTTAAATTTGTGTGCATGCTTGACACCTGGTATGGCCCTGCCAGCATGAAGGACCCCAAACGTCCAACAGACCTGTGCACTTGCCACCTGGGAGTGTTGCAGCAGCACCCCAAATGCTTTGGTGAAGCCCTGCCAGCGTGGTGGACCCCACCACCCAGGAGAGCTGTGTGCTTGCTGCCTGAACCTGTAAGGGTAATGGGTGCACAGGATCCCCAGCCAGATGGGTGATCCACGTGTCTGCTGTCCCGCAGCATGACCTTCACTGGCATTGAAATGCAGCACACTGTGTAACTGTTCCCCATGCCAGCATATGGGACTAGGCAGGCACACATCCTTTTCCTTGCTATCCTTCTTCCCTTCTCACCAGGATCCTGACAACTGCACCAAAGGTAACTGGCACAAGGGCTTGTTATGGATCCCAATAAAAAAGGCACTCAGAGCCCCACAATGTAGTAATTAAACTACCATTTATTGGACATAATACAAGAAAGGGTATAGCATTAGATAATCCTACACTCCTTCAGATGCTGCAAACATCAGGCTGTACTGTACTGCACAGGTATCTAGTCAGGCATGGCACCCTGTATAGATCCCATCCATGTTGAGGTTCACCAGCACCATGGTCTTCAGGGTTTTGTAGGATTTTCTTAGGAGTAAACAACTTTATTCATTGTTTTGCTGTCAATCAAAAGGTTGTTTACATGAGAATATGCTGTTTCTAAGATAAAGACACAGTGGTGGCATCACCAGCAGGGGCCCAGTGGTCAGGATTAGCCAGCTAAGTTTATCTTGCAACCAAGTGATACGTGCAGCACAGCACAGACCTGCTCCCACCTACTCATATCAACTGTTAAGTGAACAATGTTTCTGTGAAGACCTCCTAATTCATAATTGCTCCTACTACTTCTTTCCTGTTACCTTAGAATAAAAAAGCAGGTCAGCTGTATAGGCAATAGGGGTCTGGGTTCTCACTGTCCCTTCCCCACATTGCTCCCCCTTCTCTCCCAGTTCTGCTATGACAGAGGGCACATGCTTCAAACACAGCACAAGAGCCCAGCTCCAGTGAGAACATTCTGCAGCTGTGTCAATATTTGAGTTTGAATAGGCACCAAAGAGAGAACAGGAAGGACTGCAGCTTCAAATACAAGCCTCCTTATAGGCCTGTGCTCCAAGCACTCAGAGGAGACTTAGCTCACGTGCCCCATAACTATAGAAAAAATAGTTAAAAATTAGGACACCCACAGGTTTTTCAACTGAATTCACCTTCCATCTTCACATCAAAGTGTCATGGATCTCACTCTAGCACCTTGTCTGCAAACTGGTCATAGAAGTTTATGAAAAAAAAAAAAAAGTAGAAACCACAAAGAGCAGTTTTTAGGAGTGTGCATAACTGCATTCATAGCTCCCCAAAAGGGAACTGTGCTACTTATGATTTCCTGGTGCCTCTAGACTTTCCTTGTGTGCAGTGGGCATAAGAAACCCAGAGAATTTAAAGCCACTAAGCACGACTAAACAAAAACATTTGGGGAATTGCAGACGTTTGAGAGGCATAAGACAGAGAGCGAGACTAGCTGAAACTAAGGACTCAGCAAATTAAAGTGATGTTCCTGTAACAGGCAAGTCTCAAAGACCTCTGTTAGGTGTGGTATTGTCAGTCACTTCCTTGGAGGTAAAGTTCACATAGCATTGGGAACTGTACACTTCTTTCCTGCAACAGGACTAATTTACATCAGCATGCCTCAGTTGTAAACAGGCACTGAAGAAGATGGAGCAGAGGGGGTTACTGGAGTACAGTTGTGGTGGTGCTGTCTTTTAGTGTTTTGGTGCAGGAGCAGGAAAAAGTGGAAAAGAGGAAGCAAGAATGTGAGAAGAGAAACAAGGAGAAAAAAATTAATGAACCCAACTAGAACACGGAAACGAAATGGGAAATCTTCTGAGCAGGGATGAACTAGTCAATGTTTATGTGGAGAGGTGAGGAGCCTTTTAGATGGGGACAGTGAAAATTGCACTGTACAATACTATTTGCACAGTGAGACACAAAACTATCCTTTTCATGTCCTCAGATAGACTGTCCAGTCACTGTAAGTGCAAGAAGCTGCCAGCAAGCAAACCAGGTGACAGTGGAGAAGGAACACTCAGCTGTAGCTCCCAGGTAGGATTTTGCTTCTGCTAATTGTGAAAAATTCTCTTCATATTACAAAATATCTTGCAAACGCTTGGGAAGCTGCTTACCAGTAATGTCTGGCACCAGCATGACTTTCAAATGATCAGAAGTGTTGCTTAGCTACAAGAGTAAAAGCCAAGGAAAGTGCTTGAATAGCAACAAGTAATTAAGAAAACTTGAAAGGAAGGCACTGTTTAAAGTCACTGCATTGAGACTTTTCCTGCCTTCCCCACAGCGTGCTGTCACTGACTGACAATGTAGCACAGGCAGAACAGAAGCACTGCTCATTAACGCAGTGTCTTCTCTAAGAAGTTATTCCCATCAACAGTCAATGCCAGGCCCAGCATGTGGCATGTGTAGGCTCATAGCTTCCACAAGCAGCTACTGCAAAGACCCACGTTTACAGGCAGTTACCTCCAAGACTGCTAATTCTGCCTAGGGCTGAGCCACAGGGCCTTGATGCTAACAGAGAGATGAGAGAGCTAGGTTTTATTTTGGTTTTTTACCTCATTTTAGTAAGTACAGAAGAAGATCAGCCAGGGCATATTGGGACAGCCAGGTTTCAGTCTTGACCTCTACCACTTCTGCCACTGCTCCAAAGCCCATCCCCTCCTGAATGATGACCACATCACTCAGTGAGGCTTCATCCTGCATCATAATGCATTTGTCCTCATGCTCAGAGAGGATGATTTTGATTATGTCCTTTGCTGATGGACAGACACATGGTCCTTGTCCCATATGCCTCAGGATCTGGGGTCTGCCTCAAGACTGTTAAGTAGCAATGCAGTGACTGCTGGCTGTGATTAGCAGCTCAGCCTCACTCACTGGCCTCAGCACCTACACCATGAGCATGGAGGGCTCTGCCACAATCCCCTCCTGCTGGCCCTTCCTCTGAGGCTTCTTTCTTGCTGCCTGGGGTAGGTGACAGCAAGGGAGGCCACTGCAGTGGCGAGTTCCTCAGAGTCCTTTCCCACCTTGTGCGTGAGCACATGGTGCGCAAGGCTCTAGGAAAGGGTGTAGCCCATGCCACAGAGCTCACATTTGCAGGGTGTGCCAGCCAGGTGGGATTTCTGGTGGCACCGCACCTTAGTGTCCAGGGTGTAGGACTTGCTGCACTGCTCGCAGCTGAAAGTGCACTCCCCCATAAGCAGGTACACTTTCTGCTGGCACCTCTTGGGACCAGCTGGGCCAGTCCCAGAGTTCAAGTGGATTTTCCTGTGCATGCAGAGTGAGAGCCAGCACGCAAAGGCCTTGCCACGCTGCTGGCACTGGCCAGTGTGCAGGACCTTGTACTCCTGCAAGTCTCATTTGGGGCAGCAAACCTTGTCACACTGGGTGCACTGGAATGGCCACACAGCCCTATGGGCTGACATGTGGGCCTTGAAGATCCCCTCTGAACTATAGCTCTTGCCACACTCTGTGCACAGGAAGAGCTTGTGGCCAGGATAGACAAAGTGGTGCTTCTTGGGGTGGCAGAGCCACAGGAAGGCTTTATCATACTCTCTGGAGCACCACCTGTGCTTGCTATGTCCTTTTGGGACAGAGCTTTTAGTGGGGGGCCCTGGAATGGCAGAATAATCCTCCACCAGCTCTGTATACTCTTCCTGCCCCTCAGGCCCCTCCAGTGAGTCCTTTCCCCCATGCCAGCTTGAAGTTTTTGGAAACTTTGCTCTCCTCACAAATCTCTACAGCCTCTCCTTCTGAAGGACTGGGCTTCTGGGGTTCCTGCCCAGTTGTCCTGCCACCACAGTCCTGCAGGCACTTCTGGAGTGGGCTGGCCAGAGCATGCACCCTGCATGGCTTGCCAGCCAAGGGAGCACGAAACCAAACCCTACTTGAGGGAGACAACAGATTCAGGTCTCCAGGACTTGCTGCCTTCTGTCCCATTTCCACTTTTTCTGCTGTAGATCTGGTATCCAAACCCTTACCCAATTCTTCCTTGCACCTGCCATTGTCTTAATGGTTGAGATGGGCTCAACGTGCTGATTCTCAGGCCCCAGCACCCTGGCTTGCCATGGCTCATGTTTGGAAGCTCTGCTTTCTCTTCTTGCAGGCTGTGGAAATGTTTGGTGGAGAGCCTGCAGGGTCATTGAAGACTGTGGTTTCATTAGCTACCACCTTGGAGACATCGGGATCCCCAGCACAAACACAAAGGCATGGTGGTTGAGTTAACAGTGGCTGTTATGTGATATGATTGCTGCTGGATAAGAGGAAGAAGAATGTCGGAGACAGCTACTCTGCTATGTAGTAATCCTGGGGCTCTGCCATGAGAACCGTTACTTTTATGATCTTTTTTCCTTTTCAGTTTGGGAAGAGGGACGAATCTAATCTCTCACAATAAACAGAACCCGTGCAGCATTCCTAGTGTTCCACCAGCAGTATTTCTAGGAGGTATTGTCATGAGTGGCATAAAACAGGGCGACACGCTCTTTTCTCGGCTGGTAGCTTCTAAAAGCGACGCAAAGTCCGGACCGCCGTCCCGCAAGGGCTGCAGGGCGCACACATGCCAGGGACAGCTGAAGGCGCAGATCTGAGGCCCGGGCAGGCCGGACCGCTCATCCCACCCCTCCGGACGGCGGCACCCACCTATGAGGGGCTCCGTCTGCGGGGGTGGCCCGGGTCCGCCGCGCCTCCGCAGCCTCCCCCTCGGTCGCGGGCGCTCCGTGCTGGCGGAACGCTGCGAGGGAGCGGCGGACGCGCCCGGACGGCGGCCGGTAGCGAGCGGGGCGGGGCGGGTTGGGTTTTCCCGGCGACGAGGCCGCGCTTCCGGCGGGCGGCGGCGACAGGCGGACG
>VZTX01014863.1:55671-107250 GCA_013400915.1 Pardalotus punctatus
TGTGGGGGAGCGCTCGGTTCGCCCGCGCTGTGAGCCTGGCGGGAGGAGCGCGGTTGGTAAAGGGCCCCGGACACCTGGGCGGGGACAGCCGGGACCGGCAGCCTGCGGGGTCCTGGTCACGACCGATCGGTGCTGGCGGTTCAGGTACCGCCGGAGCTGGGCCACGGGGCCCCGCCGCTGCCTGCTCCCGACCTCGGCGGCCGCGGCGGGGCTGGCGCTGGGGCTGGCGCTGGGGCTGGCGCTGGGGCTGGGTGCCATTAACCCCGGTGCCCAGCAGCAGCGGCTGGTACTTGTCCTGCCTTCAGGCGTGTTCTAGGGGAGCTTTGTTTTAGCAGTGTAAATAGCAAACCCGTGAGTCTCGTAAGCAGTCTTGAGGTTGGCTCAGGGGTCTCCCAGGAGCTCAGTCGAAGGGAATGGGAGAGGACGGATGTATGGTGGAGGGGGTGATGATGATGATGATGATGATGATGATGAGGAGGAGGGGTGCAGTCCGTGCAGGGCTGTGTCTGCCCCACTGCCTCACATGTGAGTCCTGGGGGGGTCCTGCACGGCACTGAGAGCAGCCTTTGTACTTTGGGCAGCAGCTCCGGGGAGGACACTTGGAGAGTTCAGCGATTTTGCTCTCAGACCCTGCAGAGAACCAGTAAGGGGAGGTTGACTGCTTGCTGGGGTGGATTTCCAGAGGACATGGAGAGGTGGCCTTCAGCAAACGGATTGAGATGACAGGGGGAAAAAGGCTGCTTAATTAAAAAGTTGTTGGAATAATGAAGGACCAAAGAGCTTCCCTGAGCAATAGTGTGTCTGTCCTGAGTTAACTGGTCACGGTGAGCCAGACAAAGCCACTCTGGCCCTTGACCTCTGCGTTCTTTCAGGGTCGCACCAGGGTAGTGATGCTCTCGGTGGTAGCATCATCTTTATATGAAGGAAGGCACGGGGTGGGCTTTGTGGGTGAGTCTTGGTTCTGAAGCTCATTTGTGCATGTGAGTACTCTGAAAGTCTGCTGTGAGTAACTACTCCCTTTTCTTACAATGTGCTGGTTTTTAACACTATAGCAAAGTGCAGGGACTTGATTGATGTGTACAGAAGAAGAGACATTTGTTCAAATAAACCAAAACTGGGAGGAGGTGTGGATGGCAGCAGAGTCAGAAAGATAATCCCAGAACTGGGATTGTGTTGCATCTGACCACTGCTTGTTCATCTGGCATGGAAGAAGAGGCCACTTTGCTTTTGTAATTCTTTATTGTATGTACAGTTCCAGGGTGTGGTAATAGATGCATGGACATATTTTGAAGTGTGATTTACTTCTGAACTAACAGTACATCTGGAAGAAAAACAGGAAAAGGAAACTACCAAGCAGGTGTAGCTTAGAAATAAGTGATAGAAAAGCAGTGAAACTGAAATTGCAGAAAAAAATAGTTTGCATGAAAAGCAGCTACCAAGATTTCCTAGACATAAGTGAATGGTCTTCCCTGGGTAAATTCTGGATCTTTTATAAGGAATCTCCTTATACAAGCTCAGAGTTTGTGTGAAAATTGTATTTGAATGGGCTGAGTTCTCTCCTTTAGCAGAAGGTGCTGTTCTCCATCACGTCTCTCTTATCTAAGAGAGTTAATTTTTATTAGACAGCAGGTATTCAGGTGTAGTGTAGTTGCGGAAAACATACTTAAATGAGTGGAAAAAAGGAAACAGTTGGCTCTTTAGAGCCTAGCAGTATGTAAATGCTTCTGCTGCTGTATGTGATTCTTTAATTTTTAAATATTTGGCTAGAATTTTTGGTTTTCCTATAAAATTATTTCTTTTTCATAAATCTGGGTACGTAATTTTTCTTATCTTATTTGCTATACGGAGTGTACCACTTGCATCTTGTCATGACATTTATGTAAAACAGGCGCAGTTTTTAAACTGAGTTGAATCTGTTGAAATGCTCTTTTATTGTTAAAAAACATGAAATGTTTTTAAGAAGCACTTGGCCTATTTTAACAACCATATCACATATGGACTTTCTGTTTAATGACAGATCCTGCTTATGATAAGATAATTTGAGTACATGGGGAGACATCTCATGTAGCTGCACTATCAGTGTATCCTTATATGAAGATCCTCAATTTGTTTGTTGCATCCTAACTCCAGTTCTCTCCTTCTCAGAGCCTGCTAGTTCCCAACCATTTAGAGGATTGTATGTCGTAAACTACTGTATGGTTATTTGATGTGAGACTCTGTGCTTTTGCCTTTTGCATGTTGGGAAAGGGCTGGAGAAAATTGTGCAAAACCTTCTGGGGCTCTCTGGATGCTACAGTCTGGTTCATAAGGTCCCTCCTTCCATTAACACCGTGGAGCACTAACATAGAGCCAAGGAATGGAGCTGGCTGTGAAAACCACATGAAGGCGTCTGGAGAGCCTTGTCTGTTTTTCCGAGGGATAAAGCAAGAGCACTATCCACTGGGCTCTTTTTCCAGTGTGGATCCTACTAACAACTTCCTTCTTCCATGTGGTGACACACTAACATTAATTTTATGCCACAGGGGAAATCCCTCAGTGCTGTCTAATAACCAGCTCTTCTGTCTCTGGACAAGGGCTGCAAGTTGACTGTGAAGCCAAGCGGTGATCTGTGTAGGGACAAGTGAGGAGACTTTGTGACTTGCTGGCCCTATGGCAGTGCCATCACTACTCTGTGGAGGGATTTGGATTTGGTCCCCAGGCATTTCAGGACCTGGCTTTGGGGAAATGGTTGCTACTGGGCATCCCCAAGAATCCCACATGAAAGGCATCTCAGTGGATGGCAGCAGTCGAACGTGGGTCCTCTGTCCCCATCAGGGCCAGGAAGTCCCTGGGAGCTGTGAATGCTGAGAGGCTGCCCTGGGGAGCCATGGATGCTTCCTCAGCGAGGAGTACTGGCTTTTGGGGCTGCTGAGCTCCTGTGGGAAATGCTTTAAGCTCGCTGAGTCATAGGAATCAGTGCCTGCCGTTACCATAGATATCGGATCAGCTGCTAGGGGTGGGGAGTCCTTGTCCCTTGGCTCCCCTGCTGCGTGATTCCAGCATAAGCTCATGGTTCTAGCGAGCCTGATTTCTTGCTCCTTGCCCTGTCGAGATCAGAGGAGGTCAGGCAATTCTGGCAGCCCTCGCCAGAGGGCAGGGAATAATTTTGCTTGGATCTTTGCATGGCTGCATGGTGGGACCCTGTGTGTCTGAAGTGCTGCTTTGGTGACCTGCTGCCTGTACATGTCATGCTCTTTCATATTTTGGAAAACACTGCATTTGATTAGCAATAGGTCCCAGTCCTTTGGGAGCCCCAGAGAGGTGAAAACAGGTTGTAAACTGGTGAGTAGCAGATAAGGGAGGACAGGAAGTAAATAATATAGCCTTGGTATGATCCAAAGGGAGAGGAAAACCACTGAATATTCAATTTCCTGTGCTTTCAAAATGCATCCCCAAGTTTGGTGACAGGTATAGACCTGAGCATAGATGTGACACATCTTCCAGAGCTCAGTCTCTCATAGATTTTGTCCTCTGTGCTCAGTCTCAGTAACTGTTCCATTGTTTTCTCTGGATGAGTATGTACATTCAAGCTCTAGGGATGGAAGATGCAAAACATCATTGCCCCCTCTCCATTCTGCAGAAGGAAATAGCTTTACTGTGAATATACTTTTCACACTAAGGTGTTGTGTCTCCTCAGATAATTTTGAACCCTTTGCTCTCCTCATAATGCAAAATAAGCACAAGCATCTCTGTGAAACAGTGTTAGAGAGACTTGCTGATGCAAGGTGTCACTTCATTTTTCCAGTTTCTCTTGGCTTACTGCCTGGTGACCACTGAATTACTGTCCATGTGGTGTGTATGAGCAATCATTAAACATAATTGTGCTTTTTAATATTTCCTTGCTTACTTCCAGGACACTGAATTCAGAGGGTAACAGCTGTTTCCCAAGAATTGTCCCTAGGAGTTCATACTCTTAGGAGGTCCTGTATGCTGTGCTAGTTCAGTCCCAGTTTTAATGTATCTTCTGCTTCAGATGAGAGAGAGAAATATTTGCAAACAACAGCAAATGCACTGAGCTGTCTGTTTCCTGGACCCTCTTAATTCTTTGGCCTCAGTTTTATGGCATGCTTGGTGAAAAATACTCATTCAGGCAATGTGGCTTTAAATGAAAGAGATGATTCCTTGCTGTTCGCTGTTATGTAGGAGAAAGGATTTACTGGGTGATGCTGAAAGGAGATGAGGGTTGTATGTGTGTTGTTCTCCCTGTCTTACTAGCTCAGCCTAAAAAATTCCTGTTATAAGGAGCTGTTCACTTCTCTGTTCAGATCCCAGCACACTGAAGCACCCACTTCAGTGTTGTTGAGAGCTCTGGTTCTCCATTATGGGGAGAAGAAGGGGGGGTGATTCTTGGCAAAGCTTCCAGCACTGGGCCAACTGTGGAAACAGCTGGGCTTTGTGCCAGCCCTTCGGAGGGAGGGGGAGCTCAGAGCCCTACAGGGAGTGTATCAGGCCGGGGCTGGTGCAGCCTGTCGCCTTCCGCAGTGTCCTGGTGCTGCTTCTGTTTTAGGAGAGAAAAACTATTCTGTCCAGAGCTGTGGTCAAGCAGAGACTCATTGAGAGGGTTGGTACAGCTCTTGATGGCATTTGATAGCAATTGGCCTGAAAGAATCTGACATGTCATGCCCCTGGCTTGGAGGAGGAGGAGTTCCTGCTTGTATTAAGGGGGAGGGAAGCATAATCTCTGGATAAGTAAAGATAAGGGAGTATTGGGGAAAAATCAGTGAGAAGAGGAAGAGCCTCTGTGGGGAGGTAAATTTGTCATCTCTGTGTCTCACCTAACAATCTCTGCAGTCCTTGTTCTAGACACTGCAAAATAAATTGCCGTATTTGGGGACCATGGCTACAGACCCACTCTCGGAGCTTCAGGATGACCTGAACTTGGATGATACCAACCAGTCCCTCAGCCAGCTCAAACTGGCCTCCATAGATGATAAGGACTGGCCAGCAGATGAAGTCCCTGATTTTCCCAAATTGGGTAAGTATCCTGCTTGTTTGGGATCTGGGTTTTGGCCAAAAAGCAATTGTTTGTCCTGCAGCATTGTGGTCGTATCTACATCTAGAGAGAGTCCCAGCTGCATTTAAAAGCTTTATAGACACATTAAAGTGCACCACACCCACGTGAATCAGCCTCCGTATTGAACAGCACTAAAAAGTGCAGAGCCAGCTGCTGTAAATATGCTTTTCTCAGTCCTGTGTCTGGCTACATTTTGGTGCTGACAGTACAGACATGCTGTAAATCCTTGAGTGTCCTTCATTATGGTCTCTTGCAGGAGAGTTTGGCCTGGACTGGTATGGTCTCAAACTTCCATCTGGGAGATGGGGCTGGAGATCTGAGTTGTTGCTCTGAAATCCTGTGCTATGAACTGCTGCCCAAAGAGGTCAGGAAAATTAGCTCAAAGACATACAGGATGACCATCCATCAAGGGACGATGTTAAGATCCTCCTTCTCTAAAAAGCCATAATGGTGTCCTTGGGTTTTGTCTTTGTGACGTGTCTGAACAGTTGTTTGAGAGAGTGTACATTCCGAGGGATGTATATGGGCCTCATAGGACTGACAGAATCTTCTGAAGTCATTGCTGCTCTTGTCCACTCAGAATTTCAAAAATGGTTTTTCAAGGTGTACAGTTGCACACCTTAGTCTCTCCCATGTAGAAGTGCCATTTTTTCTTATACCTCTATCTCTTTGTCCTCACCAGTGTGCTCCAGGTCGCTTCTTCTAACTGCTTGTTTCTTGTACTTTGTGCAGATGACTCCAAAGGCTCCCCTGAGCCTATCAGTCACTTGCAGTGGGATGATCCCTACTATGATATCGCCAGGCACCACATTGTGGAAGTAGCAGGTAGGAATCTTTCTGTTTCCTCCTTTGATGTCTTTGCAGCTGGGCTGAGGAAGGGCTTTTCTAGTAGGGCTCTGGGGACATCTGCTGTTTACCAGGCCCAAGTGGCAATGAAAGGTGCCACTGTAAAGAGAAGGAGCACCAAACTTCTTGGATGTTTATGGTATGTGTAATTTTCCATTGACTTCAGCTAAACTTGGGTTCCTTTTTGGCTCTTCCTTATATTATTATCAGGCCCAGTTACTTTTACTGAATTGTTTTAGATATTGCCCTTTACTGCATCCTGAGCACAAAAATGGTTTTTGCATGATAATGCCACAGAAATTACCTAGTTAAGCAAAACAGCTGTAAGGTCCTCAGCTGACTGAGTAATCCACAGTAGATGGCATCTCTCATATCTGAATGGGTAGAGCTTGCCATCCTGTCCAGAAATAACACATACAGAAATCTGAAAGAGGGGAAATAGGCCTGTGTTCCACTGCAAGGAAAGACCTGTTCATTCAGGGTCACAAGCATTTGGATTTTCTTTGTGTTTTCTTGTCCATATTACTTTATTTACACTAACCCATGGTGATTAACTGCTGCGACCTCCATGAGAAAGAGTTTTGGGGGTGTTTTTGAGGTTGCTATGGTAAACCTGAGGGAAGGCCAAGGCCAATTTGTCTTGTGTTCCTTGTTTTCAAGAAAAAACAAAAGCACCTCTTCAACCTGTTGTGGCTTGATTCACACTTCTTGCTTGATTATCTATAGCCACCTCCTACCCCTTCTATTGCCATTTCTCTGTACCTTGGTCCCTGCCCCACATGTGAATTTTCAAGGAAGCAGAGGTACAAGCTGGAGTCCTCCTGATTCAGTGTTGTTCTGCAGCAGAGTTTGACCACAAAAGAAAGAGTCTCAGGCATTTACTTTGGTAAGAATTGTCTTGACATCATTAATTTCTGGGCAGTTTTCTCAAACGAGCTTTCTTTTTTCTGATCTCTCATGTTTCATCTTTTGTGGAACAAAATTATAATGGCAAACTCAAAACTGTTGTTTGTTGTCTCCTGCTCAGTTTGACAGGCCAGTTGTTTGACATTTGGGCCATTATGCCTTACAGATTTGCCAGAAGGGTTTTAATTTGCAAATGTGTTACTAAGCTTCTTTTCCATGGGGCTGGAGTTTCAGGACTGGGGTTCATAGAGGTCTGCACCCTGGTCTCCCTGCTGCTGAAATGGGAAGGGGACAGATTTGTGGATTGTGTGGACTCAGCCATTTCAGTGGTAATAGCTAGAATACTTGGAATGCGAATGGCAGAGGTAACTGGTGTTTGATGACTCTAGGAAAGGCTGAGTTAAATGATACAGTTGTTCGCTTTAGACTAAGCTTCAAAGTGCTTAGCAGAGTTTAGATCAGAGACGTTGATAAGACTGGAATGTCAGCCCAAACCAAGGGTATACTTTGTCTGTTGCCTCCTGACATAAACACCACTCTTTCTGAAGGGTTTCTGTTCCAAGGTAACGTGATTTTTTCTTTCACAGGCTCTCCAAATGGAGTATTACTCCAGTGGAGGTGTATGTCAGTGGCTGTTGGAATGTAGCCATTTGACACGGTCTCGGATAGCAAATGAGGAATTAGCTAGCTTCCTGAAAAGATTTCAGGCTGGGATGGTGGCTGATTGGGAGCCATGCCTGCATTCTGAATGGGATCTCTTCCCTGTTGTGGTTTAAATTTGTATTCCTGGGGAGCTCTGTGTCCCTGCAGTGTCTCTGTATAGTGCAGAAACAACTCAGAGAAGCTTCTGTTCTTGGCTCTTGCTGGCCAGTTTTCTCCGGTAGCTGATGCATCTGAAAGCATGTGATGGTCCCACACACAGTGTGTGGTGCGATCCCTTTCTTGGCACTGGGAGAGCTTGGAGCACAGCTCCGGATAGAGGATTTGCTGCCATATAGTCTTGAGACTTGCTGGTTTCTCATCTCCTGAAAGGAGAATTTAGGAAGTTGATCAAAGGGGTCTGAGTTGTAATCTGGGCTCTGGGGTGAAGCTGTTAATTTTTTTTGGTCGATAATTGCTAACTTTAACTGTTCAGAGAATCATATAGGGTAGTGTTCTGTGGACTGTTGTTGGAGGCAAACAATCTGGGAAGGTCTGGAAAAATCCTATTAAAAGTAGTCTGGAGAGTAAAAATCTCACTGGAGGATTAATATGAAGCTGTTTGGATCTGGGTCTGCTGACAAGGTGTGTTTGTCAGCACCTTCAGATGCAATGGACAGTGGCCATGCTGAGCATGAAACAAAATAACTCTACCCTAGTTCTCTTGTAAGTATTAGCAAATGGCAGCAGATCAAGGGTAGTTTTATCCATTCTATTGATTTATTAGGTTTCTGTTTCATGTCCTTCCCCATTCTGCACTTCAAAGCAGAAAGCGTATGGCTAACTCTGTTCCTGCCTGCCCTGAAATATATTCTGGGATGATGATGCTATTTTGAGACAAAAACAGAAGGCTGGTTCTCATCCTTGGGCTGAACTCCGTGATCCCAGGGTTATCATGTGTGGTCAGAAAAGTAATGGCTTCTTGCTGCTTGTGTGCAGGGTATTAATAACTTAATAAAAGCCCAGTTCTGATGACAAAAAGTTAGCACACTCATTTTCTAGCTGATTTTAATTTCTGACCTTAATTTCAAGGCATGCTGGATTTCAAAAATCTGGCTATCTGACCTAAAGAGGGGAAAGTACTTAAAAAAATTTTGCAGAATTCATTAGGAAAAAAGTTTTTGGGGTTTGTTTTTCACTTAAAAATAGTGCAGCAGTTTCATGGAGACTCTCCTTTGTGCCCTGTGCTCGTGTCTCTTCTGGGGACTGGGATTTTGCTGGAAGAGGCTGTCCATGGGAAAGGAGCAGGCATGTCACTGCGATCCCATGTGTTGATGTGTTACACAAAGATGACAGCAAAAGGCATCCAGGCCACAGTCCTGAGGGAGTACTCAGAACTAGAGTATTATTAGGAATCACAATATTTTAGTTTAAGGAACATTCTTTTGGTTCTGGGACTCTATGCTTTTCTGAAGGAGGAAGATGGTGCTCTGCTGGTCCTTTCAGACCTGCCTTAAGGTGTGTGTTTATGGAGTGTTTTACGCAGGCTCTGGAGAGGTCTCTGTGTGGTTTTGTTCTTCTTGACTCTGAGTGCCTCTTTTTGTGAGCACTGCAGGAGTGAAATTCATCTTTACACGTGGCCAGAAGCTGTAACAGAGGAGGTTCAATTTCACTGCACAAACGATTTCTGCAAAGTGTGTTTTTTCCCTTGCTCACATCACGTAGCATTCAGGGGAAACAAGCTCCTGGTTGAGGGCTGTTAAGGAAAAGTTTCTGTTATGTTGAGAGTTTCTCTGTTCTCCTGCCAATTCTTACATAGCAAAAGTGCTGCTTCCATCTTCTTGGAGGTTGAGGCATTCTAGATATTATGTAGTCTTGGCCTTGAATTTTAGCACAGGCTGAATTGCAGGACTAAGGCAGGTAGTTAATAACAGTCCGAAGGAGGTCTCTAGAGATGGCAGTTCATACTGGAAACCTCTGGCTGTGTGGGAAGAGCAGGGCTCTTGTCAGCTCTGGCAAGGTATCCCTTCCTCGTTCTGCTGCCCAGTCTGAAATACTGGTCTCTTCTTTGTGGTCAATACGCAAATCCATGGCTGTGAGCTTCATCAACATTCCCGTTTTACACAGTAACTGCCTTGCTTTCTTTTGGAATAAGAAAATGTGGATTTAACATATATTGGCATATGAGTTTCTTACTGCCTTGGAGGGTAGAAGGCAGTGTATCAGTGGTCGGGAAAGTGGCCATCACTGTATACTCCAGCTGTGTAATCCCTGCCCAGTGATTTCAAAAGTTTGTTGAAGCTCAGAACATGTTTCTGCTAGTTTTTGTGGGAAATCTGCTGCCTCACACCATTAATTGTCAGTGTGCAGGGCTGCCTTTGCAGAAAAGCTGTGATGCCAGTATGTGTAAGACCTGTAATTGAAGTGGGAAAACAAGGTGGAGAGCTATGAGTGTACCTTCTTCTGTGTTACTGGATTGAAGGTGCAGTTTCAGCAGTAAATCTATTTTTATTGACGAATATGGTAACAAACTTACCCAACAAACATTGTGGCAGCAGGAGCCAAAGCTGTAGCTAGTGCTGGTGATTTGCTGTTGGTGTTGGTGATTGACATGAGGAGGTAAAATCAATTTTGGAGCACCAGTAGCTGCTGCTGTATCTCTAGGCGGGCAAAGGTAGAAGTGGCAGACAAAACTTATGTTGAAGGTGTGTTACACTGTGTCTTTGGTGGCTAATGGGCTCAGCAAAGGCCCATTAGCAAAGGACAACAAGGGTCCTTTTCCCTTCAGGCGTGGTACATTGTTATTGGCTCCATTAATACGGACTGCCTGTATTTCTTCTGCTTTTAGATGTAGTTTCTGGCTTTGAACTTTTTTGTTTCTTGGTTTGTTTAAGAATATTTTGTATGATAAAAAATGATGAGTTGTCTCTGTAGAATTGAGTCCATCCAAAGCAAGCCTGGCTTCTGTACCATGTTTTGATATGCAAGGTCAAGGGAAGGGAGAGTATCTAAGGAATTTTAAGTTTCTTAGGGAGACCGAGAATGGAGAATTTCTTCCTAGAGCCCTGGTCTGCAAAGGCTCCTGTCTTGATGAGCCCATGTGGGTCTATTGAGTATAAAGCTGGGGCAGTGATGGAAAGGGGCTGGGTATGATAATAAATGCCTTCATAAAGCAGAGGAACCTTTTTTAAAAATTTTAATTGGCAGTTTGTTTTCTTTTATTAATCATCTACTAATCTTAAAAAAAAAGCTATGGGTGTGGGATGTGCTATTCATATGGTATGATGCCATTCTCTGTACACTTCTGGAGTTGTTCAGAGGTCTTCAGAATTAATTGCAATTAACCCTTTTATAAGTGGCAGTAAGGCAGTTTGCCAATTTTGGTGGCAGAGGAAGTGTAACAGTAAGGGCCAGAAATTTGACTCTGAATATAAAGAATTAGTTGCAAATTCAAAAAAGGGATTTTGGAATCAAGGGTTGCTGTTATTGCCTCTAATTGTTAGATAAGGCTGCTTTGGAGAGAAGCATGGGGGAAGGAGGTTGAATGCTGCAAGACAGCAGCTAAATGCATCCCAGTGGCAATCTGGCTGGACTCTCAGGCTTTACCCTCGTGATTACTTTCTGGGAAAGGATGCAAAGCTTGGCTTGCTATAACTTTTTTTCTGTTCCTCCAGACCAGGGTGCACTTGATGGGGCCCAACCAGGTAGGTAGATTTTTTGTGGCACTAACATTTGGTTCTGTAGATCATGGTATTCCTTTAGCATGACCATGGCCTGTAGCTGGACTGTCTCAGGGGAGCCCAAACTTTGCTCAGCCTTAGGCTGCACTGGCAATTTTTCAGGAGTCCAAAGGCTGCACAAAATTGTTGTCTGAGGGCTGCACCTCCTCCTCAGGCACAGCAGAATCATCTGAGCCAAATTTGGTGTGTGGGCTTTACTTTGGGCACTTTGGGGCTCATGGGTTGCAGTGTAAATCCTGTTCCTCACTCCTGTCATGGTGGTGGCCTGCTTGGACCAGTTCAGTTTGAACTCCAGTTTATCCTGTTATCATATGTGCTTTGGAAGTTCATTCTAGGATTGCTTCCTGTTCTTTCACATGATCTGCTGCTGCACTCACGTGCTAAGCAGCTGGCACTTAAACTGGATTCCCCATCTGAAAGCAGCTGTTATCTATTTCTTCTCCATTTGGCTGCAGAGATGTTGTGTTCTGATAACTTGTTCGCCCAAGCTGTGCTTGACTGCCCTGTGCTTGCTGAGCATTTGTTAATACTCTCCAGACTTCAGTCCTAAATCTCAATAATTTGGCTGCTGGTGCTTTCATGCTTCTCAATGTAGATGAGAACTTCTATTGGTGTGAAATTCTTCCTGCTAAGACCTTCACACAATTCATGGAAATGCTGATTCTCATTTCCTCATTATGTGGAATCTTCTCCCCCATTTTCTATGCTCTCAGACATCCTCCCATTCTGCATTCTTTAATCTGATGCTGTAGTATATTTTGTATCAGTTAAAGCTATATTCACTTCATAAGGCTTTCTGATTCTGGCAGTGTTTGGATATTGAGAATATCAAGGTGAAAGATAGCATGTATTAAAATACTTCTACTTTGAATTCCTTACCTTCTTTTCCTGCAGGGTTAAATCTGCTCTGGAATTCAATAGGCAGCTAAAATCTACTATACTTAAATATTTCCCAGCTGTGCCATAAGCTTAGCAGGAACCTGAAATTACATTTGACAGGCTTTTTACTGACAGTGGCTCTGATTAAACATGCTAAGCTTCGTGAAACTTACATAGTAATGTTCCAGTATTCTGTAGTGGTGCCCTCTCCTTGACCCTGAATTCTGTTAACTTTGCTGTTTTACCAGTAACACTAGCTTTTGGTGGCAAGTTTTATCCATCTGCATTCTGAGTATCCAAGTACCAGGATATTCCCATTTGAATCTTTCAACAAGGTGGGGGCTTAACCGAGGCTACCTGATGAAGGTAGGAATGAGCAGGGTCTCTAGACTGCAGGTAGGCTGCCTCAAATCATGATGTAAATGGTAAAGGATATGTTTCAGGATATGTAATGGATAGATTTCTATTTACCTAGGAATAGTAAATAACAGGATTTGCAAGCCAAGCATGTATTTTCCATGTTGGCCATGCAGATTCATTTAATAGTCCTGTCATGAGAAATTATTGCCATCTTGATTTGAATTTCTGCTGTGATATGTTTGTATTGCTGCAGGTTTCAATCTGAAACATTACCATCAGTATTTAAACTTCAGCCCTTTTAGAACTTTGGCCTTGCACTCATTGCTTGGAAACACAGCAGTGACTTTCCTTGCCCCTTGTCTCAGAAGTGCCCTGGAAATGCTGCTTTTTGGGCAAATGGAAAAATGCAGTTTGGGCCTTAAAAATGCCATAACAATGTTCAGGAGGTTAGGTCCATCAGTACTGCAAGTTAGCATCTCTTTAGAGGAGCAGCTGTCTTGACTGGAGAGTCTTTAGATATTGGCTACTGTCTTGCTCTTTGTTGTTAAAACAAAAATAATCTGAGTTGCATCCTTCAGGGAGGTAGTTTAATTCCAGTGTACATTGAAAATATTTTTTATGTATGAACTTACTCACAAAGTTGGGGCGCTCTGTGAATGCTGATGGTATATAATTGCTTATTGGTTTGTTGTTAACTATTCAGCATTCCTCATCTGGGAGAGGTAGGAGGCAGCCTGAGAAGTCAACTGATTACTTCATAGTCTATAGTTGTGTTCAGTGGAAACTTCAGCTATTTGCAATTGCAAACAAGGGGTGAAAACCTAGATACATAAGATTAATATTGCAAACAGGAAAGCAAATAGTGCAACGGATGGAGCATCTGGGAAAGATCAAGCGTGATAAGAATCTGTTCTGTTGGAGGCAGAGGGGCCACCTGCAGATAGTTTCTTCCAATAGCCAAGAATGCATGGAATGGGCTTTAGGTTCTTGTTTATAAATTGAAGCAACTGATTGTTCAGCTTTGATGCTGAATTTTTGATTTTGTCATGTCTGGAGGAAGGAGACTGATCAGATATATGTCGGGTAGAAACAAGATTGGCAGCTGATGGTTTTGAAAGTTTCTGTGTTGACAGGCTGAGCTCAGTGTGATGAAACAAGCAAAACCCAGAACTCAGAAAAGGGCATGCTGGTTCCTTTGTAGGTCTCATCCATAAATTCATTCTGATTTGGAAGGCAAAGCAGGCCACTCCTTTTTCAGTCATCCAGGGTACTGTAGATTATCTTTTGATGTACTTGGCCCTGGAAATTGTCCAGGGGATACATGCCATGCCATCACCCCTTTGGGAGTATCATGGATTGTCTGTTTATTCTTTAGCAGTGATCCCAGATGTTTTCACCAAGGCTATATAAGGAACAAGATTCTAGACTTCGCATAGGCCCTGCCATAGGCCTTTTTGTAATTTCAGAGAAAGCCATTTAAGCTATGTGGTTCCCAAATTATAACTTGTCAGGTCTGGAATCAGTGCCCAGGAGCCTGAGCTGAGTGTATGGCCACCCACAGCATGGCATGAACATGGTGCTGTACTGCACAACACAAAGCCCTGCCTTCATCAAGCTTGCAGTCTGCATCTGGCCCTCAGACCATCCACTCTGGTGTGAGATGCAGCTGCTCAGTTAAGTGAAGATAGTACCTGTTTTGAATTTAGTGTAGAGCTGTGTATGCTCTGCAAAAATCTGTTGTCTTTCTGACCATTCTCTTTCATCGCTATAAAACTCAACAGATTCTCAAAGACTACATCTTCTTGGTGCTCTGTGCAGGCAGAATCCTTTATCCTTCATATAGAGACATATGAGTTGCTCAGGACAAATGAGAAGAGTCACGATAAGCGATCTTCCCTGCCCAGGACTTTGTAACCTGCACTTGGTTTTATAGACAACTTAATTGCATTAGACCTGGCATTAAAGCTCATAGCAAGCTACAAAGAAACTCTGGGCTAGGCAGAGCGTGGGCTACCGTGGGATATGCGATGTGATGTTGGTCTTGTGGCCTGGCTGTGATTGTATCTGGTTGTTCCAGATGAGCCTTGCATCACTCTCTCCTAGTCCTGCATCCTGGGTCATGCGTCCTCCCTAATGCCCCTTTTCTCCGCATGTGTATGTCAATGTGATGGCCTATGCCCCTTTCCCGGTCTGTACCTAGTGCTGCCGCAGTGTCCTTAGCTTTTGTAGAATTTCTGGCTTGTGTGCATCAGCAAATTCTGTGTTGTCTGGTGAGTGACTTGAAAATGGGACTTGCAAGGTGAAAATAAAAGTGAACAAGTAGCAAGAGAATCTGTTCTGGCCAGATGGGGGCAAAAGGGGGCTGGTGGCATCTTAATGTCATGGCTGATGTATATGAGTTCTCTGGCTGCCATTTGCAGCACCAAGCGGTCATCTGGTACTAACAGGCAGTGTTCCCAGAAACATCAGGTTTGCCCTTCCAAGACCTTGGTTGCGGCATGGCAAATGTAGCCAAGTGGTAGTTGAGGGCCAGAGCCTGTGCAAAGGTGAGAAAATGGCTGCATGCTCTGAATATTGTAAATCCATGTGGGGAAAAGAATTTATTTCAACAGGAATGATGTACTGCAGGTCTGTCCTGCATAAGTAGTGACCCTTGCTGCTTTTCTGTGCTGTGGTCTGTATGAGATGGTTTACTGTATGGGAGGAAGTAGAGTATAACCTCAATAGCCCCTTTCACTGTTCTGCTCTCTGCCTGACAAGAAAACAGGTTTCACAGCAGGGTGAGTAGCTAAAAAGGTGGGAAGACTTTCACCCTTTACACTAAAGGAACCATTTAATCTCCACTGCTGCTAAAAAGAAGTCATCTTTGTGGAAATGGATTGAGTGTTGTGTCTGGGAGAGAATCAGACTTTCCCTCAAACTATGTATGTCCACAGGATTTGTGACCTGGTTCTTACCTATCTAAATCTCTCTATTCCCCAGCATGTCTGCTAAGCTTGGCTGTGCGCGTCTGCTTGGGCTTTGTTCATGGGGCCGAGATCTCTGCTGGCAGAAGTCCACTGACTGTTGAAGACTTGCTTTGGGGAAAACTTGGCTTGTTGTCTCTGAAGCCTCAAGTGGTGGCTGGGAGTGTCCTCCATGACATGACGGTGCTTTATGGGTTATTTGGCTCTAGTGTGATGGGGACTGTTTTCTGCATGGTTTTTACAAAGAGTGCTTTGTTGTGCTGCACTTTGCAGCTCCTTCTGGCTCAGGCTGGAAAAATCTCTCTGTGGCTGGAAAATCTAGGAAGCAGTGAAGAGCTTATTCTACAACACCCCTGGAGAATCCAGCAGCCCTACTTGGTCCGTCTGTAGAAGAGACATGATGACGCTTGCTTCTCCTCTCTGGGATGGGATGTGACTGGAACTGCTCTTCTTCTAGGAATTTCTTGTTTTCCAGGATATGAAATGGCCTGTGTTCTATGTACAGGACTAAGCTTCAAGTGAAGCAAGAAACAGATGCACCAGACTATAAGCAGTTAGTCTGGGACTCTGTGCAGCAGGGAAGGGGTTACTGTGCCAGTGAGGGGCAGTTTTCCCTGTGCCTCCCTGGACGCACGTGCATCAGGAGCAGTGCCCAGGGACAGCTTTGCAGGATTAATGCTCTAAGCACTCTGCTTTCTACTTGCCTCCATCCCTATGTGCCCTGAGGCACCCTGGCTTCCAATCCTTCCTCTCCTTTCAGGGCTGGAGCAGGGAATCTGTTCTTCATTCTCATTGTTGACTTGCCAGGCCCTTGGCGTTCAGGTTTCTCCTTCCACACTAGGCCCATGGTAACTGCTGAAAATCATATTTAGCTTTGCTGGCAGCTGTGGCAAACCAGACTTCTTCCTTGTTATGGTGGTTTCTCATTCTTCCTTTACCCCTTGCTGCCAATTCCACAATGAAGTCCTTAAACTCCCTGTAATCTCTGGCATTTTATCTGCAGGTGATGACAAATATGGAAGAAAAGTAATTTTGTTCAGTGCCTGCCGGATGCCCCCAAGTCATCAACTAGATCACGTGAAACTGCTGGGGTGAGTAGAGTCTTAGTAGGCTGCTGTCGATTTCTAAAATCTGACCTAATTCTCAGGTGTTGGATTCCTTGGGACAGATCTATCTGCAGCAGCTTCTTTACCTGGACATGTCCTCCCAAGTGCTTACCTCTGTTGCTGGTGATGCAAATCCTCTGTTATGGCATGCAAAGAGTCCCAAAGGGAGTAAGATTCTCTCTGTAGCAGAGTACATCAGTTCTTTCTTCTCAGGTACCTGAAGTTCACACTGGACCAGTATGTGGAGAGTGATTACACATTGGTGTACCTTCACCATGGCCTGACCAGTGAGAACAAGCCATCCCTGAGCTGGTTGCGGGATGCCTACAGGGAATTTGATCGCAAGTGAGTAAGGCTGCAGCAAGCAAGGATGTTATGTGCTGTTCTGTAGCCTAACACAGAGGATCTTCCCCAGGCCCCTTGTGTAGCTTGGTGATCATAATTTACTGTCACTTATTCTCCTGCTTAAGAAGGTGGATTGTTATTTAATGCAGACTGAATCATAAAGAGCTCCTTCTGTAGTTGCATCCTTTAGGCCAACAGGCAAGCAGCAAATCCAGGACCTGGTGCAAGTGTGTTGGCCCCATTGTATAATTGTAGGTTCCTAGTGAGGCTGCTCACTGCTTTTAGATGAATCTTGGAATACAGGGTAGCATGCCCTTAGGCTGCTGAGTGGCCTGACACAGCTACAAAGCGTGGGAGAGCAGAGGCCATGGGTGCTGGCGAGTAGTGAGGGTTGGTGCAAAAGGGATGAAGCAACCAGGGTGACTCAATCTTGTGGAAAGGTTGATTCCTCAGTTTAAAGTGCAGCTTGTCTTTACTGGGCTTCTCTTGACAGGTACAAGAAGAACATCAAAGCCTTGTATATTGTGCACCCAACCATGTTCATCAAGACCCTACTGATACTCTTCAAGCCTCTGATCAGGTAGGAAGGAAGCACTATAGGAGGCTCACCCACATGCTCACACTGCAGGGAAACAATGGGACATTCTTAGAGGGGCACAAGATGAGCTCAGGCTGCCAAGCCTATCCTGGAGTCTCACCTTATTCTGTCCCCTGTTTCTGAGCTCAGAAATACTCACACACCAGAGATACCTCTTTAAGAACCTACAGAGTTTGCAGCTCTGTTCTGCTCCTTTTTTCTCCAGCCAAGTAGAAGTAAAATGTTGCAGGCTCTGGCTAATAGTGAAAAAGGAAGTGACAGTATCAGTCCAAATTATATTTAATTTATTGTGATACTGAAATTATAACTCTGTGAAATAATTGAGAGTAAAACTTTCTCAAGCCTACTCCTGAACATAGGAAGTTGAAATTGAGCATTTTAGGGGACCTGGCTAGGGCATTTAATGTATCTTGGGAAGTTTTTGCAACTCCTGGTAAAATAGATGGAGCGGGAGAGCTATATCGGTGACATCTCTGTTGCTCAGCCATACCTGCCCTTTGCCCCACTGATGTTTCATGCAGCCCTCAGCTCTCTTTTTTTGTGAGAAGTCAGTTCTGTTACTGGATTTCCTGATTCCTCACATATTTACCTTTCTCTTGTTTTTCAGCTTTAAATTTGGACGGAAGATTTTTTATGTGAATTACCTTAGTGAACTGGAGGAGTATGTGAAGCTGGAACAGTTGGGGATCCCAAGCCAAGTGCTGAAGTAAGAATACTGCCTGTCTCCCTCTTGCTTAGAGCTTCTTTGAAAGAGTGGTAAGGGAAGGGATTGTTCCACTCAGGCAGTGGTTTTGCGGGGTGTGGTGACAACCTGCCTTCAAGACTATGGTTTCTCCCTATAGTCCTTTCTGTGTGTCCTTGGTCCCAGTCCCCAGTTCTGTCTTTGAGTTAAAAATCCTCCTCCAGTGGAGCACCAATCCCACATCTCCCACTCACCTCCTGGGGACTTCCTGCAAGATGCTGACCTTAACGTTGATCTGCAGCTCATGGTGTGTGCATCTGCTCTGTCTGGGCACCTGCTTAGCTCATTCTGCCTTGCTCAGCTTGTCTTTGGAACTTCCCAAAGTTGCCATAATTTCAGTCCTGCCAGATTGCTTCCCTGTCCCACACCTACATGTGCATCTGTCTCATCACAAGCAGTGCTGTCCTGGCCTCCTGCCCACGCTGTTACTCAGCTACTCCAACTCTTGATTCTGTATAGATACTCCTTTTCTCCCTGCTTTTTTTCTGGCTATCAGGTGTTTGTTCTTGTGCTCCAGAACTGCCTGTCCTGGTTTTGCCTAGGTGTAATCGACCATACAGGTCTGATGCTGTTATGAGTGGGTGTGCAGTGCTGGGTTCATGCACTTTCTGGGAGGTGGAGTGGCTTTTGACTAGTCTGTGTTTTGCTGAAGGTATGATGAATACCTGAGATCCCTGCACAAACCTTTACAAGTGCCCCAGAAGCCAGCACCCCCACGGCCACCGCTGCCAAACCAGCAGTTTGGAGTCTCCCTGCAGCAGTGAGTATCTCTGGACTGTGTTGCTTTTGCCCTGACTTACTTATATGAGGTCACTGTATTTATAACTCAACAACAGCAAAAATGGCTGCAAAATTTCTTGTAGTTCAGACTTCCTGCAAAACTTTAATCATTTTCCTGAGGAACTCTGTGCTCATGTCCAGATCCTGACTAACTCAGTTCAGTTCCACCCTCTTGATCCCTGGGTTAGAATGTTTTTGCAGCTTGGGGTCACTAAGGGAGGAGCAAAGTAAGGACCATTAGGACAGCTTTATGGCACTAGAAACTTCCTTTTAAGCAAAAGAAGTCTGTAGGAGGCTGACAGAGGTCTCTTTAGGACTATACTGCTTTGAGCAGTGCTGCAGATTTGTTTCTTAGGTTTTTTTCCATATCATAAATTCTATTTTAAAAGCACTTCTATTCACTCTTGTAGTGAATCCCACTCCCCATTCCTGCACAGTGACACAGGCAAACACAGACACTGGCAAGGGCTAGTGATACTGAGTTAAGTGTTGAAGGTATTTTTAACTGTGAGTGTGGTTTTGCCTCCCCAGGGAATGAGGAGGAGCCAGTACTGTGTAGCTAGACAGATCCTCTGAGGCAGTCTGGGAACGCATTCCCCAGCTTCAGCGCAAGATTTTCAGATGGTGTTTCCCATGGTGCTGTGTGCCTGAGCTTGTTAGTAGCCTGGGAGGGCTGAACAGCTCGAGGTTACCAAGTGGTCCAGACAATCGAATGTGAGGGTGGCAGCAAACACCTTGGCATCACAAGGTTTTCCCTGATGGCCATTGTGTTGATAAATCTTCTGTCATAGGAATGTGGTGGCTAAAATTATTTTTGTTGTGTGTCAACTTCTTTCTGCCCTTGTTCCTATGGGAGAGGAAAAAGGAAGTGTAACCCTTTCCACCTGATTCATAACTAGCATCCTTACCTTCTGAGAAACCCTTTGTCGTGCCATATACAGGCTGTGATTTTTACAGAAGATGGAAAAATGTTCCTGTGGTCTAGTAATGAGCTCATAGTTGCTCCAGTGAATGATGTAACATGATGGGTGGAGAGGATAGAAGGCTGGAATAATGGCTGAACCAGGGATGGGGATAGCAAGATCATATGTAGTACAGATTGTGTGGGCAACTTTGAGAGTTGGGGGTTGCATGCAGGACAGCACCAGTCCTGTGTACCAGTCATGTGTAACCTGTTGTTTCTTGCTGCAGTCTCAGGGAGAAGAGCCCTGATCAGTCTCCTGTTCCTCTGGTGGTCAGAGACACCATTGCTCATTTGCAGGAGCATGGTAAGTGTTTGGGGAAGCTGCAGTCCCTTATCAGTGACCTCTCTTCTGTCCAAGCTCCCATCATGACTATGGTAAGATAAAGAAGGGCAGCAGTCTAGAATAGGGTGTAAAGCCTGAACTAGGTGAGCTAGCCTTCAAGTGAGGTTGTGCAGGGCTTAGGTGACCTCTTTCTTTCAGGAGTCCATACTTTCTCTTGTATAAGAGTAGCCAAAGGCTCCTTGTATCTTTTGTCTGATAATGGAAGCAGAAAGAATTGTACTCTAAGAAGGGGAGTTGTTAACATCTGTCTGAATGCCCTACAGCATGGATTTTTAATTGTCAAGGCCAGTGTTTTTAGAGACTCTTACATGGCTGATCTTTCTTCTCCATCTGCTCTCACTTCACAGCTCTTACTACAGAGGGGATTTTCCGGAGATCAGCAAACACACAGGTTGTCAGAGAGGTCCAGCAAAAATACAATATGGGTAAGTGCCCAAACACATCAGAGCCCCTCTCATTCTCTAACTACTGCTGTCCAACTGGAACTGTTGGAAGTAGTCCATCATGGATCCTCTCCTCTGATAGGTGTGTAGGTGAGGCCTCATCTTGGGGCATGACCTGAGTTGCAAGGGAGAAGTATCTGATACTTCTGCTGTGTAGAAAGCACGTTCCTTCCCACTCATGTTCCCCTTACTACACATTTTTTTTCAAAAGTTTCCGTGTTTCTTGGAGTGGGATATACCATGTTACTGTGATTATACTGGAGGGACTGAAGATGACCAGGCAGAAACTTAGTAATGTTTCATTTGATGACTTCTAAAGATGTAGTGCTGGATTCAGCATTGCTTTGTATATGATTTCAGGACATATTTTTCCACTCTGCTAGAAGATGTGGTACTTCAGTATTCTGTGTTCTTTAAAATACCCCTCCCTTAGTTTTGGGCTCTGACCATCGTTTCCTGTCCTTTGGAGGAGGTCCTGCTTTGGCCAGTGAGCACTGAATCTCTGCTCTACTTTCTCAGGTGTGCCCGTAGATTTCCAGCAGTATGAAGATGTCCACCTCCCTGCTGTGATTCTCAAGACCTTCTTGAGGGAGCTACCTGAGCCTCTCCTCACTTTTGGCCTCTACAGCCATGTTGTCAACTTCCAGAGTGAGTTGTAACAAGTGTGCTACTCCCTGAATGTTGCACTGGCTAGGGACAAAGATGTCTTAGTGGGGACATTCATGGGATACCCTGTGAATACCAACAGGGCTTTCATCAGGATGGGTGCTGAGGATTGTCCCATCTGTCTTGATTTTTAGATGTGGAGGAGGGGAATCGTGTGGATGTTGTTCGCAAAACGCTCCAGACTTTGCCAGAAGAAAACTACCACGTGCTCCGTTTACTGACAGCCTTTCTGGTGCAGGTGAGCTGTTCCGAAAGTGGGCAGTTGTATTCTAGTTCAGCTGCAAGTGCCTTGCATCAGCTTTTTGCCTGTCTGCTCCCTCTTTTCGTCTGAGAGGAATTGTGTCTCAGGCTAGGGAATTGCCTTTCTTTACCTTATGCTGTTATTTAAAGATCAAGAATGATCATGATGCACTAGCCTAAGCAGTGGCTTGTCATAACGCTGAGAGGTGCAGGCATACAGCCTATGTGGTCTATAGCAGGGAGGCTGAAATCTCCCAGGGTGAAGTAGAACTACAAAGTAGCTGAGTAGAAGAGGGGTCTCAGATCTGCCATACAGTACTTTCTGCCGCCAAGGAAGCCACTGCAAGGCTATTTGAGCAGGAGGGAAGATCATGAGTGGTGATCTGGAATTGTAGAGATACTAGCTGATGGTGCTCTTGGTCATCTTGTTATGATATGGCCTGGTCAGCTTTCTCCTTTCATTTTCTCTGGGAGTCTGTCAGGTCTGGCTTTGGGGAGGGTAGAGGGCAGCTGCTGTGCTGTTCGGTAGGATTCACGATGGTCTTTTTCTTTCCCACATAGGTCTCTGCTCACAGCAACAAAAACAAGATGACAAACACCAACCTGGCAGTTGTGTTTGGCCCAAATCTGCTCTGGGCCAAAGACGTGGCCATCACTCTAAAAGCCATCAATCCCATCAATACCTTTACCAAATTCCTGCTGGACCACCAGAAGGATCTATTTGAGGCTGCGGAGGCCTGAATCCAGGCCAGCCCACATCTGCACACTGTGCCCACCTTCCCCCTTCTTTGTGTTGGAGCTGTGACCAAGCTGTCTCCAATACACAGGGACCATTGATCTTCTGGGTGATGAGCAGAGTGAGGGCTGTGGAGATGATGGTGAAAGTGTGCAAGTAAGTGAGCAGGAGACCTACAGCTCCGGATGGCCAGGGGAGCTGGTCTCCCAGCTGCTGAGACTGGAGTCCTAACCCACCTGCGCAGCTCCTCCAGGGCTCATCACCAGTCTTCTGCCCTATCAGATGACCTGCCTTCCTTTCCTCCTTCCCTTACATGCAGTTTTTCTGCCCTCCTGGTCCCTTCCTCAGCACAGATCTTTTTATCCAAGCTCCCAGTAGCCCCAGCTCACCCCTCCTTGCCTCAGCTGGGCTGTCAGGGCTAGGGTGGGCCTGCTGGGTTTTGGATGGAGACATTGTTACTGTGAGTGCCATTTCTCAGCACTGAACGTGCATCCTGCCTTTCCCCAGAAGCACCTAAAGCAGGGAAGGGAGTACCAGCTCTTGGTTTCGGGTAGCAGCATGTCCTGCACTTGCAAACACCACTCTAAACCCCCTGCTTTAGGCAGGCAGGTGAAGGACAGGCTCACGGCAAGGGGCTGTGTTACATGTCAGACTCCAAAACAAGGTGATTTAGCCCAAAGCCCAGCCTCTCCGGGGTCACCCACTCTAGATACTGTTCAGTGTTTGCTGGAGTATAGTGGGTGACTTAGCCTCCCGTGGTGTTCTAGCTCAGGTGTGTCTGTCCCTCCAGCAGCACTTCCAGCCTGGCTGGGAAGGTTCATGCCGAGCCTGGCTGTGTGTGTGGGCCAGCTGTGATCCTTTGACAGCTGGTGAGTCTGAATGGCAGGAGCAAGTGCCCTGGTGGCATTGAGCTGCTGAACACCATGAGGATCACCATCTGTCCTGGCAGCAGCACAAGGCCTCTTCTTCTGGTGTATGTATCTGTGCTGACTGGCACAGACCGCCTTGACTAGTTGTCTTCTTGAGCACAACTTTCCCCAGCAGAGTGTAACAGAGAGCATGGCCTTGAGAGAAGGTCTGGGGACTGGGGCTAACCCTCACCATGGAGTGCACCAGGCCTGGATTACAAATTTCTGCCCAGGTCCTGAACACTCATGTGCCAAAACTGTGAGGGAACAGCTATTCCATGCCAAGGGCCTTTGCAGTGTCTCCTCCAGGGTTCATACCTTCCACCTTACCATCTTGTCAGATGCATCCTCTATGCCATGGGCACAGCTGGAGAGATTGGGTTCTCTGCAAGGCAGGCTCAGAGTGGGGTGATCTAGCACCTCCCTAGAGCAGCTGCAATACTTATAGCGCATCGCTGTTGGGTTTGGGTTGCCTCATTCCCATTGCCTGAGCTAAAAGAGATCCTTCTCCTTAGCCTGGGCCTGTCAGGGTTTTAGGAGGGAGCTTCTAGCCTTACTTCACTGGTGTGGTATATCTTTGTATCTTGTGCCCTGTATGCCTGGGGCCAGTCCTCCCTGCTGCATGTGGCCTCAGGGTCAAATCTTTTGGACCAAGCAAAACTGTTTTTTTAAAAGCTACTGGATACTAAATAGAATTTGCTTTTTCATAATATTTTAACCTGCCTTTAAACACTGACCAAATGTCGGTGCCCCTGGTGTAATCAAAATAAGTGACGTCTGCTGCAGGAATTAAGGAGATTGCTCTTTTTTGCTAAACTCTGGAATGGGGATGGGTGTAAACACAGGCAACTGCAAGGCAGTGCAAGTCCAGCCAGCTGGCTTGGAGGAGGCACACCAGCATGTGGGTGGGAACAGTGAGCAAGAAAGTGAGCATTACTAAAAACTGGAGCAAGAGATGTTCTGAGATAGGACTGGATCTGATCCATTCTAGATATCAAAAGACTTTGCCCTGTGGAGGCTACAAGGCTGCTGACTTCTTCAAGTCTCCCTCTTCCAAGAGTAGGAGCCTTTCCTTTTTGGCCAGGATTGTTTCATCCTGAACCATTCACAGCAGTAAAATGTTTTGGAGGTAGAGATAATCTGCTCCTACTTCATCTGTGAGCTCTTCTAGAGTGAATTAGCAGGGCTGACGTGCTGTGGAGGAGTAATCTGGGGTGCACTAGTGTGGAGAGAGGTGTACTTGCCCCAGTGTTTAAGGGGCAAGGCTGTGGAGGCTAAGGGAGCCCAGCGTAGCCCTTCTTTCCCTGCAGGTGCCCTTCTCTGTGGAGGCTTTGGAGGCTTTGGTGGCTTTGGTAGGGGGAGAAGGGGACTTGGTACTCTGACTGTATCTGCAGCTGACACTGGCCTCACCTTCAGCTCCTTAGAGGAAAGGCAAGCCCAGCTAACTTCTGGGACAAGCAAGCCCAAGCTCGGCAACCTGGAGTCCAAGTGCCTGCGTGCATGAGGCCTGACGCTATGCGCTCTCTGAGGAAGGTGGCATGTTCCAGGTTTGCAGAGCAGCAAGGACTGTTCCCTGCCCGGTTGCCAGAGGAGCAGTGCTGGAGTAGCTCCTCTCCAGGGGGAAAGTGGGGGCTACTGCAAATGTCTGAGTTCTGGCTGGAGTTTGGTGGTTTATATGGGGCTTTTTTGGGGGATTTGGCTTGTTTTTTTTTAGTGAATTCTTAAAATGGCATTTCCTTTTCTAGCAAAATAGAAGCTGGTGCATCCCCTGCAGGCAGGGAAAAAAGCCTACTCCAGTTCAGTGCCTGCAGGGAACAGATTCAGAGAGTGTTCAGGGAACTACTACTGCTCATGGTGGGAAAGTGCTTGCAAATCCTGGAAGGGACCCAGTGTAAATAAATATCCCCTTTCTTCTGCTGCTCCTTGTGCTGGACCTGCTGAGGGCCCTGGAGCAGACACAGTAACCAGGGTTGCTTTTGCATTCTGTTCTCCTGAATGCCTTGTATTGAAATACCCCTTCTGTGACCTGAGCAAGGAACTGGCCACGGCCTGCCTGCAGCCAGTGCCAGGTGGGTGGTCACCAGAGCCTGCACTTGCCAAGGCCAGGGGGTTAAATTCCCTCCTTACACGGACAGGGTGCTGGCTGAGCTGGGTTTCTCTGCCTTGTGTAGGCTGGCGGCAGTGTACAACTAAGGTGCTGCTCTGTGTCCGTGTTCTCCTTGCTGTAGAGCTGCCCAAGGGTCTCTTCCCTGGCTTATCTTTTGGGTTAGCTATTAGCTATTTCTTCCTGTGGGGGTACTTGTTCTGCAACCTCCTGCTTTTAGCACCTAGAACATTCCCCTCTGCTAAGCCTCCTGATGTCTTAATGGCCTCTGATCACTCCCTGGCCCAAGCTGTGAACTGACACCAGAGCGTTTGGGTGGTGCAGTGGGTCTGGGGCCATCCAGATGCCTTGTGGCAACGTGTGCTAACTTGAGAGCCGAGGGCCAGTTTGGTTCCAGTTTCCTTTTTTATGCACGGGGGCTCCTGTGCAAAAATTTTGGCTTTGCTTTTGTTGCTGGCGTTTCCTGCCTTCTTCTTTGTTGATGTACATCAGGTGCAGGCCTGGGTTTTCACGGTTCACGTTGTTTATTTTCTTTTAATCTGCACCAATCTTGTATTTCACAGTTTGCACTTTTTGTATTTCAATAAAGATCAAAATGTAATCCCAGATCCAGGTATTTCTGTCAAGTGGCAGCAGCAGTGGCACATCTACAAGAAGCAGAAGTAAGACTGTCTATGCTGCCAACCACAACCATGCTGAGAGGGAGGAAAGCAAGCACGAAATGCCTTCTATGTGAGTAACTGAAGAAATACTAGTTTGCAGGAGCCTTGAGTTGGAAACAGAGTTAAAACAAACATGAAATAGTGTGAATTTGGCTCTTTCCTGAACAGCGCTGTTCCATGTAACCATCTTCCTGTCATGATGAGCATTATGCCTAGGATTGCCGAGGTGCCAAGTGGGAGCCACTTTAGGATTAGCTGGCTAAGTTTATCCTGTGGCCAAGTGATACATGCAGTGGAAGCCCGCGCCTTCTCATTTCAACATGTATGTGTTTTCCTAAGGTGAACAACAGTCACATTAGGACCACCACACTCCTCTTGATCCACATTCAGTTCACTGCCTTTTCCTAAAGACTGTGATTTGCCTGTTCCATCAATAAGCTTTCTGGCTAGGATGCAAGAATTAGAAGTAGAATGGAGAGCACTGGAGCTAAAACCATCAGCATTGAGCAGTAGCCTGACCACTGGGATGTCAGTGATGATGTGTCAGGATGATGTGCTAATGCTGATGTCAACACTTGCATGTCTAAACTGTGTGCTGCTTTTCAGTTTTTATTGTTCATAAACTGTCCAATTAAGGGATTGCCAGTGTTGCCAGTTCTCCCTCTGCACGTTGACATGGTCCCTGTAATGGGGTCAGCGTGGTTAACACGCCAGCTATACACTGAGATCTCAAACCACCTCTGAGTGTAGCAGTTGGTCCTGGCTCTGGGCTTTGTCAGAGACCTGCCTGTCACTGTGCTGTAGCAACATATGCTCAGAAGAGCTGGAGAGCAGGTGCATCTGTCCCTGGCAGGGAGCTGGCATTGGCAGGACCTATGTTATGTGCAACCATGGGCAGTGCTGAACACAGCATAAACACCATTGCAACTGGACGTGTTCTCATGAGTAGCTGCCCTGTGGCTTTATTGACATTGTTCTAAGAACATTTTTCTTTTTTGTAAATACATACAGTGGGCTCACAATGGGATGGTATTTAATTGTTCATGTCCTTGGTGATTATCTTCTGTGATTGTTTACTTTCTCATTTACTTGCTGATGGTTTTTCCAGTCCATTGTCTTACTGGTGACATGGTAGAAACTGAAGGCCCTGTAGTAAACCCTAGTTTCTACAGGATGGTTTCTGTGAGTTTTGATACTGTAGACTGTCTTTTCTAAGTGCATGAAATAACACTCATAAATACACACACATACACGCATATAATGTAGATAGAACTGTATCTGTAAGACTGCAGTGGGATGCTCAGTTTACTGTGTTACCTTCTGAAGATGTGATTAAGAAAAGATTGCTTTTATTAGTTACCCTTGAACCCCAAGCTGGAATATTGCCTTCATGGAAGCTTCTAATATACATGGTCATTTTTCTTTTTTCTCCCCCCATTCCTGCCATTTTATCCACTGTGTCTTTTTTATAATAACCAGACACCCTTTACACTGGAGCTTAAATCAGCAGTTGTTATATAAGTACACAGATTTTTCTAATCTTTCCTTTAAAGGGAAGGTGTTGGCGTCCTACCTGGCATTGTGTTATACAGGGTTAACCTTTACCAATACTAGAATACAGCTGTTAAGATTGGTAATTCTTTCCATATCCTATTAGTCTGCGGTAAGTCTCCTGTCAACTCAAAACATTCCCATGCTTCTTTAAGTGTGTAATAGCAACCATGCACAATGCAAATGCTGCGGGTATATTTTTCCCCCCTTTTCCCACCCCCTTCCTTTGGGGACAAGTTAATATTTCAGTGAAGGTGGAACATCCAGATAATTCAGCTTCCCAATTCACTGGTGAGGTCAGCAGGGTCAAACACTGTGACTGTTCCTCCCACCTCCAGGTACCTGTTCTGTCCCTTGCTATCCTGCAGTAGGTTGATCTCAGTAGGATCTCACTGACCGTTCCAACTATAATGCACCAGTCCATTTTGCCCTCTGATGGAGGCAGCAACTTGCTCTGTCCTGCACTCACTGACAGGGCCTGACCCTCCTGTTTCCTGGAGGAAAACAAGCGTGAGCCTGCAACTGTCCCAGACCTGTTGGTACGCACAGTGAAAAGCAGAGTGTTGCTTACGTAAAAGTTTTATTGGAAATTCTTTCAATACTTGAAGTACACTGGAGACTTTCCAAAACAATACACTTGAGGAGCCTTCCCCTCCACCCAAAGTATCTGTAAATCAGCAGCTACATACATACTGTCCTTAATATTGAGTCGAGCAGAGAGCTGCTAAAATAAACAGCCTTCATAACAATCTGTGGCAGACCACAGCAGCAGCTAGGTCTTTACTGAAGCAGAGCATTTGTGCAGTGGTCAGGGAACTCGGAGCCTAGATGTAGCAATTATGCATTGAAACAGGAATGTCCAGAGAAGAGGCAGGTAACTCAGCCCTGGGGAATCTCTTATTGCTATGGCCATCCAGCTCAACACTAGCAGCTTGTATAGGCAATTTTCCAGCCTTCTGAAGTAGAAAAAAATGTGCCACAGTGACATTCTGCCTTATGAGATGTGCGAGCTGTAGCCACGGTTAGGAACTCCATCAATAAAGGAGCACAAGTACAAGCACTGACCTCCTGGGTGGGATTAACAAGAATGGCAGTACTCCTTGCCAGCTCCACAGCTTGTCAGCAGAAGAGCGCAGCGGGAGTGCTGGCTACATGAAGTTTAACCTCGACTATTCTCTATTCATACGGTGTGAACCAGCACTTTGCCTCATCTCTGCAGCCCTGACAGTATCACTTCAGAGACTGAAGGTGACAACCACCTGTCTATGAGCTACTTCCTAGAAGGCAGCAGACCAATTTCCTGAGCACAGATGAGAGGGAGCTTGCTCCATTAATTCCGTGTGCTCCTGCACCCTTCTGCGACCCTTTCCACCTGTGAAACAAGGTGGCTGTTTGGCTGGGGATGAAGTATTAGTAACAGCCCACGTAACTTAAGCCCTCTTATGAACTGTTTTATCTTGGAAGCCTTCTTAAATGTTTGTGCATCTTAATTGGCACAGACAAAGCAATTTCCATGTGAGGTTGCTAAAAAGTTGAATTGATTGAGTAAAAAAAAAGGTTCTGGTGGGTAACTTTCCTTCAGTAAAGCTCTTACCTACAGTTGTAGAGTTTATGTGTTTGGTACACCATGCCACTCAACAAAAAGCTGCTAAAATTCAAAGCACTGCATTGCTCCGACCTTACAATAAGCTCTGTTCTGAACTTGGCTCTTTGCTCTAGCAGTGGCACAGAAATAGTGTTCCAGAGTGGAGTTGAGGTTCCCCCATCATCTGCTGGCAATCTCTCTCAACTATGAATGCAGCTAAGCTGAAGAAGCTGCCACATTGCACTAACTAGAAGACTGGTTATTCAGCCACTCTGAGTAAATGAAGATGGTTTCTTGGTACTATGCAACCACACTTTGAAGAAAGAGAAAAAAAAAAGTGTTTTTGGACAGTAAGAGGTCTTGCAGTTGCTCAATCTAGTTACACATGGGAGGAGGAGAGAGAAGCATAAGAAAACCCCTTATCCAAGTTTCTGTTTAGTGTCACTGTTTCCCCTCCCATCCTTTCATGAGGCAGAAGATACACAACAGCCAAGTCACCCATAGAGCACTGCCAGCCAGTCACACTGTCAATGGCCAGATTATTACAAAAATAAAATTTCAGCTACTCAAAAGCTGATTAAAAAGTACCATAAGCTTCCCAAAAAAATGTGCTTCTTTAAAGAAGCTGCCTTCTGAATGGCCAAAGAACACTACAAATTGATCCATGCCTATCAGAAAACAGCTTTTTACCAAGTCCCTGCCACTCCATTCCACTGATGTGTGCATTTCATTCTATCAGTGAACCCTGACTGGATATAATGGACACACAGTCCCCAAAACAGAGTATAATATTAATCATGTCTGTCTTAGAAAATAAATATCTTGGATATTTTCCTGCAAAGAGAGACCAGTCTCACTGGCCAGGGTTCCTTGGCACACTTACTCTCTGCAGTGATCCAGGACAGAATGACCCGCACTACTACATGAAAACAGAACATCTTTTAAATAGGTTTCTTTAAAAGCAATAAATATTTTTTAATTCTTAAGATCATCTATTAACCATAAAGCAGGAAGGCTTGCAAGGATTAAAGGAAAAAATCTTGGACTAAGACTCCTAGTTACATAACCCTAAAGAAATAGGATTCCTAGTATTTACAGTTATGTTTCAGAAGCAGAGACTATGAATTCAGCATCATCACAGCTGCTACGTGCACACTTGCCAACAGTCAACACTGTTAGACTCTTATTTTAAGAGCATGGCCGAGTGTTGGTGCACTCGGGAAGGAAATGTGGAAAGCATTTCTATAGTTTCACTCCTGCTTATCAGCCACCTAACAGAGGGCCTTGCACAGTGACTGTGCAGAGACCCAGTTCCTTAGAAGCAGGAAAACAAAGGTAACTTGTATTATGCAGGTCCCACAGCTGATGTCTCTCCCTGAGCTTCAGGCACGCACACTGAAGTCAGGATGAAATGCCCTGTTCTGCGGAATGGATGTCCTGGACTTCAAACTGTCGAATTTGCTGAACTCACAGACCCTGGAAATAAGCCAAAGCTTTCTATGCTCTAACAGGATCTGAGACTGTAGGAAAAAAGTCTGTTAGCAAGAAGCTCTACCTAGGGAACTTATACCATAGGACCCTTGGAGGAAGCATATGGCAACTTTTCACAAAGCCCCTCCATACAGAACACAGACTGAGGAGAAAATAAGTTTCCATACACTGGAGTTTGACTTCCTGTGTCCCTACTGAAGTCTTAAAACTGACTGTGGGCAGGAAAAGCAGTCCAGAACTATGTGGTGGAAAAGCTGAGGAAAACCAGCAGATGAGTTGTATCTGTAATTGAAGAGAGCAGTCAAAGAAAGCTCACTTGATGGAAGGAATTAGTCAATGTGAACAAAAGGCAGAGCAGGGGCGATAGAGATATTTGTTGATGTCATCTCCAGGATGCCTTGAGGAGGAAGAATTGCTGCAGCAAAACTGGGAAACAGCTTCACTGCAAGGTTTCCACAAAAGCATCAAATTCTTTGACATTTTTCTCGTGGACTGCCAGTTTCTCTGGTAATGAGTCCTGAAAGGGTAAGGAAAGGTGCAGATCAGGGCTCATTCACAGCAGACAGAAGGAAGTTTCAAACACACTAGGATAAAAATTCTGAGTTATGCAATCCCTCTCCACTGCTCTGGGCTCTCCTTTCTATGTGCACAAAACCAGGAGCCCTCTGGGAGCATGCAGCAAGTGACCCTGAGAAGGGCACTCTGCCCAGAGTCTGTTTGTTCTGCAGGAACAGGAGGTGCAGTGGGGCCTCACCTTGTGCAATCCCCACCAGCTGCAGCACAATAACCTGCTCATGTCACTGCTTTCATCAAGTCACCTGCAGCTCTCGGCCTTTGGGTTTTGTTTTTCTCTACTGTATGGTACCATGCCAGAGAGCCTAACAGAGCACTCACCAAGACATGACTTTCACCAGCCACATGAGAACTTTAACTCTGCTCAGGCTGCAAGGTCAGGCCTGGTTTGCCACCAAGTGTGACACCCCAGAAGCAGGATTAGTTTGGGGGGTTTCAATGACAAGCAGAGCAAGCATGCCACAGCAGCCTTCAGCTTCA
This sequence comes from Pardalotus punctatus, assembly GCA_013400915.1. Lineage (NCBI taxonomy): Eukaryota > Metazoa > Chordata > Aves > Passeriformes > Pardalotidae > Pardalotus > Pardalotus punctatus. The sequence goes on from VZTX01014863.1 coordinate 87,378, forward strand.
AGACAAACACACCATTTCAGGGCTCAGGTGTGCCACAAACAAATCTGCATTTATTTGGAATATATTAGTGATGGAACCCCTTTGGGCAGGGTCTCTCTTCTGAAAAGTATAGGAAAGACCTGGGGCCTGTTAGAGTGGGTCCAGAGGAGGGCCACAAAAATGATTTTATGAAGCTGGTGAAAAAATGTAACACACTGCCCAGAGAGGTGGTGGGTGTCCCATCCATGGACATATTCAAGGCCAGGTTGGATGGGGCTCTGAGCAACCTGATTTAGTTGAAGATGTCCCTGCTCATTGCAGAGGGTTGGACTAGATGACCTCTAAAGGTTCCTTCCAACGCAAACTGTTCTACAGTTCTGTGAAGATACTTTTTTCAAACTAGGGGAGAGCATTATAAAGTACATATGATTCCCACAAACAGAAATTTCAGGGCTCCTTACCAAATCCTCTGCCATGGACTGTGCTCCAATGTCAATGGAGAGGCTGCTAAGTTGAGGGGGATTCTGAAACTCACGGTAAAATGTCCCCAGGTCCATTGGAAGAATGTCATCTTTTGAAAATGCTGGTTTCTAGAATCAAAGATAGCACTGTTAATTCCCAGACATTGGCTTCCCTTTTGTTGTAAACTCAGGTAAAGTCACTACTTGCTCTCAGCAAACATACTGGCATTACAACTGCTGCTGCAGTAATGCATATTACATAACTGAAGAACAGCCAATATCTGTGCTCACTTGAGCAGTTGGAAGAGAGCATTTCTTTGGAATCTGGCTCCTTTAGGCATTAAGAGAGAGGATGCAAAGCCCAGGTGTTGGTAGAGAACTGAAACGGTATTTAATTTGTACTGATTCCCAGTACCAGTGTCTTTGCAGTTCTGGGACTATCAAGCTCTAGTGTGGTACTGTGAATGATGTGTCTTCTCCACTCCCACTGAAAACTACTCTGACATCATCTGCCATCGTACCAGCACATGAAGCCCACCTAAGGTGCAGGTCTTGTGTAAGAGCTCTGATGAGGGCACTTACAAAGTCGATCATAACAAAGTCATCATGGGTGTTCCCTGTACTGCTGCCACTGGAGCCCTCTGAGTGTAAGCTGCCTTGTAGAGGAGATTCAGCTTCTGGGGATTCAGGAGGATTGACCTGCCCAAGAAATCAAAGACGGTGAGTACTGATCTTATGGTCATGTCTGTCAGTGTACTTTGGCAGTGTGGGGGCAGTTAGGTTGGACAATAAACATTAACTAGAGCAGGGGAAGCAAACACACACTGTTATTTGCACGTCTAGAGAGCCCAAGATTCAACACAGGAGACTTCTTCAAACCAAACAATCTGAGCAGCTACTTATTTTCTCCAAAGCCAAAGTGTATTCAAGGTAGAGAATAGCATGGATGTTTGCATAAGGGATGCTGAGAAGGCACATATACCACTGGAAGAGTCTTACCATGGGGTCGTTATCTTCCAGCTCAACATTCTTGGGAGCAAACATGGCAAAAGGAATGTCTAAGTTGGCCATGGTCACCTGAGGAGATTTAGCAAACAGAATTTCACTAAGACGCTCTGCTTACCTGACACAGAAGAGGATACTGAATGTCTTTGTCAGGCCAGATAAAAATGGCCCAAAATCACGTCAGCAGTTAGGCAGGAGGCTGACAACCTCATTTAAAAGGCATGAAATCCAGAGATGATACTCAGTTGACCCAATGAAGATACATACCTTGAGATGGGATTGCTTATATACCTATCTTGTATAATATAGCCAAGCATTAATGAACTGCTACAAATTGAAACCATTCTCCTTCCTTCATCCAAAAGGCCTAGAACTGCAGCCCTAGGAACTGGGCAGATCTCTAAGCTGCCCTAGCTGAACTTAAATGCTTGCTTCTAGTGATGAACTGCTCTACTGCACATTATTTTAAGGAAGGGAGGCTTGCTACCAGCTTTCCTAGTTTACAGACATGTGGTAGTGGGAGATCATTGCGAGACCCAAGTAGAGTATCAAGTCTTCTATTCTCAAATAGGGTGTTGGCAAAGTGGAGCAAATTCAATGGCAGTCACATCCCAAAAGGATTTTATGAAGAACAAAACAAGCCTTGGCAAAACCTTGTAGGGAAATGCAGCAGGCAGAAATATGCACTCTCAGTCTCTGAGGTTGCCCTGGCACTGGGGTGCTTTTTGCTCTTCTATGAATGAACAGATAGGAGAAAAAGGGTATTATGGTGCCCTCTGAGAAGATCTACTGCTCATTACCTGGTTAATGGGTTTGTTGACAAAAGCTCCCACTTTCCGGATAAAGATGGTCTCCAAAAGGTCATGGGGGGAGCCACACTTTCCTTCACTGCTATTGGATACTGTTTCTGTGTCCTCACTGGGTGAGGAAAATAGATAATTAGTGCCTCATGACACAAACAGTGTAGATAAATAACATTCTTTATGAGATTCCTTCATTTTTCTTAGTTTACTCCTAATATTGGAAGAAGGATAACAGAAATCTCTGCCCTTGTACCATAGCTTCCTCAGTTGGGAGCACAAAAGGAGAGTGGACACTTGTGGAACCAGATTTTTGTTTAAAGCTGGGCAAAAGCTATTTAGTTGAATGAAAAGTTGCTGCCAACTGCAATAGGCTTTTCTTCTGGGAAATGGACTTTTAACTTGGGCGTGTTCACAGCAATTCCTGCTCATCACTACAGTTTTTTCAGTTGAACAGTAGTCACAGATCTCTCAGGAGGTGAGGGCAAGAACAACGATTCTATCTGTACTCAGTTTATAAAGACAGCAGTCTGGTCCATCACAACAGCCACTCCCAGTATGATCAATTCACTCCATGGCTATTAGGTACTTCCACAACCTGTTTGGTTTTTTTTCCTACCAGGTATTCAGAACTTTAAAACAAAAAAATGGTTTAGTCTCATGGAAAGAGGATTACTTAGATAGCATACCCAGGAAAGTGCTAGTGCAACTGAGTTTTGGTTTCTCCACAGCAAAATCTCTGTGAGTCACAACTATGTGACCTCAAGAGAGATTTCTCAAGAAATAAATACGGTGACTGAAAAACCGGAAGGATTTAATTAGCTGAGAGGGAGTTGATTTAGGACAGTTTGAGGTTGCATTGTTTCCTTTTAAGTAACTTTGTGCCTATAATTTCTTACTAAAATGGTGAACAGATTTATGGTAAATACAACTGGCTTTGGTAACAATGTACTTTAAGTCTCTAGAGAATTTAAGGCTCTTTTGTGAACTTACTTCATCTTACTCATCATTACTTTGCAATCAGCAAAACCAGTAGAAAGATCGAAAAAAAGTATAAAATTGATAATAAAGTTGACATAACAGAAAGATGTAACATGGACTAGCAGGTTTAAATAGATGGGTAAGATCATTGTTTGGAGAAAGGCTGAAAAAGCCCAAATCTGAGAAAGCTGTAAGTTGTTTTGAGGGAAGGAAAGATAATAGTTATGCCACAAAAAACAGGTAAGAAGGGGAAACAAGAAGTTTTATCTTAATAGGTTTATAAATGGGTTAGCACAAGCAGTGGATCATCTAAAACCAACCTACCTACTAGAAGGAGTAGCGGCTGAGTAATGGACTCCCTCCAGTGGGGTGCACAACCTCTCTTGGTCAGCTTGAGTGCCATGTGCTGGCTGGCTGGGAACTGGGGGAACTCCCCCTTCTTTGCCTGGACCAATCAACTGAGATAGAGAGGAACAGTCGAGTTAGAGATCTCAAAATCCAACCAACACCACAGTGCAATACAAAGCAGATTCCACCATACTGGGCATAAGTTGTGGGGGTTTTGGCATATGACTGGGCTCTAGCCACTATAAGGCTGAGAGAGATGTCATGTAGAAGTGGATTACCACAACACAAACTAATTTTTTTATTCCCTTCCTCCTCTACTCTTTTCCACTTCAGGCCTGTTTTACACTGCAGAGTTCTCTAGCTGTAGGTCCTCTGCTTCAAGGGGAGGAATGTAGGAAAAAAAATTATATCCTCTCGCTACAAACCCATGGCTCACTACAGCTTCCTGAGAAGGGGAAGTGGTATGGGGAGGTGCTGATCTCCTCTCCCAGGGATCCAGTGATAGGATGCATGGAAGCTGGACCAGAGGAGACTTAGACTGGACATTAGGAAGCATTTCTTTACAGAGAGGGTGTTCAAACACTGGAACAGGCTTCCTAGAGAAATGGCCAATGCCCCAAGCTGTCAGTTTCTAAGAGGCATTTGGCCAGTGCCCTTAATACCAGGCTTTAACTTGGCCAGCCCTGAACTGGTCAGGCAGTGGGACTAGATGCTCATTGTTGGACCATTCCAACTGAAATTTTCTATTCTATTAACATTGTGTCAGCAAAACTCTGGTGTAACACCAACATCACAGGCAGGAAGACTTCAGTCAACTTTGCTTATTTGTCTGATGAATCCATATAACTATGTCAATATGAACTGTCAGTGTATCCTATGTCTAGCCTACAGAACTGTGCTTGGACAGCTCCAGGGGCAGAGCAGCTCTGTAAACCAGGAAAATTTTGGAAACAGTGACAAACTGGTGCAGGCAAACAGGTCTGGTGACTGCTCTCTTGGTGTAGTTTTTCCACATGACTCCTACCGCAGTAAAGTCAGGGATGCTGAGGAGCCACTTCCCAGCTCCTGTGGAAGTTGTGCTTTCTCTATATCTACCTTATCTTTTAATTCCTGACAGACAGGATACCAATGCATGCACTAGTTTCAATGCCTCTCTTGGGTGTACAAGTGACACAAATGGCTGCAATACCAGCCACGCTGGTTCTACTCTCTACAAGTACCTGGTGAGGGTGTGCAGCATTCAAGCCACCAGCAAGGAGTACAGGATACCCCATGTCAGCTGATCCAACTCCCAGGGCAGCAGGCTGATAGGAAAAACGAGAGCTGGAAAGCTAAGAAAGAACAGAAAAAACAAGAAGGGCAAAGGGAGAGGAGAGAGGAAAGGGAAGGGGAATGCCCCACAGTCTGAATAATCACCAGTCACTGAAGAAGGAACAGGAAAAGTCAGGGGCACAGCATTTCAGCCTGGCAGAAGGATGCTAAATTTTCATTGGAATCAATAATTAAGGTTATTGCACTAAAAAATTCCTATTGTTATGAGGACTGCTTGACAGTAGTCCAGGGGTCTAAGTCTGAGCCTTGACAGGAAAACAAGATTGGCTCCCTACACATGTAAGAGGAGGCTGCACAAGGTATGACTGACATCAAGTCACAGGGAAGCTCTGCTCTACAGGCCTGTTTCAAATATCGGTGTAGTGGGTTGACACTGGCCAGATGCATGAATGTCATCATAAACTTATTAAAGAGCTAATACTTAATATTTTTTCATCCCAAAACAACTACATTATCAACTGTTTGAACCTACTCCCACTGCAAATTAAAACAGCTGATCTTCCAGACCTGTTCAAATAGCTTCAGTGAAAGAATACAGGGTCCCATAAATGTGCAAGGTAAAGAGAATTGGGAAGCCAGCCCTTGTGAGATTGCTTTAAGAATTAAGTGCTGGAAGCAGTGAAACCCAGGAGACATTCCTAACACACATCCCAGGTAGAAATCTACCCAGTCAGGTTAAATAAAACTTTCCTGTTCTGACTTGCCTGCCCTCAAGTGGGACACTTCTTCCAGAGCTCAGTGTGAGCTCCAGAGCGCCAAGGCTGACATTGTTTACAGGGATCAAAATGAGGAACAGCACTTTCATCCACATGAGGCTTGTTAAGCTGAATGGAGCACTGATGACTGTACAGTTTCTAGGGACACTGGCTGTTAGCAGAAAACATTCAGAATTGTGCCTTACTACACTTGTGTCTTTCACTAACAATCCTTGACAGCTGTTGTGCTTTTTAACTTGTCCTGTCTTTGGGAGACCTTCATCTGCAAAGGAACTTAAGAAGCCAGTCTCAGTAAAGTGCCTGGCCCATTGTGGGTCCACCAGTCTTTCCCATGCACAAACATTCCACATTGTCAAAACTACTTTCATGTATTTGTTTTGTCATGCCACAACTCATATTCTGGCCACGTAGAGCATATTCTATTGACAACTCACTTGATGTGAAAAGGCCAGTCCCATCACTGGGACCTTCAAGGTGTCCGTCACCACAGGAGGAGGGGTCTGAAAATGTGCCTTTGTGACAGTAAAAACACACTGTGCACAGACACAAACAAACAGAGGAAACACGGAAAAGAGAGAGAGTGAGAGGGGGGAGAGAGAAGGAGAGAGAGAAGGACTTCAGAGAGGAATTATGAAGAGTTGGATGAACTGAATGCTAGTGAAGAGGTTTTGGCTGCAGCAGCCACACCTACACTGACAGCAGAAGTCTCAGTATTGCCAGACGCACATTCATTTTGTAAAGAATTGACTGTTTTCCAATCTGAGTGAACCACTGAACACAGGTAGTATTTTAGACTCCAGTGAACCCTGACAGAAAGTAACTGCCAGAGACTCTGTTCTGCAGTTAATTATTATTTGGTACCAGCCAATTAGCAAGGAGAAGGCTGAGCAGATGCCAGAAAAAGTCAAGTACTTTTTTTTTTTAGTTTACAAATGACTTGTATTTCAACACTCTCCAGCTTTCTAAGGGATCCTATCTTGGCAGGTCTGTGCTGCATCCTTAGAATATAGGGGACCCAGACTAAAGTGCAATTCAAACACACTGATGTGAAGACAAGAGCTCCACCAACAGGAGCAAAGCTCTAGAAGTAAACAGTCTCACAGAGGGGGCTAATGCAAAAAGGGCAATCCAAACCTGGATTTCCACTTTGAGGAAAGCTTCAGCTTCATTTCTGAGTATTACTCATGGCCAGACTCTCCTGAATTTTGGGCTACTTCACAACACACATATATAGACATGCTATGCAAGCTCACAGAGAAGGTAACAACTACTTCCTTGTATCACAAAGGTTAGACCTCACTTTTGCTGTGAAGGCAGGTACAGATTTGAACAATTTTTCCACAAAATCACACTGTTCCTAGTATTTTCCTAGTGATTAAGCTAGACAGGACATATAGAAAGCTGGAGAAAAAAAAACCCTCATTTTTTTCCATTTTTATTTACTTTAAAGTCCACTCTGCCAAGACACCCTTAGAATTCTAACTGTGGTAACAAAGACTGGCAGTTGCTTTACAAAGAAGGGCACACATATGGCAACTATGAGCCACAGAAAAAGCAAGAATGTAGGCTCATACTTAATGTGAATCCTCAAGGTTCAAGTGGTTTCATAAAGCTATTCCCCCTCAATGACAGTAAAACTTCATAACCCCTGGAGAAATGTCAACTTCAATGTAGTTACATACACTACTACTGTTAAGTAACACTGGCACAAGCAAGCTAGTGGAAATTTCCTCATGAAATCTTTTGTATTTACCCCACTTTAGGAAAAACACAGGACACAACTCAGCCACAAACTCATTTCCTGAACTGTGTAGTGCAGAATAAGAAAAGCTTTATTCCATCAGACTTACCATGAGTGCTGGCTAATTAGTTCAACAGTGCCTGATGCCCTGTCACCTAAAATCACTTTGGCACAAAAATCCTCCCTAAGAGAAGCTAACTTCTAGTTCATTCATATAGCAGAATACGTTCTGCTAAACCAGGCATGCTAATTCTGCTGAAGCATCAGAAAGACCCATAGCAAATTCTTTCAGTTTGGAACAGCATTCCAATTATACTTCATTCTATGTTTCACACTGACAGCAAAAGAGATTTAGAGTCTTTACACTGTCTTTAAAGGTCAGTAGAGCCATCTGCTTGGCTGGACAACAAGGCAGGGCAATCCTGAATATTTAAAGCAATAGGACAACTGCAACTCTGGCCACGTCTTCTAAAAACAGAACTGTGGAGTCAGATACATAAGACAGTTAAAGAACTTGGGAGTTTCTGAGTTTTGATATTCAAAAGGAAACCATTATCTATTTATTTTAATATTGAAACTTAGATTGCATGGGCAATTTTTTTGCCAATATTTATTCCTGCTGCCCCAACTTATTTTAGATGGTCCAACAAATACATCTTTTGTCTTTTCTCTGTCTTTCTCCAGCATTCTCCTGGTATTTCAGTGTTTCTTTCTCAGTGTCAGTCTGTTACCCCTACTTAGGCTGCCTGGCATCAATGCCTTGAATTCTTCCTCTTGCGGTATTGCTATGTAAATGTGTAAGTATCCTCTGCTATCCTCTCCAAGCACACCTCAGCCCAGCTACAGGAGTAGGCTCTTTTAATTGTTCTCAATAATTTGGTCCTTCTAGTCCCCTGGAATTTTGTTGAAATTAGTATCCAATTTCAATAGATTCTCCTCAAGAGTGTAACCAAATAAATAACCCACACATAAAAATTTAATTAGCAGCAGGAGGCTTCCTGTTCGCACAATGGCTGATGTAGGAATATGCACACTATCCTAACAACAATTGTTCTATCTAGAAGTAAAAGGAGACTGGTTTCTCTTACCTGAGATGGAGGAGAGGTGGAAAAAGATGTGGTACACACTTCTTGGGAATCTTCTACTGAGGGGTATACTACAGCATTGTCCTCACCAGCTCTAAAACCGCAAGAAAAGATATTTTCTAACTGGAAATATTCCTTAAAACAGACAAATAGTAAAGCACACTAGGACAAACACTGCAGGGAGGTTGAGAGTATTTGGGTGTAGTTGAAAGGAGAATTATGAAGGGCTCTTTATCTACTTGGCAGAATTGAGGAAAATGAAGTAGGAAAACATCAGTTTTCCTCAGGTATTTGCCTTCTACCCCATGTAAAATAACAGGGGTGTTTCTAACTAATGCTTTCATTATACCAGCTAGTGCTATTGGCTTTACTCTTTATACAACTATTGTCAAACAACACCACTGGTCCCAATTTGAATGCCCTCACACTCATTTTAGAGAAGACAAACTTCTCATCTCCAAAGAGAAATTAAACTGATCTTCCCCTCGTGGAAATGTCCAGGGATGCATGCATCTGGACATGGAGTTCTGCATCAGGATTAACCATCACACTTTCAAATTCCTGAAGGCAGCCAAGATTAAACATCCTTTGTGTCCAAGTGCTTCTGTGAAGAATTTGGGAAAATACTGGGGCTTGTTGCACTCAGTCTTCTCAATGTGAGGAGAAAAATGTCACCCTTCCTCACATGGTTAACTATGTCAATATGACTGACACCAATTCTCCAGTGTCCCTTCCCATGCAGTCAACAAACAGTGGAAAAGGCTCTGTATTTGGGCATAATTGATGCCTTTACCATGGCCCATGACTTCAACTCAGTATTTCCTCACCTGTAATTGCAGGGATGCATGGGTGAAGAGCTGGGATAGGGACGGTCCACAAAGTGATCAATTATAATCCCCATGATAGGAGGGGTCCTCTCAAACTGCCTGCAAGGCAACAAGCAATGGTGTTATTGGCTTTTTCTCCCTACTCTTCCCAATTCATAGTGCCCTCACAGAAAAGCCTTGTGTCTATTAATGGGACCAGACCACCTTTACAATTTAGTCTCATGACTCCAGGCATGCATCAACAATTTGGAGCTCTAGAGCCTGGCTCGGGGCTACCCAAATACTCCCCTTGCTGTAAGGCTTAAGCGTGAGAGAGAGTGTTCTTTGTGGAAGAAAAACTCAGCAGGAAAGGATAAGCAGAAGGGAAAGATGTGAGGTTTCAGAATATAAGGATTTTAACAGTAAGTTATTGTAAAACAGCTCTGGCATGATCACATTTTCTCACCTGGTTGACATGAAAGCAAGATTGATTCTGTAGGCACAAGACAAAGTGATGGTGCCCACTGGGGTACCCACTGTCCCAACACGGACTGTCTGGAAACCTGTGAAGTTAAGGAATAATTATTAGTTTCACTGATTATTTATGTGCCATAATTTTTTATTCTGAGGTTCCATTATCCTATTTCTATAGTGTTTCCATTACCTCTTGCAATCTGAAATCCAAAAACACACATAGAACCCATAACAAAACAGCAGCACTAGGTTGCCTTGCTGGCAGGCTTCACCTGCAAGACTTCTGAAGGTGCTTCCTGTCTCAGGCTAAAATATTGTTCTGAAGTGCTCCTTGCTCCTCAGTAGATCATGATCTTCTTTACCAGTCCTGCCCCTTATCAACATAATTCCATATTCTTATTTCAATACTGGATCACTAGAGTGAAAATGGCAATCGCCCTAGGCTTTGTCCAAGTACCACCATTATACTTGTCACCCTGTGACACAAAGCTTCACTGGCAGATCCAGATAAAGAGCGTAAGGAAGCCTCAGACTAATTTTCCTTATGGTACTTGGGAATGGTAACAAAAGGCTACTCAGAATGAAACACAGTACTGTTCTAGTTTGTGTGTTGTCTCATCGTACCTTCTCCCAAGCCACTCAGCTGCACTTCACCAAAATATATCCTGAAGGAAAAGGAAAAAGAAAAGCTGTTAGGTCCAGTTGGGACATAATGCTATACAGATCTTTATTCCTTATTTAATTTTGTGAGTTGAAAGGCTGGAACTAGTTTTCCTCTTCAGGAAAAAAAGCCCAAAATAAATGGCTGGAATGCCCATCTCAAAAAACCTCACAGCTACTTCAGAGAAAGACACATCATGTAAAAAGAGGGAGGGAAAGAAAATGGTAGTCCAATCAGAAATTTCTCTTTAAGTTTTTTAAGCCTCTGTGGTAAGTTTTCAATTCAGAGCAAAAATGTGAAGTGATATAAACTTCACAGACAGGTCTGAGTCTAAAAGCTGATGCTCATCACTCAACATAAAAGATTAACTGTGCTGTAAAGAGACCTCTCTTAAGTACATGCCAAGTCAGCAATGCATACAAAAATGAAAAAATGGTTGGAATTTCTTTTCAAGTTCTTAGCTGTGCAAATGACAACAAACCTGAGATTTACAATCATATAAATTAGCTATGCAAACATGTCAAAGACTTTTCTCACAGCCAAAAACAAGGTCTGGAAGGTAATAACTGAACCACAAGCCACTGAAAGTCACAGGCTAAACAGAGCTGAACCCAGTATTTGGACGACTAAATGGCAAGAACTACAGGAAGTGGAGCCAAGGATGCATCTTTAAAATGGAGTAAAAGGAGATAGTCTGAATCTGTTCTGCAAAAGTACACATTGCAGTTATGTGCGATGTTGAGAGGTATTTATCAAATACAGGCCAGACACCAAACAACTGGATGCTAATAAGCAGTTTAACCAGGCATTTGCATATAGATTTTTTTTTTTTTACTTTCCCCAACATGGTAGGTGAACACTTCACAGCCTGTGCTTAGCTTTTCTTTCAATGCCTCAAGTGAAGGCTATAAGGTGATACATAGACCAAAGTTTTCTTCTGTCACTGATCAGTAGTAGCTCTATCCAAATAATTTTATTATTACTCATCCCATGTTAACCACATTTGCAGCTACACTGTGCAAGTCTAGAGTCTCTGCTGTTTGCATTTCAAATGGGAAGTTTCTGCTTTACCTGTACAATATTACATATTCATGGCCTTGTTTCCTTGAGAGTCTGTAGGCTGGAGTTACTCTGGTAATAGCAAGCAAAGACTTCAGCAGTAGAGACAGCCTGTTGTATACAGTGTATGAAACTTTGATTTCTTTGTCACACCTAGAGAACATAAAAGAAAAAAGCTGGTCTTTTGTTCACAACTAAGTTGGCTGGGTTTGGGGTTTTTGTTTGGTTTTGGTTTTGCTTGTTTATTTTATTTTAAATAAAAATTAGTCTGGGCCACTTGTTTAATTTTATTGCCAAAATGATAAAGCCCAGCATGGCTACCTTACTAACTAACCAGCTAAGAGTCCTGCTTCAACCTAGTTACCTGCTGCAGAAGTTGCTGAAAAATGCCATGCAGCTTTCTACTAAACAGAGGCATCTCTTCAATACTAAAAACGTTTGTCATTACTGAGAATATGAATTCTTGTATCTGAGGAGACATATGAGTTGTAATGGAAGAATGAAGAAGGAATTAAATTACTAGTTTACTTTCTTGACAGTGGTATTAAACAGTTTGACTGCTGCTCTAGATGAAGAGGAGAGTTCCCTCTGAAGTGCTCCTGCCCACACAGCCAATATATGTTCATTGATCACCATGGATTGACCACATGTACCCATTTAATCAGCTAAAAACTACAAACACAAAGAATGTGTGAAGAATGCACTTACTTTTCATTCATTTCTAGACACCAAATTTCCAGCTCCATGGAGTCCCCCTGGATCAGAGAAAATATGGCAAACAAAGGCTCATTTCAGAACACAGACCTTTTCAAATCTCATTAGTGATCAGCAATGGCCACACCTCTCAATGATTTGTCTCCTGGCTCCCACGATGCAATGATAGGAAAAGGTGCATGGGAAGTCTCACTGCACAATTATATCACCTGAAGGAATACCTTCCTCAGAATGCCTAAGTTCTTCATGGTCGAAGAAACTAAATTTTTCTGCTCTGTCATTTGCATATTTGGCCTCAGATGTTTGCAGTTAAACAATACATTTCATTGGCGTATCACCTAACTTACTAAAATTTAGGTATTCTCACGTTGTCTTGGACAAAAGCGCAGGAGCTCTGATAGTTGATTAAGATTCAAGTAAAAAAACCCACAAACAAAAAAAAAGGGCATCTGTTTTGACTCAGTTCTCACCTCTGAGGTTTTGAGAGAAATCTCCACGCACATAGACCGTCCAACAGCGGGCAGCTGTCCTGCCAGGGCTTTCTTTGCTTCATGAGTAACCTCTGGTATATCTTTGATTGCCAAATTGAACTGCAGAATCAAAGAGAGGGTTCCATTTTTTAATTTTCTTTGAAAAACGGACTAATGGTACACTTCAGACAGGCTCACAGACCCATATATAACATACTAGGTCAGTGTCCACTGAAATATTTATGAAACAGAAAATTCCCAGCTGGGTTCAGGCTTTTCATATTTACAAAGATTCCCTTGACTGCTAATTCAAATGCTTTTCTTGATCCTGCTATAAAAAATATGCTCCTTTTTCCCTCACTTCAGTCCTATCTTCATCCACAGAGTATCTTGAGCCTTTTCAATTTTAATAAAATCCATTACGAAAAAGTCCTGAATTGCAGAGTAGCAAACTTCTGACAGGAAAGAACTCACCACCCCACCCCCAAGCAGATCTTGGAAATGTGCCTTAGCTGCCACAAGTTGCTGAGAGACATCATTTCTCTTTCCCTTAATCAGCCTGTAAGAGTCCAGAGTGATTTGTTGCATGTGAACAACAGCCACCAAAAAAACCCCCACATCACCAATGAACATAACTAAATACAGTCGCTATTCTATGAATAATTATTATTGTCTGCACAAGACTGTAACAATCATGTGGTGTTCTCACCACACACACACACACACACACACAGAGTTATGGAGCTGCTTTAAAAAATATGACTTTACCCAGTCAGAACCTGTTGGGGAGGATGATGATCGGGTACAGATTTTCTCTCCAAGTCGGGCCTGGACAATTACTTGTACTGTCTGGAATAGAAAGAAAAAGATAGACAATATTGTTTTGGGCTCAGCACAGCCCTCAGTTCGCAGCCTGAGTTATACCAGCTCCAAGTGAAAAAAATGAAAAGGCCAACCAGGATGTAGAAAAGTAGTTTGGTACACTGATCTTCAGGTCTAATCAATTTAAATCATTACATTTAACAGGCAAATGTATTTCAGACAGAAAATAATTTTAGCCTGACCTTTCTCTGTAACAACATTAAGTGACTAAGTCAATTCTGCAATCAAGATTTGCAATTTTCAGTAATACTGAAAAATTTACAAAAATATCCTGAACCTGGACAACTAAACTGAAGTCAAGTGAATCTGTACATTTATACTAAAGCCGCTGCTAGAGTATCTACCTTGCACCTATGTACCAAGTGAGGCCAAATTTTATAATAACATATCAACATAATTCAAAAGAACATTATGGTATTACTGTTTTTGGATGCAATATAAAAATTTAGATAGGCTGAAAGAGGAGTCCAGCAGAATAAACTACCCAACAGCAGGATGGTTAGATGTGCTGCTAGAAACCAAAGCTGACAGATGTGTGAAGTGCCTACAACTGATTCTAAAGCAAAACACTTCTGGAGGATGGAAGAAGATTTGAAGGTAGAAAAAAGGTGAAAATATGGGTTTTTAGTTGCTCTCAGGAATCTCCTAAGTTTGACATCAGGTTTTCTTGCTTCATTCTTCAGCAAAATGAAAAAACCAAACCCATACCCCAATCTTGTTACTCTAGCCACACCAAGTATGTTGTTTGTTTTTTGAGGTTTTTTTAAACAAGGAAGAAGAGGAATTTGTCCAAAGGAGAAAAATTACCTTTAAAGCAAAAAATTTGATGAACTTGTCCAGGTCCTTCCTGTCCTGGGAACTGAGATCAGTGTCCATTGCATATGGCAATCTGAAATATAGCACACGTCTGGGAATGAAGTCTTCCTTCAGCTTTCTGCTAAGATTTCAAAATATTTTTGCCATTAGAGGCCACCTCAAAAGAAATGATAAGCACCAAAGCACCTGTCAAAATCCTAACATGCTAAAAGCTTTGGGACGTGAGTGTGAGGTATAAACACACAGATAGTTTATCTGGTCAGTGCAAAGATCAAAAAAATTTAAAAAACAGAGGGCTCACAAAACTCAGTACAAGTTCTACAATTTTGCTTGCTTAATTAAAAAAAGCAAAACCAAAAAAAAACAACCCAGAACACACCAACACCACACTGACTGGATTCCATGCCAAGCTAACCAGATATGGAGGTCTCCGCTTCAAAAATAATGATCTATCAGTACTGGTCAAACCAAGCCAAATTGTTTTCTTGGGCCTGAAATTTTTAAAACAGTATTTCAGTGGTATTTCAGCAGAAATCTATATAATAAACCATTGCTGGAACAGGCTATACTGCTTCTTTACTTTCAACAAACCGTATTTGCATTAAAACTACACAGCTACAAATTTACCTACAACCAACTGGAAAGACTCAATTTCACCAAGAAAGAGTTCTGTTCACTTCTCTTGAAAGCTCTGATAATAAATACTTAGCTTTCACATTGATACTGCCTTGTTTTCCAAAATACAATTGTTTCCAGGAACACAATGAACTTGCACAGTGTCTGAAGCAGGGCCAGGCAAGGCACTAATCCGATTTCTGCCACCATCATGTCACATGGCGTGGGTTAAATCACAATTCTTCTGTCTCCATTTCTTCACACGTAAGTTAATAACCATATAGAGGCCATGGGGAGGAATGCCTTAATTAGCAGTATTCATTGTACTTTTTGCTCATAAGCCTTCAAAGTATTAATTCACTCTTAATTCCTGTTGCAGTTTTGAGCCAGCTAATCAGCCTGAAGCAGCTTGTCAGACATCCCGTATTTATGGAACGTGCTGGTCCTCACAGGAACATCAGCGAGCTGAGGTCAGGGAGCATGGGCAGCTGCTGTGCACAGTGTTACTCAGTGTTCAATTGCTAAGCAAAGACTGAACTTACAGCAAGGTATGCTATTTATACAAACTAAAGCATGCAGGGCAAAAGGGCCAATAGCCCTGTTCACTCAGAGAAGACAGAATCTTTAATGACCATGCACATGCAGTACTTTTAAAAAAAAATCTCACTTAATGACAGTAAAGACCCAATACTTTAGGAGCATCAATCAAAAAGGGCTGTGAGATAAGAGTACTGCAATTTACAGTGCATTTTATAGAGAACAGTGCTGCTTTCTGAATGACTCTATAAAAAGAAAGCTGGACATATAATACGGTTGAAAGTTCCTAGGCTACATTCATACTGCATCTCCTTGCATTGTACTGTTCTCAGTACAAATTATAATTTAAATTGAGAACTAACAACACCAGTGATTCAACATCAGATGCATTATCAAATTATCCTTTGGATATTTTAACCTCCTCATCAAAACTGTTATTCTTACTCTCCCTGCATTTACATCCACTACACTGAGATTACAGACCTCTTACACTGCAGGGGCTGCAAATGGAAGTCAGCATTTAAAGTGCTAGATGGTTAACTGATGCAGCACTCTAAATTAAAAAAAACCAAAAACAACAACCCTTTAGTACAGACATACCACTACAAAAAAAAAACAACCACCACCCCCTCCCAAACAAACAACAAAATAAAAATCTATGCAAGAACAACCTGTTATTATTCTTTTGACTTAATTAAGTAACGCACTATAAGAGTTGAGGAGATCTGAGATCTTTGACAAACCTGGCAATAAAACATTGCATTAAAAAATATGTTTTTCTCAGCAAAGAGAACGCTGACATTTAGATACTAAAAAAAAACATACTAGCTTTTAATGTGAAAAGTGAGATGTGACCCCTGGAGAAAGATGCAAGGAAGTATATATCCTGATATTGTGGGAGAGCTGTCAAATAAAGCACACCCATTAGCTTTATGAGGCTGGAAAAAAATTCTGGTATCAACTATTTCAAGACACTTGGGAAGTAATGGAAGGTGTTAGGCTCATCGGTCTGTTAGGAAAGGAAACAAAGATGATCATCAGCATGGTTCTATGTGCAGTACAGAAATTAGTTTCAATGACCAGATACCCAAATATCTCTGGAGGAGAAACAGCCACCAGAAGGTTCAAAAAAGGACAGCCTCATGGTTCTGCCCTTCTGCAGCAGAACTGGGACTCTTCCTGCAAGATCTCAAACTACCTGTATCATTCATTAAACATCTGAAGAGTCACACTGATAGCTCTCAAGCTCCAAATGCCAGCAACAGTTGACCCACCAAATCCCAAAGTAGCACAGAAAGTATCAGGCAAGGTTTCCTAGAAAGGAGTAAGTAATTTCATGGGGAAACTGGGACTTTGGGACTCAGCTCCTGAAATGTCTAAGGGCTCTCATCTGACAACCATCATCTCCTCATTTTTGTAGAAGGGCCTCTGGTGATTCCCCGAGACCAGCTAAGGCTCAGAACAGTGCTCACCTTTAGGTCTTGATAAGAGTTAAGATGTAGCTAGAATTACAGCAAATTTTTTATTTACAAAAATTCTTCGGTACTCTCAGATTAGCTGCCACAGCTGACCTGAACAGGAAGCAAATTTTTTAAACTTAGTTCCACCAAACTCACTCAACTTCTCACACCCTGTAGGTTGCAATGCCAGCACGGCTCCTTGTTAAGTGTTACTACACAGGCATATGGTTAACTCAAGGAAAACATTGGTTCATTTTACACTGAATAACAACTAGAAGGAAATAACCTTTGGTCTTGGTTAGAAAAATACAGATTACTGATTTCCCCTCAACCAGGTAATCCCTTAGGTAAACTGACGTATTTGCCAGCATATGATGCAACAAGCATCTTGTCCATATGGCTTGTTGCTTTGTCTCCCTCTTCCTGCAACAGACATTTTTATACTATTGCTTTTATTTATATGCCTTTGTCTTCACTTTGCTGTGAACAGAAACATCAGAAGCAGGATGGTCAAAGGAGAACTGCCACATGTGGCTCTTTTGAATAAATCCTTATTCCTTCTCACAAAGTTGAGGCAGATTTTATCCAACAGTTTAATATCTAAGCATTGTGCCTTATACACTCTACTGCTATTTATACCCTCCTTCTCCGAGGAGAAGGGCACATCAGCATAAGGTGATGGCGCTGTTTGCATGATGCAAGGAACTGCAAGAGCCCTCCCCTTCATGCCTCGGCAGAGCCGAGAGGAACTACAGTGCCCCGCACGCCGTGCTCCAAGCCGAGAGCAGCCCCGCTCCGGGCAGACAACCGTAACCCAGCACACAAGAGGTGCACGGGAACACCTGGGAACACCGGCATTACAGTACGTGTTCCATACATGGGAGTTTAGCAAGTACATCTCTCAGACACCTACATAAACAGGAAAGGAGCAGAAGCACCTGACACATACCAGGCATTATTATTACTGCTGGGGGAAGCATATACAGGCTGCTTCCATCATCTACTACATTTCTCTCTGAGCCATGGCTGCTACAACTTAAAGTCAACTTGCTTTTGTTTCAAACAGACATTCACCAATGCAAAATAATTACTCATGGTTCTTACCCCAGAGTGAAATTAAAGAGACAAGAGGGAAGAAACCAGAGCGGGTGCTGCTGTAAGGAGAGGACTGTGGACAGCTCTCATCCCGATGCTTGTTTCCAGTTACCTGACTGTGCCCCCCAGACTGTGCTCCTTGCCCACACCACTCTTCCAGAACTTCTTTGTTAATACAGGACCCAAATCCAATCTCCAAGGATGTCCTATGAGAAGCTCAGAAAAGCCTCGTTGAATCATGCAGTAAACAAGAAGCATATGGAAGTGTTTGAAGCTGTTTGAAGCTTTTAACAGAGTACCTAGAACACATCTCCCCTTCAATGACCAAGAAGCTTCACTGTAAGCAGGTATTTCGAGCATACTAATAAGCAACTATAAAAAGATCTTCATAAACACAGCGCTATGTTTCAAGACTGGGCCTACAAGTCAAACTCCAGTATCCTACAATTACTTAAAATTAATCTCCATCTCACCTTCTTAGTAGGTTAGTCAGAAACCTAGGGAGAGGTAGCAAACAGTTCTTTAAAGTTTATGGATTTTTTTAAAGAGAAGATTAAGTTCTAGAACAAAAACTGTTTCACATAATATAAACATTCTGATGTAATCAAAGGCTCTGTAGTTCACTATATGCTCCGGTTCTGACTGATAAAGAGGTAATTTTTTCTCCTGATCAGCAAACAGATTCACTTCATAATCAAGAAATGATTCTGCAGTTTAGTAAATACCTTACTAAAGCCAGCACTGCCAGATCCACTGACTTAGAAACGAAATTAAGTAATTCCTGTTGACCAGCAGTTACATTCTGTACTTCCCTAAGGTCTAAAAATGGTATCAGTTCAAAGGTCCATCTTCTCAGTTTGTTTGTCAAGCCAAAGTATACAGACTAAACCAGAATCTGTTTCTACGTTACCTGTACTATAATCACCAACATAATCACCACCTCTCAACTTTTGTATGAACACATGTTCAGAAATGTTAAAATTATACAATACCATTTAAGCAAAATAAAGTGATCCTATATGATACTTCTGGACATTTACATGTAGTCTGGCTCATCTGAAAGACTTATTTCTTGCCATGAGAAGGAGGGTCCTCCAGGTAAGGCCACTCCTGCAATAATCTGGAGATGCTCTAAACTTTGTTTGCACAGACAACTCATTTTCAGCTAAGGCAGTAATTTGCCATGTTTTTCCCCCCTTGGTATGTGCCTAGTCACACTGCTTTTGGGATCTGTAAGTAGGCAGTTTGTAGGCTTAGTCCAAAAAGTCCCTTTTCTACCTGTTCACTGACATGGAAGGTGTCTCTGCTCCCAACGAATCCACGGCAATGACTCTGACTGTGCCCGAAGAGCCACAGCTCAAACAGCAAAGAAAAATACGACCACCTGTAAACCTCTGCTCTTTCCCAGCATACCGCAAACTCGCATG
Organism: Pardalotus punctatus; assembly: GCA_013400915.1. Taxonomy (NCBI): domain Eukaryota; kingdom Metazoa; phylum Chordata; class Aves; order Passeriformes; family Pardalotidae; genus Pardalotus; species Pardalotus punctatus. The sequence goes on from VZTX01014863.1 coordinate 106,842, forward strand.
TTACAGGAAAACCATACAATGGCGTCTCACGTTCTACTATTTCCAGCAGGCTCTGAATCATTTTAATTTTAAAAGACCACTTGCTGAGATTACAGGGGGCCACATCTTTCCCAGGCTTCACTGACAGTCAACAGTCGTTAGGAAAACGAATCGCAGCCGACACGCGGCTGTGGGGAACCGACCCCCGAGAGCAGCGAAGCAAAGTAAAACGGAGACAAAACCGTAGCCAAAAGCTTAAGACGCACGTCGCAGCCCCCTCCCCTCAAAGGGCCTCCCGCAGGCTCGCGGAGCTCCCAGCCCTCCCCTGCGGGGCCCGCGGTACCTGCGCGGGGCCGGCAGTGCTGGCGGCTCGGCGGTTCATCCCGCGCGGGGCCCGCTCCGCCGCCGCGCCCCGGCGCCTCCTCCGCGC
>VZTX01014863.1:107317-239309 GCA_013400915.1 Pardalotus punctatus
GCTCCCCGCCCGCCAGCGGCGCGCTGAGGCCGCGGTCCGGGGGGAGAGGAGGTCGCCGGGGCCGAGGAAAGCGGGGCAGCGCCCGGCGCCGCTCCCGCCGGTAGCCCGTGCCTTTGGCGAATCTACCGCAGCGGATGCGGGGGTGGGCCGGCATGGAACGGCTGGGAGCGGCCGTGGGGCCGGTAAGGGCTGGGCCGCGTCTCGCGAGGATCGGGTGGCCCGTGGGGTCCGGGGCGCCCGGCAAGGGCAGCGAGACCACCCGCCGGGCTGCCCGCGGCTCGTGTCCGCCGTGCCCTGGCGGCGGTCACTGAGGACGGCTCCAGCTCCTTCCCCGCCACGGGAAGTAAACTCCTGTCAGCGCCAGGCAGAGTTGTCGGCTCCGCGGTGCGCCCACCTGCTGCCCGTGTATTTAAAAGCAGATAAAAGCAAGTAAAAAGATTTGCTGGATGATGAGACTAAAAGGAAAATGGTAACGGAGTCCGAAAAGCTCACCAGTAACAACTGTTCTGAGTATCCTTCCCTTTTATGCTCTATGCAGGTGAAGCCTCTGGGAAAGCCCTGTCGGAGAGGAGCCCCAGGGGGACGCCCTTGGCCGTTAGCCATGGCCGTACCTATCGCGGTTCTTGACTGCGACCTCTTGCTCTATGGCCGCGGACACAGGACTTTGGATCGCTTCAAGCTGGAGGATGTCACGGATGAGTATCTAGTATCCACGTACGGCTTTCCCCGACAGTTCATTTACTACCTGGTGGATCTCCTGGGAGCCACGCTCTCACGCCCTACCCAGCGGTCCAGGGCCATCAGTCCAGAGACGCAGATACTTGCCGCGTTGGGTTTCTATACCTCTGGCTCCTTCCAGACTCGCATGGGGGATGCTATTGGCATTAGCCAAGCCTCGATGAGCCGCTGCGTTGCCAATGTAACCGAGGCACTGGTGGAAAGAGCCCCACAGTTCATTCACTTTCCTGAGGATGAAGCTACTGTACAGACCCTGAAGGATGACTTTTATGGGCTGGCAGGAATGCCGGGAGTGCTGGGGGTGGTTGACTGCACCCACGTGGCAATCAAAGCGCCAAATGCTGAGGACCTGTCGTATGTGAATCGAAAGGGTCTCCATTCCCTGAATTGTCTGATGGTGTGTGATTCCAGAGGAGTCCTCCTTAGCGCAGAAACGCACTGGCCAGGCAGCCTGCCTGACTGCACGGTGTTAGAGCAGGCAGCCCTCACAAGCCAGTTTGAAACTGAGCTACATAAAGGTGGCTGGTTACTTGGTAAGTCCATTTTTCATCCTTGTTTTCAGTAGAAAGTCTGTTATGTATTGTCTCCTTACTGAGTCAGAACCTCTGGGCACAAGTGATATGTTTATTTTCGATTGCTTTCCTGCAAATTTCTTTGAGATTTATGATTCAGTTTGGACAACCCTTGTCTTGGAAGCTTAGAACAGTAACTTCCAATCTGTGTTTTTATACAGTCTGACTATTGTACATATTAATCTACATTCATTCTGTTAATAGCTTTCTTTCAGTATCCTACACCTTTCCATGCTAAATTAAGCAATTTTTAATTCTAGGTACTGTCCTAGTCCAGCTGTTTTTCCCTGTTTTATGCAGCAAATTAATTCTCTTAAAACTCTTCTGTAAAAAATCTTCCAGGGTTTTCCTGTGTAAAACTGAATGCCTTTAATTTGTCACATTTGTAAACTAGAATTACTTCTTTCCTGTCTTCTCTTTTAGCTGGAGGAAGAAGTTATTCTGTAGCTGCTGTACTGGTAAACCAAGCTGAAATCTGTGGCTAACTGTAGATGTGTAACCTGTCCTGCTCCTTTCCACTGCTAACAGGTGACAGCTCCTTCTTGCTGCGCACGTGGTTGATGACCCCTCTGCACATCCCCGAGACACCTGCAGAGTACCGCTACAACATGGCCCATTCCGCCACTCACAACATCATTGAGCGCACGTTCAGAACCATTCGGTCGCGCTTCCGCTGCCTTGATGGGTCCAAAGGCACTCTGCAGTATTCTCCAGAGAAGTCCAGCCACATCATTCTGGCCTGCTGTGTGCTTCATAACATCTCCCTGGAGCATGGACTGGATGTGTGGTCTTCACCAGCCGCAGGACACATGGAACAACCAGAAGAAGAGTACGAGCAAATGGAATCAGGGGACTCGGAAGCCTGTCGTGTTCGTCAGGAGCTTTTACTTACTCATTTTAGCTAATGTTGTGGCAGAGCGAAGGCTTCTAACAGTTTTTCTGGGAAGTTATCCGGAGCAAATGTGCCCCTTCCTCTTCTTCAATCCTGTAAAGACTTAAGCAGAGACAAGAAGAAATTTTACTCTCTTCATTTCATACAAAATTCTGAACTTCTCTCAATCTCTCCAGAGAGGCAATTTAATTTTAAAATTTTTGCTGTCATCATGCTTAGTGACTCCCCTTTCACTTGACTTAGTGAACAATGCCTGATGTGACATCAGTAGGAAAATTGGGGAAATTGCCTTTTGTACTGATAAAAAATCTGTAAATCTTGCACTGTTTAGAAAGGAACAATTCTATGCCACTGTGTAACTCAAAACACTTATGATTGATTTTTAAACAGTATTTTGCACAAATTAAACCTCCATGTGAGCTCCTGTCTACTATGAATTCATGAGCAGCAAAGCAAACAATTTTCTTGTTTGCAGATATAAATAATTCTTGCTCAGCACTATTTTGCCATTTGGTACATCTCACAAACCCCAGCGATTCTCTGAAAGCTGGCAGCTGTGTTCTGAGAGGGGTCTGGTTTTTGCTGGGCACACACTAGTGCTTGCTAGAAGGGTTGAATGTTCCTTCTTTCCCGAACAGGCTGGAGAAGATGTTAAGCTGTGGTTGACTCTGTTGGGTACTTCAGAGATATCCGGAAATAGGCTAGTGAGGGTGAGTCTGGTTTTCACCAGATACATCTGTTGCAGCAGGAAACTGGTTATATTATTGGCTGCTGTAAAAGAAATGTCAAGGACTGACTGGGTCACAAAAATTGCACTGACTTATGTAAAAGTTCTCCGTTTAGATCAAAGCTGAGGTGTGGAAAGGCCGCTCTAGTGCTGCTGGCAATCTACCGCTTCAGGGGAACAAGATGACTGATGCGCACAGTTGTTGCTGGCACAAGGCTGGGCAGTTTCCTGGAAATGTTCTCTTTCTAAAAGGCACAAGTGTTTTCAAGGATCTCATGACAGCAGTCTAAGAAAATTTTGTTTCTTAGACTTTTTTTCTTTGCAGGGCAGTAAATAGAACAAAGGTGGTAGGGAATGCAGAGAACTACAAAATTGTAAATGCTTAAAGTAGCAGTGCAACCACCTGACCTTGTGGGTCTGTCCTTCTTGCGGAAATGAGCCTGGATCATGCCCCACATTTGAAGAATACAAGCATATGGGCCACACTTTGAAGAGTGGAGATGCAGGGTTAGTGCAGTCTGCCAGGTTTGCAGTGGCAGTAAGCAATTACTATCTCAGAAAACCAAGCATGCTTGATGATGTGTAAGCAAGACGTGTTCAGAAGCCTTGATGAGAGCTGTAAAATGTTATGTACAATGAGCTGAGATGTAATTCAGTTTTCTTTACATGAGGTATAGTGTAAGAACTAGTATTGGTCCCTGCAACAAAACTCTTGCTCCTTTTCCCTAGGAAGAAGCAGACAAGCATTGTTTTCTAAAGAAAGCATTTTTAAGGTAAGAGTTGCTGCTGTATATGGTGCCTGGTAGCTCATAATTGCTTCTGACAGTCTGTGCTAAAAATACTGTTCACTAGACCAAAACACCAGCAGCCACTGAATGAGCTGTGTGGGTGGTGGTAAGGTCAAGTGAGATTTGGACATGTGTAGGTACAAACATTGTCACTTAATGACAAGCTGGAGTTTCTCAATTTACGCTATGAATAGCTCTTCCAGCGTGTGCTGAGGCCAGAGCGAACTCGGAGTGAAGGCACTTCCTGGAACACATTTGCTGCTCAGTTTTGTATTCTTTCACCCACTGTCACCTGTGGTAGAGTTTAATTTCAAAACTGATCTCAGTGCTTGTCAGTTTGGGCAAAAATTGCATCAGGCCACACCAGACAAAACCAATCCACTAAACACTATTCTTGCCTGAATCAGAGAACTACAAAATTGTAACTGCTTAAAGTAGCAGTGCAACCACCTGACCTTGTGGGTCTGTCCTTCTAGCGGAAATGAGCCTGGATCATGCCCCACATTTGAAGAATACAAGCATATCTCTTCACTCAGGAAATGTAGGGAGTAGTTTGCAGTTTGCCCCACATACTCCTAAGCAGCTTCCTTCAAAACAATTCACCTAGACTTTTTTCTTTTCCCTCAGAAAATACTTTTTTGCTTTTCCCTCAGACTTTTTTCCTTTCCCTCATGAGGCCTGGTTGCTCAGAGCTCTTTCCATCCAACCTGGCCTTGAACACTTAAGGGATGGGGCATTCTCAGCTTCTCTGGGCAACTTGTTCCTGTTCCTCACCACCCTCACAGTAAAAATTTTTTTCTAATATCTAATCTAAACCTACTCTCCTTCAATTGAAAGCCATTCCCCTTTGTCCTGTCACTACATGGTCTTGTAAATTGTCTTGCCCCATCTTTCCTCTAAGTTCCCTTCAGGTACTGGAAGGCAGTAATTAGGTCATCTGGAAGCCTTCTCTTTTCCAGGCTGAAAAAAAAATTGGAAAAAAATTATTTTCTGCAAATTGCTTTGAGATTTGTGATATGGTTTGTGTGGACAATCACACTGTGAAAAGCCAGTGTCCACAAAGGAGACAAAGGAGTCCTGCAACTTTATTCAAAGAAAGGGAGAGAGTCCATTGGGCCATACCCCCATAGGGTCTCTCTCATGTTTTTGGAGGATGCACCCTCCTTTTATCCTAAATCCCCGACTGTAAGTTGCCCTCTTTCTTTCCCCATTGGCTGAGGTATTAGGAAGATGCAGCCTTCCTGATCCACCTGCTACATATTCCCCTAAAGTTCCGGTGTTCAAACCATCTGGGTTCTGCAACAACCTGGAGACCTCCACAGCCATTGTTCCAGCACCGGGCTGGTTCTTTCTGACCTGGTCCTTTGTGAAGACATTAATGCCCATTTCTCCTCTCATCCCTGGGCGACCCTTATCATGTAAGTTTCGTTTCCAATCTGTTTTATAGAGCCTGACTATTGTACGTATTCGTTTACATTCATTCTGTTAAGTGTATTTTTACAGTATCCCACACCTCTCTAAGCTAAATTATGCAGTTTTTAAATTCTGGGCAGGGGCGCTGCCCCTCAGTCCTCGGGGCTCGACTGCTCTCGCCTGCCCTCCGTCGCCCCCGGGCGGTGGTGGAAGAGCTCGTCGCTTGGCTAGCGCTGCCTGGCGGCGTTCTAGCTTCGGCTGCTCGGGCCTTGGTCCCGCGCTCGGCGCCGCCGCCTTCGGGTCCCGCTCGGCGCTCGGCTGGCCCGCCTGGCCGGAGCTCGGCGCGGCGGCGGCGACGACCGACCCCGGGGCCGCTCNCCGGGGCTCCCTGCTGGGGCCTTTGTGCCGGAGTTCCGGGACCGCGGCCTTCCGGTGGGGGGAGCGGGGAGGCCGCCGCGCTGCCCCGGGCCGGGCGCTGTGGCGGGAGGGCGAAACCCGCGGCGCTGCCTCCCGCTGGCCGGCGGGGACGGGACCTCCGGGGAGAGCGTCCCCCAGTCCTGGAGAGCAACCCGTGCCCCGCTGCCGCCCGCTTGAGTATGCTTCAAACCGGATTTTTAATCCGAGCTTGGGTGCCTTGCCCTTCCATGTGCATTGCCCCCTCCTCTCCTGCTGTCCCCACGGAACGGTCCGAGGGCCCGTGGTCCGGGCTCGATCCGGTTGCGTTCTGGGGCTGTTGCTTCGAAATAATGGGATTTATTGTTGTTGTTTACCGGCCTTACCCAAATAAAATGTTTAGCAAGTGTTGTCTGCTCTATCCTGTTTTTCACCGTGTGTTGCAGAACACTTGCTTGTGAAAGTAGTGTTAGGCATAAAATGCGTTCAGGTGTGCCTCTAGTTACATCTCGTCTTGTGAGGAAACGAACCCAGCTAATTCACTAGCTATGGGGACGTTTTTGTTGTCATCTACCACATTTTTCCTGACAACACGTAAATTTCTGTAGTATTCGTGCAGTGGTTTTTTTTGATTACTTGTGATGCTGTCGATACTGTGCGTTCAGCTGTCTTTGGAAAGCAATTTTTCCTGCAATAAATCAGCATTTCATCTTCAAGAGATCCTGTTGGTGGTTACAAGTAGTTTTTCTCACGACACACTTTCAGGTATTGTTCTGTGGTAACAGACTGATTCAAGAATTGTTATCTGAATGCAAGCCTGACCTCAGGAAGATCAGTTGTATGAATGTGAAGTCCATGTATATGTGGTCCGTGCTCAGTGCTGCTCCGTTTTCTCCTCTGTATAAAATGTTTCTTGGTCTTTATTTAAAAGTCCAGTATGTTTTTCTATATTTGTCCTTGTTTACTGCTCCACCCAGCTTGGTGTCTTCTGCAAATGTCATCTGGCTTCTTTGCCTTTGCCACTCCCATCCTCTTTCAAATTGCTAATGGCAGTGTTAAAAACGGACCTAAGAATGACCTGCTGGTAATGTGCACTTATTGCCAGACCATTACTGGTCTGTTTCAGTTTGTTGTTGGGTGAGTTTTCAGAAAGTGGTATGGGGTTAAATTCATGCAGATGTGAATGCCTTATGGGTGACTTAGGCAACAGGACCTGAAATTCTCTGCTAAATTTAAAATGCTTTGTTGTGTTCTGAAGTGCTGCTGTAATGCATTTCTTAACATTCATAACTCTTCAGTGTAGTTTGCATGCCAGTTCTGGAGTCCATGATTGATACTTCTCTGGGTAATATTTTTTAAAAAATTTGGTCCATTTGTATTTCGGTGGGCACAAATAAGTGTGTTATGGAGACTTGTGGTAGTGTGGCTCTTAATGAGTAGGGCAGTCCACTAGCATTTACATATTTCCTAATACTTGGAATAAAGAATGTATTTGGATCCAAATATCTGGCCATGCCTTTTCAGATTGAGTTGCTGGGCAGTTTCTGCTGAATGTTTACTCTGCTGACAGCTTCTTCTCGGTTTTCTTTCTTTTGCCCTTTTCTGAGTCATAACTGACCCTCTAGATTCTTGTTTGGTTGTTTCCTACTTTTCCATTTTCTGAGCAGCACTTCTGACTTTTATGTAGCTGTAACAACCAGTTCTAAAGAAGGCAAGCAATGATGCTGTCGGCTACTGTCCCTCTGCCAGAAGTTTGGCATTTGAATAATTATTTTTTTAAGAAACTTCTGGAAAGAAACTCGTGTCTTTTATGCCATGGTTAGCAAGCTGAGTGAACTCATGGGTGTTGCAGAGTTATTGTTGATGTGAATACTTACTAGTACTACTAATGCAAATAGCATTAAGGTACCTCTTTCCCCCCCCCCCCCCCCCGAGTTTCTGGGGGCTTGATAAAGGGCACAGTACATGGTAATAGTTACCTTGTGTATTTTGTGTAAGTAGCCCTGTGCTAACCGAGCAAGGAGGGTGATAGAAATAAAATGTTAGTAAGGCAAGGACAAAAGAATTTTGGTTTACAAAAGTGAATGACAATGTGATATGCAGTGGAACAGGATTAATATTAGAAATATTTTATTGGAAAGTTATTACAGTATATAGTAGTTGCCTAATGAAAGACCCATTGATTGGGTTGCTTGAAACAAGAGGAGACCTGCTTGCCTCTACAAAAGGAAACAGTACTTGTCTGCCTCTCAGGACTTAGTTGGTTGTTAAGAATTCTGACTGGGATTTTTTGTTTAGTAGCTGTTTGTTGTCTCCAGTTTTTGTAAACTGTTTATTGAACACGATGATGAGGTGTCAGGCTTGAGCATGGAGAGCATCATATTAATCCTGTGCCCGCACAGCTCCACTTTGCATGTTCTCAGTGAGGTGTTTTGGGTTGTCCTTGCAGAATGATTCCTGCTTCCTTCTTCCTGGTATGTATTACTAATTCTCCACTTTGAGCAGCATAGAATTGCTGAGAGGGAGTCTCTGACTCATGTTTTGGACACTTTTCCCCCTCCTTTTAGATTTCACAGGCACACTCAGTCTAAGGCCAAAAAGGACAATGGGAAATGTCAAGAACTGGCTGTGTTTCTTTGTTCAGAGTCTGTCTTCATTGTCTCCCACCTCTTCTTTAATCCTGATACATCTTTGTGTGAAAACTTCAGCTTCTGTGTGGATCATTTTTGCTTTTTGTCTTGTTACCTTATTTCCATGTAAGCAGGAAATTATATGGCCTGTGTTTTCTAAAACATGTTCTTGCTTCCCGTTGCTTTTTCTTTCTTACTTGGATAAGGTGCATAGCCTTAAGTGCAGCCTTGAATGCATAAAACACTTTGTCTTCAACTGGGGGATGTATGATGCTGCTTCTGCTGCTCTGTAGTGTAGGCACTCCCACATTTCTCTGGAATGTATGATGTCACCTGGGGGCACTTGGCTGTGGCCCTTGAGCTTGAGGAACCTTGATGCGACTTTTAATGTAAATAATGGAATTTTGAATTGAAAATTCCTTTTCTTTTCTATCTAAATGAAAACAATTTTTAGGGGGTTAATCTGAATTCTGTATCGTTCTCTTTGTCTCTCTGTTGCTTTGGCTCGCCCTTTTCTCTGTCCTGCTGTGTATGGTACTTAACAAAAGATGCTATAGTTTGACTATGGAATTGTAGAAACCAACTCTTAATCTTCCAGATCTCAGTTCTGCTGTTTGACTTATCTTACAGCTTTCTGAAATTATATTTATTCTCTTCCTGTCTTCTGGATTGAAACTAATATCTCTCTTCTCAAGAATTCATTAAATTTATGTGGAAGTTGTAATAATAGTTATGAAAGTGCTCCATATTCTCATTATTAAATGAAACTGTCAGACTCCAGACATGGGTGATCACTTACATTTATTTTTATTACTTGCATTTTTATATTTACCATTCATTTTCTGACCTTTAGGAGTTGATATCTGCAAGTTTCTCTTCCATGTCTTCATCATTTTGCTGTAAATAGCTAGCGTTTTAATGTACTTCTTTTGACTGAAAAGTTCTTTTATGTGTGTTCAGCTCATTTAATCCAGACTGGGAAGACAAATTAAGATTCTAATGGCAATTAGCTCCTTGTTGCAGTCATACAGGATTTTGAAATGACAAAGTACTATTGACATCTTTGTAATGTAATTGAATTTCCTGGGCTGTTTTTAGTTACAGTTTAAAACACAGCATTGAGTTTTTCAATCATGAAGCACTAAGACAAATTATTTTTCTTTAGGAATCCTGTTTTATGTGTAAGCACTTATTGCAGTGAATGCATTTTAGAGCATTGTGTCTAGTGTGTCTACAGAAAATGTGCTTTTGAATTACTTTCCACCTCTGTCTGGCTTTAGTCGAGGAAAAACTTCAGCTTACAGTATAATACTTTGGGGTATATTTAAAAACTTGAAAGAGTAAAGCCAGGGTCATATAATGAAAGTGCCTTCATGGTATTAGTTTTGGATTCTGTTGCATAGTTGCATCATAAACTTTCTTTCACTTCTCCTAAGTGTTGTTTATTCTCCATGTTTAGGGGCACTTAGTTGAAGACTGACATTTGTTCTAATTAAATTCTTAAAATAATTTCTAAATTTTTTAAAAATCAATTTTTAATTATTAAATTCTTTTTTTTAAGCATAATCAAGGACATAAATAGAAACAGAACAAAATAATTTTTGTTCTATTTTTCCTTTTTTCATTGTTTTGATTAATCATGCTTAAGATAGCTGTTTGTTAGCTGTCTGTAGACTGGTTTTTTTTGTGGGTTAGCCTTGTTTAAAGATTCTAGTCCAATGTAACTTCATTTTCAGTTTTTTGTTCATTTACATATTACTGCAAGGTATCTTGAAGTTTGCTCTATGCAAAATTTTTTTGGTGTTTGGTGTTTTTTTAGTTTGTTTTTTTGGTTTGTTTTTAACCCAAGAAGAACTAATACCTCTGCGATTAGTCTCAAGGCTTATCTGGAAATACCATAAATGGAATTAAGGGAAGACAAGTCATGTTGTTTGAAGTAAATTTAAACATATAGCCAATCAGGTACATTGTCAGAAATTCATATGGCCCTGTCATTTAATAATGAACATAGTCCTGCTCTTCCAATACTTATATTTTGACCCATGCAACTATTTGGGATATGAGTCATGTCACCTATTTTTTTACTGATTTTGTTGTTGTTACAGCATTGTTGAAATGCCAGTGCTACATAGTTCAATTACTTACCAAACTAGGACTCCTTGGAGTTGTCTTGTTTGTTAAGCTGAGTTGATGCAGTGCAAAGAGGGCAAATCGGCTTTTTAGTTTTGGTTTTACATAAACTTTTTTTTAGAATTTTGCTCAGTTTTTCATGTGGAGACACAAAAAGGGTGGGAATGGCATGACATTTGGTATGGATTGAATCAGTATTTTTAATAAAACTGCAAGTATAATTCAGATTCTCTATCTGGTGTATTGTTTCTGGGGCTTCTTACATGGTATTGTTTTGTGCAATTTAGGAAAATGATGGCATCATAATCTCCATATTGCAGAAGGGAGGGAAACACAGATTATAAACAAGGAAGGGAACTAGAAAGTCCCTGGAGCTGTGTGATTGCACGTATATATTCCGAATTATGTTTTAGGCATCTGATTTGTTCTTGGAGATCTCCTGTCTGTACATCTCAGAACTAAATTTTATTGTTTTATCAATGAACTGCCTGCAAAAGGAGGGGCTGTGTAGTCTAGTCCTTGGTAAGATATCTTTGGCTGTTTTCAGTGTGCACTTTTTTGTTCTTTTGAGCTTCTGAAAAGCATAAGAGGTGTTGATAAGGCACTATTCTTCAAAATTACGCTGTAAAATACAAGGGAAACCGACTTGTAGAAAATCCTTAGAGGAAATAGCTTGTCTTGTGACTGCAGCCTTCATTAGGATCACTGTCAGTGAAGATAAAGCATTTGGGCAGTAGTGCTGCATACACTGTTTTCATACCTGTCTGATGGTCTGATTGGTCTTGGAGAACCTACTCACATGTTCAGTACTATTGCTAATATTTATTAAATTATATTTAAATTACTAAAGTTTATGAAATGCCATAAACAGTTCTCTTGAATTTTTTTTGTATGTTGCTGGTGTTAAAGCCTGAGATGCTGCACTTTAATTTGGAATAACTGCAATGGCACTGTTAGTGCTGGACACATTGCTTAAGAACAGACATTTCGAAAACAGAAGTAACTCTGGCTTATAAGATAGGTAGGCCCTTGGCCAGAGCCAGGGGAGTTCAGGGTAATAATCTATTTCCTCTTCTTTTCTGGAGACAAGTTTGCTTGTGGTTTTGCAGGACACTGGCATGCCTCATTGTTCCCCACAGTTTTGCTTTTGTTGTGTTTTGAGTATTTTTTTTTCCCCACGTATGTTCTTTTAATACGAAGTGTACAGCTTGCCCTGGACCATAAGCTGTGTGGGTCATTGCTGTTTTACAGTCAATACATTCTGGAAGTCTTAAAACTGCACAAAGGGACTTGGAGACCAAAACTACTGGCATGTGCTTTTTGTCTCTGGTCTCTTACAGGGCGTCTTATAAATGCATTCTCTGTGTGGATCCTGGATTGCAAAGTCAGTGACAGCTTTTATATTTCACTTCGTATTGCCCCTTTCTTCATCAGTCACATGAGATCCCTTTGGGCAACAAAACTATCTGAAATTATTTGGACATTTTTATCTTCTGGATAGATCTCCCATCTGGATAGGTCTCCCACTGTAAATAGCATTTACTGATTGCAGCATTTTTTTCCTTTTTAAACACTGATGGAGCTGTTTACACCGGTTCTGTGCACATGCATTAGGAAAGGCTTTTAGTGTTGGGCTCAGCACACAACCACAAAGTTCTTTGGAGTGGTAATAGATTAGTCTGAGAGCTTAAGGCCACATGGAGTAACGTTTTTCCCCCATGAAGAGTGGAATAACACGAAGTAGTATTCCAATATTCGTCTTTGTATCAAAGCCAGCTGTGCTCACAGTGTGGTGGTACCAGAATCTCCACAAAATTAATAGCAACAAAGGTGGGGAGGGAGCACATTAAGAGATGGGAGCAGCACCTCTGTAAGGTGCTGAAGTTTTGAACTGGAATGGTGAGCATAATGCATAAAATATCTTGACATCCTTTCTGTATGGCAATTTGAACGTGCTTTTTATTCCTCTTCTCTCCCTACCTTTTTGTCAGTGTTTTCAGGGGATCCTGTAACACTATGAGGTATTACCAATTTGCAGCTTCACTTTTGTTTTTCAGAGGGTCAGCATCTGTAAAAGTGATAATTACAAGTGAACTTAATATTACTCTTATGCTGGGACTTCTTCAGGCTTCTTCAAGGACAGCTGGTACAGAGCAAGTAAAGGGCTTGGGTTTGGGCTGTGTAATGCTCTTTCCAAAACTGTAAACAGCCCAGCATGTTGTCCTGAAATGCCCTGAAGGGAAAAAATTTTTAAGGAAAGAAAGCTGCCAATTAAAGAAAAACTTCTTGACTCTCCATTTTCAGAATTTTCTGTGGTGCTCTGGGTAATTCAGGGCATCAGCTAATCTTGCAGTTGTTAGATGCTTTTGGTCATCCTGATTAAACCAACCAACCAAATCGCCCTTTCTCCCTCCAAAAACAAACAGAACAAAACAAACCCAACAAGAAGACAGAACGATAAAAATCCCTCTGTAGGTGGTCAGCTGTTTATCAGTTGTGATAGTGTGTGTATTTGCAATAGACACTGTTACTGAATCAGTCCACTACTTGTCTGAACAGGTTTAATCCAGTGAGCTGCAAGTTTTATTTATGCTCAGCCCCAAGAAGTATTTTCAAACCCACTCCATTTAATTTAAACTTTGTTGGTCAGATGGCTAATGAGTAGCTATAAATATGGTTGGTACTTCCATGCTTTATCTGCTAATGGTATTTAATAACATGCTGTCATTGTTGGACTTACATTTGAGCAAAATGTTTGAAGTTGGTGGGTATCTTTACTAGATTAGAGAAAAAAATTGGCTCCTTTAACACCGTCACAGAAAAACCCTATACAAACCAAAAACCCAAAGGAAAAAAACCAACAAAAACCACACAACAAAACAAACTGAAGCTGAACACGTTCAAATAGAAAGGTTACAGTCTTCCTGCTAAAATGAGCAAAGATAATGCCAGTGTCTACACTGCATCTGTTTTTTCGTTTGAAGGCTCTGAGTTTCTTTGCATAACTGAAATATTTCTGAATGTGTCACCAGCTAGTGGAGCAGTTACTGTGTTCAGGCTAATTCAAAGGATTAAGTTTGGTTCCCCAAGGGACCCAAGGTAACACTGGAATGTCAGCATCACTCAAGAAGGATACATTCAGTGTTTTCTGAAGAGATCCCAGCTTTTAAAAATGTTGAGCAGGTAAGCGGGGTACTTGCGAAGGCATTTGAGCCTTGAGTTTTCCTTTGTTTACTTTTAAAATGGGATAAAGACATGAGTGAGAAGAAGTTGAAAAAAAGAGGGACCATCTCTGAGGGAAAAACATCAAGTTCAAACACTCAGGCTCATATATGAAGTGGTTTTTTTAGCAAAATTAGTTGAATAAATTAGGACACACATGCAGAGATTTAGATGGGCTGTTTTAAGGCATGTACTTGGTTTTATATAGTGGAGATGACCTGGCCTTTCAATAAGGTGAATGCTAGAGCTTCACTGACTGCAATTGTAGGAGTTATCTCCCCCTTTATTTTACAAAATATAAACTTGTTCATGGCATAAATAAAGATAAAGTAGTTTGTTAAACCTGTTGATTTCCTTGTTGCTGTTGTACTTTAGGGAGCATTAGTTCTTCTAATAGGACTGAAATGTTGCTAGGTTGTCAGAGCTTGTTCTTTCTCATGAGTGATTGGGTTATCCTGCTTGTAAATAATCGTGATATCAAGTTATTTATGTTGTTTATCCTTTGCAGCTGTCAAAAGGCTATTTCAAACTTAATGTTTTAAATATTTTCAGACTTCCAGCTTATTCCAGCTGCAGGACTGGTCTTCCATTGATGTCCTGTTTATATGTTTATTCTTGGGTTGTTGAAGTCTGTGTTCCTTGAATACACCTATATAGGATATTCAGCTACTGTTTTCTTACTTTTAGTAGACAAAACTAGATTTACAGTTTCCTCCTGTAAAATAGACTTTTTGTTGCCTGTATCATTCTGAGCTGTCCTTCTCCGTGCTGCTTACCATCTGAATCCAGTCATTTCTGAACATGGGTGCCTGGGGCTGTTTGCAGAATCCGGATCAGGATTTATTAGCATTTAGTTTAAGAAGATTTTTAGTTTAGGGATTCCTGTATTATATTGTGGTTTTGGATGTATCTATTACAGTTATCCTTCTTCTAGCTTTTTTGGATCTGGGCTTTTTTAATCTGTACAGTTATTTTTAAGAATTCTCTTGCAGCTTGATATCTTTAGTTTTTGTGTTGCTTTCCAGTGAGACTTTTATTTTGTAGAATAATTCCTACCTAATGTTTGGCTGGCTTTCACAGATTCTCAAAAGAAGGCCTATTGTACACTGTGGTGTTCAGCTTCTCAAAAATACAGGATCCCCATGCTGTTCACGTTAAGCATCAGGGAGTTTCCAGCTAGCTCAACCTGCATTGTGGAGAATTTATTTTCTAGGAAGAGGGATGTCTTTACTTGTTAATCACTTCAGTACCCTTTATTTTACTTTTACAGTAGAAACTGGTCTGCCTTACTAGAGCTCATTTTCCTGGCTTATCTCTTTAGACAGCTCCTCCCTATAAGCTGCAGCTGTCTTGAATCATCTGTTTAGGAGGGCTTTTTTAGGTAGAGTGGGAGGAAAGAAAGTTTTGCTAATGACCATTCTGAGTTCTGTCATTTAACCATTTGTCTCTTGTGTACATGAACCTATTTTACCCTTTATGAGTTTTTTGCTTTTTTAAATTGCTTCTTCTCTACTGAATATTGATGGGTTTGTTCAGTGTAACATGAACTGAGAAGGATTTATCTTTAGATCTTCATGGCAGAGTAGTATGTACACTCTGCTGGGATCGAAAGGTAAGAGCATTGCAGCAGTTTCTTGGTTTATCTGTTCTAAGAAGCTCTTCTGGAGAGCTTTTGGTAGCAAACTCCAATGTGTGACACCACTCAAAAGCTATGTAACTTGGTTGCTATTGGAATTACTATATTATTTATTTATTATATTTATTTAGCTTTTTTTTCCAGACAATGGGTATTAAAGCTTTCCTTTACAGCTCAAATTATTCCAAAAGCATTATTTTTTGCCATTGTGCATTACTTTGGTGAACTGTTGTTCTAATACCAATGCAGATGATGATGTGCAGACAATGGAATCTTGATGGAGCTGTCCCATACATCATTTTCATATTTTGTATGATGTTGATGGAGTTGGGAATAATTTGGACTTGAGGTCTATCAATCGTCTGACCATTGCAGTGATGATAATTACTGTTACTGAAATTTGTGTAGTTGCTGGGAGACTCCTCTGTCATATTGTCAATTTGGTAATACTATTCCTCTAGGTTTCAGACACCCTTCCCAGATAGGACCTAAATCTTCAAGGTGTAAAGACTGTACTTCATAAATCTGTTTTTCTTTATTATATACAGCAGGAGAGGAAGGGAAGGGAAGGCATTTCAAGGCCAGTTTTTAATTCTGCAGATATGTGGTGTGACTAGAGCATGTATACAAGGGAAGAGCTGGATGCTTTCAAAGTAATCTTTGGCTTCAGAAATATCAAAGTTGGGCCCTCAATAATGGAAGCTGGTAGCAAAGTCTGAGGAAGAGGATAGATTTGTCTCTTAAATCTAGTATTTTTGGGATTTAAAGCTCTTACTTCATCTGGGCAATCAAGGTAAAAGCTGCCTTCCTTACCAGTCTCTTATCTTTTTAGGTTTCCATGAAGAAAAACAACTGAAATGTGGATAGCCTGTTTGTAGCTTGGTGGTGGTTGTCATCTGGAACCTGCTGGTGTCTCCTCTCAGTAGCTGGTGTGGTGTTGGTGGCTGAGAGCCATGAAGGTTGTCCCAGAAAAGAACGCTGTCCGCATCCTGTGGGGTAGGGAACGGGGTACCCAAGCCTTGGGTGCTCAGCGGCTTCTGCAGGAATTGGTGGAGGATAAAACTCGGTGGATGAAATGGGAGGGCAAGGTAAGGTTATGGGATAGAGCTGCATAGCGTGATCTTGGAGTGGGGGGAGGGAGGAAGGGGTTTGAAATAAATTGTCTTGTGATTGTACCTTTGATGTGTTACATTTGATATGCTCTCTGGCTCTGTTCAGTTCCTGCAGTGATGTGATACTAGATATGTTCCTGCAGCGGGTTCCCCTTGTCTGTGTGGCTTACAGTTAAAGTATGATCATATGACTCTTGCAACACTTCCTGCTTTGTTGGCTTTTTCAGAAAGTTGAGTTGCCAGACAGTCCACGCTCCACCTTCTTGCTGGCGTTTAGTCCAGACAGGTAATTAACTCCTAGTTCATTCCCTGTTTCAGCAGTCTCCCTCCACTCACAAAAGTGAAGGAGGCTTGTGCCCATTGAGTTGTCCAGTCCTGAACAGCCGAATGAACCTTCTGGTTCCTGACACGCATGGATGGAACGCGTGCACCTTCCTAATCTCACAGCTTCCAGCATAGTTGGTGTTTAATTTCTAAGGTACCCAGGTGATACAAAGTTGTAAGGAAAAAGGATCTGTGCAGACATCGTGGGATTTCATAAGAAACTAAAGGGAGTAAAGGATGTTTTAATACAACTTGCCCAAATGATGTGACACATTCACTGGGATATCTAGGAATAAAGAACGGAGCAGAATGATGTGTGTATTGGAAGCAGAAATGGAGGTGGGATTTCTCATAGTATCGCTTGATTTGACAGTGGTTGAGATGGTGTGGAGAATTGGGAATATTTATTTGCCCCAGACTCTCACTCAGGAGTTCCTTCTGAGCTGCATGTTCATTCTGACGTTCAAGGTCAAGTTTGGGCTTGCAGAGTCAGATGAGCTCATGTTTGCATGGACCCTGAAATCTGGGTACAGGAAACTTTGTGACCATTGGTGAAACAGTAGCCTCTTACCCTTTGAGCTCTATGTGGGAGAGCTGCTGGGTTGGATGTGAACAGACCCTGTCGAGGTGAAGCTAACCATGGTTTGATTTTGCTGCATTCTTCTCATGCTAATGTTTTGTCGTACCTTTTGCATTCCCAGGACCCTAATGGCTTCCACACATGTGAACCACAACATCTACATCACAGAGGTGAAAACGGGCAAGTGTGTTCATTCCTTGGTTGGACATCGCCGCACTCCCTGGTGTGTCACCTTCCATCCCACCATCCCAGGCCTCATTGCTTCAGGATGCCTAGATGGGGAGGTTAGAATATGGGATTTACACGTAAGTGTTTCCTGGAACACATATTCCTTTGATATTTGGGGGGTGGTGACTTTTTTTTGGCTGAGTTTGTTTTCCAAATGTTACCTGGTAAGAGAGCTGTGTGAAAGCTTTTCTGGGACCTGTCTCTAAAAGCACAGAACAGACCATAGCCATCCTCTTCTGTCTAGAGAGGAGGTGACAGATTCTTCATGCAATCCTGTCAGGTAGGTCATGCTTCTAAACAGTGCCTGTTTCATTGATTACAGTGATACAGGTGGTGCTGGAGAACTTAGTGCCAGGTGCCTGTTTAGCCTTTGTGAAAGACATGCCATTTGTCATTCCACTGAGCATATCTGAATCGTTCATTAGAGAAGCTGCTGCTCTACCTAGTGTGATTGGCACAGACACAAAAAACGTGAATTTAGCTGGTTGCTTTGAAATGAAGCATTTTTACAGGCTGCTTGAGCCACACTTACCTACAAAAGTACATCTGTGGTCATTGTTGCGGGTAGCATTACATTTCTAGACATGGCATATGACCTTGTATAGGAACAGCTGTTGTTGCCAAGAGAGCATGTCACTTCCAATGCTCTAGGCAGTCTAGGAGACATGGCACATACATGGAAACATAATGATCACAAACTCTGTGATAAATTCCTTGTGGTTTTTGACTTCTCACTGTAGGGTGGAAGTGAGAGCTGGTTCACAGATAGCAACAATGCCATTGCATCGCTTGCTTTTCATCCTACGGCTCAGCTCTTGCTGATTGCTACTGCCAATGAGATACATTTCTGGGACTGGAGTCGTCGGGAGCCTTTTGCAGTGGTGAAAACGGCCAGTGAAATGGAGCGGGTCAGGTGAGCTCCTGCTTCTGGGTGAAGAGAATACTTGTGTGTGAAAAATGGTCAAATTTGGGAAGTGTATGTGGGGCTCCTCTGGGGTGCTGCACCTTCTGTACTCAGGCAGTGAAGTGTTGCTTGCAACTCTTTGAGCCAACTGGTAGAAAACCAGTTCTGTGGGCAGAAAGAAAAGCAATTCAAAGTAATAGATCAGCTTGGTTGTTTATATTTTTAATAGGACATGTGTCCAGTAAATGCCCAGAATCTACTTCATGTTGATTTGTAAGCTTAGTAATTAATCTTGTCAGCCATAAAGATGAGAGAAGCCAGAAACTGCTGGAAGAGAGTGCTGAGCTATTACTTTGGCATACTTGTAGAAGAAACTGCATTGCTGGAAACCTAATGCCTTCTTTTGAGCAATTTAAAATAAGACAATGAGGTGACAGTCAAGGCAAGTTAATCTCTCCCTTTGTACCAAATTCCATTTTGTAATATAAATGTGTGTATGACTTTAAATTTTCTGTCTATTTCAATTGATATAGCAGTACTTACTTCCATCTTTTAACTTTGGTGTAGTGTTGCTGTGGACTATAAAATAGCTGCAATCTTCAGCTAGATAGGTACATTTTGTTGTTCTTAATGCATGAACTTTTTGACTTCCTTCATAAAAAGATGATGAAAATGTAGTAATGTTCTCATTGCAAATATGTCACGGGGGTGTTTTCCCCTGCTGTGTAGAGTTTCCTTTGTCAATGTGGAATGTGAACTGATGATTGATATTCTGACACTGCTTTTGTTTTAGGCTGGTACGGTTTGATCCTTTGGGACACTACTTGCTCACAGCAATTGTTAACCCTTCTAACCAGCAGGTAAGGGGAGTGTCAGTACTTGTTTTGACTGGGTAATTGCAAGGTGTTCTATGTACTTTAGCCCTAGTCTGTTTCTAAGCAGCCCTGTGCTTTTCTGAAAACCTGAAGTCTTCTTAAGCTGAGTTCGGTCTCACCTTGACTGGTCACATGAATGTTCTTGTGTTACATGCATGGCTAGTAAAGTGCTTTCCAAAATGTGTTTGTTTTGCCCTCTCTGTCTGATGAGTGGTAGGACAGATGTCCCAGTGGTCCTGTTCTTTCAGTTCTGTTGCGACATTCTTTAGGATTTGAAGCTATTTGAGGTATTAACAATTCTCCCCTCAGCTGCTGACCCTCAGTTGCTGATACTTCTGTTTGTATGACCATTGTATTGTGAAAGCTCACTGGGCTGTAGGAAGAGGTTGTCTAGATCCATAAAATGAATTTGGAAGTAGTCTCCACTGGTTTCCTCCGAGTCAAGGCCTTTAGGAAGGGACTTACCACATCCTTTCATCTGTCTGGGCTGGTAGCTGACTTTCTGCTGTTTATTTGGAGGTATAGGATTTTGCCTTGAGGTGACTGGCCTTTGTTTCCTTCTGCAGAGCGATGAGGAAGTGGAAATCTCCGTGGACAGCACAGAGATGCCTCATTATCGTCAGCGTGCTATCCTTCCATCTCAGCCTGTGAGGCGCACACCCCTCCTCCACAACTTCCTGCATATGTTGTCCTCCCGCTCCTCTGGCATACAGGTGGGAGAGCAAAACAGTGTTCAAGACTCTGCTACCCCATCCCCTCCACCGCCTCCACCACCACCACCTCCGCCTCCAGCCAGTGAGAACACAAGGGCATCTGTCTATAACAGGCTCCGGGAGCGAGTCAGCTATCCCACAGCAGAGTGCTGCCAGCACCTGGGGATGTTGTGCCTTTGCAGCCGATGCTCTAGTGCAAGACTTCCTTCTTCTCTCTTCCCACATCAGGAAAATGCACCCTCCACGTCTTCTGGGGCCACTGGCACTTCCTTCTCCTCTGTGCAGACAGAGCCTTATCAACCCCCAGAGCAGGCATCCGTAGCGCAGGAGGAGCAGGGGATACTTAACAGGCCCTCTGCTTTCAGCACAGTTCAGAGCAGCACTGCTGGCAACACCCTGCGCAACCTTAGCCTGGGCCCCACGCGGCGGTCCCTCAGCGGGTCCTTGACAGGCCACCAGTCCCGGTACCAACAGTCTGCGAGAGAGATGGCTTCAGGCTTGGGTGGGTCTGACTGGTCCAGGACAGTGCTGAACATGAGCTCTCGGTCTGAGCTGGAAGCCATGCCTCCCCCTAGGACCAGTGCCTCCTCCGTGAGCTTGCTGTCAGTGCTCAGACAGCAGGAGGGAGGTTCCCAGGCATCAGTCTATACTTCTGCAACAGAAGGGAGGGGCTTTCTGGCCCCAGGGGCTGAGGTGAACAGTGGTAGTAGTGCTGGCCCGAGCAATCCGGCCAGCATTCGTAATGAGCTCCAGTGTGATTTGAGGCGATTCTTCCTGGAATATGACCGGCTTCAGGAGTTAGATCAGGGGATTGGTGGGGAGCCCAGCCAGTCGCAACAGGCTCAAGAAATGCTCAACAACAACATTGAGCCTGATCGACCGGGTCCCTCCCATCAGCAGACTCCACAAAGCAGTGAAAACAATTCCAATTTGTCCCGGGGTCACCTGAACCGCTGTCGTGCTTGTCATAACCTGCTGACCTTTAACAATGACACGCTGCGCTGGGAAAGAAGCACGCCTAGCTACACACCAGGGCAGGTCCAAAGCACATTTGAGGGTGTGCCTCCAAATACCAGCCAGGTGCAGCCTGCAGAGAGAACCGAGGGCAGAGCTCCTGCCTCTAGCAGACTGCAGCTGGGCAGCTCTTCCACCCCGCAGGAGGAGAGGACCGTGGGAGTGGTCTTTAACCAGGAGACGGGGCACTGGGAAAGAGTTTACAGCCAGTCGGCTTCAAGCAGACCTGGGAATGTATCACAGGAGGCCTTAAACCAGGAAATGCCTGAGGAAAGCTCAGAGGAGGATTCACTCAGGAGGTAAGATACATGCTTGCCCTTCCTCCTCTATTTTTTCTTACATCTTTCCCATCTAGTCTGAGGTTTTTCTGTATTTTCAGAGTTAAAAACCTTTTCTCATATGGCTGTGTGCTATTTGTGTAGATGAAAATAGACATGTTGTTGATGTCTTATATAGCTGCGACTGTCATGGTGTAGATGGGTTCTGAAGATTGGAAGGGCAGAGACTGGAGCGCTCAGTGGTAGTATAGACAGGCAAAAGGATGGGCTCTTGCAGCAGATCTCTGGGGTGAACTGTGCTCCTGGTGTTTCCCAGACCCTGCAGGAGTGTGGAAACACAGGATGCGTTAATGCTGTCCTTTGTTCCTCATAGCACACACATGCTACATATGGAGAATCTACCCAGGGTTGGCATGGGAAACTGGGCATGAGTAAGTTGTTAAGTAGAAAGGGTTGACAATAGTTTTCTTAGCATTGCCCAGAGGGAAAAAAAAAGTCGAAGCTCTGTGTCAGTGATTTAATTATATGCAGTTTGTTTGCCCTTGTTAAGAGAGCTAAGTTTTGAAGTGGTTCCTGTTGACCTGAGCTGGTTGGGGACATGCTGATCACTGAAAATTTTAGGCTTTTCTGTCTTCTTTTTTGAGAAGGTGATCATTTCTTTTGGAAGGATATTTTTCTTCTGCTTCAGATATGTTACAAGAAAAGGATGAGCTAAATTGAACTTGCATCAGGAAAGACCTGTCCTTTGTGTGAAAGTGTCTTCACTGGCTTGTGTGGATGATATGGCTGCACTGGTGCTTTGGATAGGATTTCCCTATTGGGTTTCAGTTTCACATCTTCTCTGTCAAGTGGTTTGTACTCTCACCAGAGGAAAGGTCCAGTCTTGCTGTTTCTCTGAAACAGATGCTTTGAGCTGTTGAAAAGCAAAATTTCCAGGTTGAATGCAGGTGTAACTAACTAAGTAAGCTTTGGTGCACAGTGGTGCCTGAGGAAAGGGAATTCTTTCCTCTCTCCTGCAGATAAGCTGATTATACTGAGGCTGAAACAGTGACTGCCTTTCTTGTTGCTGTAGTTGCATAGCAAATAAGTGGTGGTGGTCAAAATTACTCACCTGTTTCTAAATTGTCACCCCAGTTTTGTTTTATAGCCTGCCATAATGAGAGTCTCAAGCTGATTGCATGGTAGCTACTTCTTAGGCCTGAGCTTAACTACTGTTAATTTAAGTCAGATATCCTCTTGTCCCCTATTAAAGGGTAAAGAAGTAAGAAGGAGCTGACAAAGTTAGATATAAAATGGCACTTGAGTAAGTCTTGCATTATTTTTCTT
Organism: Pardalotus punctatus; assembly: GCA_013400915.1. NCBI lineage: Eukaryota > Metazoa > Chordata > Aves > Passeriformes > Pardalotidae > Pardalotus > Pardalotus punctatus. The sequence continues at coordinate 129,813 of VZTX01014863.1, forward strand.
TTGAATTAGTGGTACATACTTATGTCATCTCCACTGTGTCTCGTTTTCTGGGATGAGTCACTGTAGTGTCAGAAATAACGGGCGAATAACCTTTTTATTGACCAGGCAGTTGGCACATATTTGGACAATGAGATGTAGTGGGATATATGGATACGATCTTTTCTGTGGTAACTGTATAATTTGAAAATGCCCTAGGGTATATAATTCAATCCATCCCAGCTTTCAGGAATCTTAACAACTAGAGTCCTATGACTAAATCTTTGGGTCACTTTTTCTGTGATCCATGGTGTTTGCTGCTGCCTGCTCCAGTGCATGTAGCATTTGTGAAGTGTTACTTGCCTACCTGGTCACCTGAGCAAACAGGTGCTTTTTGCTGAGACTTCTGATTTGGAGTGTGTAGTTCGATGCATGAGCTTAATTCCAGAGGAATTCCTGCAAGATGAAGCTTTTAGTGAAACCCTTCTGGCAGAGGTTGTTGAGAATCTCCTAGGGACTCTTGTTTTCCCAGTGTCCTGCTTCTGTTATCAGATCTTTTTAAAGAACAGGCACAGCAGAGGTTTCTGTTTCCCTTCTAAATGAAGTTAAGGTTATCTATAGAGTTCTGAGGTAAGAAGCTGGAAGCAGTGGGCAGTCTGGTATTAAATGCTTGTGGCAATTTCCTTGAAGTAAAACTTCATTTCCTTTCTTCTTAAACATGTTGGGTGGGCTTGGAGTTTATGAAATCTTTTCCCTTGAAAGGAACCCTGCATGCAGGATAGCTGTATCCTGGAGGTGTAATTTTCTGCCATCCTCAAATCAACTGTTTATATTTTTCTTTACAGAACATGGGAGATGAGATTAGCTCAGTTGGGTTAGAGGATGGTGCTGAGAACACCAAGTTTGTGTGTTCAGTCCCCATACAGGCCATTTACTTAAGAGTTGTAGTTGCTAATCCTTGTGGGTCCCTTCCAACTCAGAATGTCCTGTGAATCTGTGAGTGTATTAACAAGTCAATAAGCACCCTCTTAATTAAATTTTGCATAGGGCGAACATCCTCACACCAAGCCTTCATGTCTCCCAGACCTAGGATGTGCTTTCACAATGGGAAGTGCTGGAACCACTCCTGCACAGCAGAGTCCAAAATGTCTAATAACCTTTGTGGCTGCAGAAGCATGCAAAGATGAGGGCTAAGGGTCCTGAGATACTGAGATACAAGCTATGTAATGCTGAAAGTGCTGAGGAAATAGAAAGGGGAGGATAAGCCTTCAAGCCGGAGGGTACAAGTGGTAACTGCATACACACTTCCAATCAATGTAATTTTGTGCCTATCAGCCTCTGGTTAATTCTCAGTGTTGGAATCCAAGGTATGCTCATAACCTGTTTTATAATTTTGTTCTTCTTTGTCTCTCCATTAGATGTCCTCATTGGGCAATTGAGCTCTGTATTCTAAGGTCAGCCGAAAAAGTGAAGATAAAAATTATATCTGTAAACTGTGTATATTCTCAGTCCCTGTTCATGGGCAGGATTCATTCCCTGACGTGGCCTTTCTGGTTGAGAAGTAGCTTTCTGGGAAAACATTGCCACTGACGGTCAATTAAGTTAATAAGGTAGTTTAGTGAAGGCTGTTCTTTGAATTCTGTTAATGCAGCTATGTCAGCTGGGTAGGGAGAGAATTCTGCTCTTTCTGATTATATTGGGCTAATTATCTTGGACTGATCACAAAGGCATTAATAAGCATGTAATGACTCTATTCCTAACTAATAGCTCTGGCACCTCTGTTAGGAGAAGCTCGTCACTGGGAGCCTCAGCATAGTCCTGTCACATTCAGCTTGGCCTGAAAGCAGTGTGGCATTGCGCTGTGTGCTTCTTGAAGTTGTGCTGGTGAGGCATGAATTTAGGAAAAGTTTATGGTCTACATTGAGCAAAAGTTTGTGAGACTAAGCTTCAGCTTTTCTGAGACTCTCCAGGCTGATCTCATTAATTCAAATGTAGGGGTTTTTCCCCTGTGGATGTCTTTGCCTCACTTCTAACATCAAAGTGAAAAGAATCTCAGAAATCTCTTTCTGAGTTGCCATGTGAAATGTGCTGCATAAAATTGGTGATAGAAGCTATTGGAAAGATGTGGATGAAGGAAGGATAACTGAGCAACATATGATAGCTAGTTTAACTTTTTTACAACTACCTGTTAATTAAAAAAAGGGCTGACAAAGTATTGTATTGATACTTAATCTCAGTGAGGGAAAAGATTCTCCAAGTACTTTAAGCCATTGTTGCTGCGTGGGCCAGTTCAGGTTGATAATGAAAAGTTGAACAGGGAATGAAAGAGGATTCTTCTAGTCAGATGCTTATTTGAGAGGAGCAGGTGCCACCTTCTTAAGACAGTGATACACAGATCTAGCAGTGATCTTTGCTGAAATACATATCAGCTCATCAGTTAATGCTAGGTACAATGCAGTGTAGGCTAATAAAACTGATTCAGATCTTCTCTTTGGCTATTTTAGTATGACACAAGTGACATCTACAGAATTAGTGTGGGTTTTTTCATAAAAGAAAAGGAAAATAATTAGTTTATAAATGTACTTTTGTTTCTGAGTTCTGGTGTGGCACCCCAGGCCACAGTATTTCTGGAATGGATTGAAGGAGCAAGTAGTGACATGTGTGTCCCTGCTGACATATTTCAAACCCAGTATTTTGTGAAGAATGGGGAAAAGAAGGAAGAGGAAAATTTTCCTCTACAGATTTAGCTGATTACAATATATGAAGGGGACAATTTTGAAATGGTTTACCTGTTCATTTTTTCTAGAGATTTGAGTACATTACTGCAAATGGAAGATGTATTCTGTCCTCTTGCCAGACAGGTTTGCATGAAGCTTGTGTTTCACAAGGAAATGCTTATTATCCTTATTCTTCCATCAAGAAACTTTGTCTGGCAATTATGTTAAACTTCTCTAACCACTCCACTGCACTCATTCCAGAGGTCAAATTCTGTAGACTGTGGTATGAGTAGCTCCGTGCCTGCATCTTATGCATGCATAATGTTTTCACCTTGCCTCTCCTATTTAGTTGGACAGATCACATACATTAATTGAAGTTATCTGAAAATCTGAGAAGTCTTGAACCATCCTAGGTGGCACTTCAGTCATACATACAGGCAGAAAGGACTGAGCATGTGAGATGGGGGAATTTTTGGCTGGGCTGCTTGTATAAACTCCATTATTTTGTTTGTGAGTGTATAAAAGGCAGAGTCCACAGTGCAGATATTTATTTGACCTGCTGAAGTTGCACAGCTTACCAAAGGCTTTGGTGTGTTTTAGTCTGTTGGATGCGCTGCGCACAAGTGGCATATGAAGACCAGCTTCTCTGGAATCATGTAACAGGTCCAAGGACAAATTTGTGTCTTTTCATTTTGTCTCATTTGAGGACTCTGATCCCTCCTGTCTTGTTCTTGCTATGTCATGTGAACCCAGTCTTTTTCTTGAGTGAAGATTGTGTTGCGCTCAGCCACGATGAGAGAGCTGTATATGGGATTGTAAATGTGATCCAGGTCTCAGCACTGTACATTACGAGTGTACATTTAAATGCACTAACTCGGATTTCACCTGTTAGCTGAATGTGGATGTTTGTGCCCTGCTCTTGTCAGGCAGGTAGGTGCCTGACCTCATACCAGGTACTGTAGCATGGAAGTGGTGGTACCATTCTCACCTGCCTGGGTAGTAGAGTGACTCCAGCTCATCTCGGTTCTCTTCAGTGTTGATGGCCTTTCTGGCAGGTATGAAAAGAAACACCTAGTCTGTTCCCCGTTTAATTTCTTAGACCTTATTTCCGTATTGCTTTGCTGCCACAAGGGGGTAATGTTGCTTCTGCTCCTGTCTCCTTTCACAACCTAAAAGTTCCTGAGTTCTTGTATAAAGGGTAGCTTGAGGACCCTCCCAGCTCCTGAACAGCAGCTTATCTCTGTAGTTACCATACATTTGCAAGTTTTTCAGTGTTTAGAGAAAGGTGTGAATGTGGGGATCCAGACGGGAAGTGGCTCTGATACAGAATGCAAGCAAGAGAGGAACTTATCCCTTTGGCTTTTTAAAGGGTTTGAAAGAGATTATGGTTTGCTTTTCTGTTATTCGTGGGATTTGTGGAAGCAGGTAGAGAGGTCAGGCAGACAGGCTCCAAGATGGCGAAGAGAGAACTTTATTTACAAGAAGTTCTTTTTATACACAGTAATAAACAATTGTCTATTGGCCAAAGACAATCCACCCCCAAAGACCTATTGGTTATGGCTTGTACACCTCTAACACTAAACACAGAGATTAAGAAAGTACAGTTTATCTATATTCTCCATGAGAGAGAAAGAAAAATCCTAAAACACTGCAACTACAAGAGATAGATGTGGATTTGAGGTGAGACAGATATTTTGTCTTTCTGATATGCAAATGATCATGAGTTAGAGCTGTAAAAGACCTTGGCAATTTTGTAGAATTAGTCTGGACTTCTTACTTATTGCCAACCAAGCCTGGAGCAAACCTTTCTTTGTAGTCTGCCTTTAGTCAAAGGTTTTGTTTTCATTTAAATGGTTGCTCATTCCCTCAGAAGACTTTTGTAATATGGAGCTTGTTTTCTGGAGGATTGCTTGGCAGATGTTTGTTGGAGTCTGGGCAGTCACCTTTTCCACGAGGCTGTTTATTTTCTTCAAGTATGCCTTCAGCTATTACCTAAATTTTGGGGCTTTTCCATAAGAAGGCAAGGAATATGTTTGGGGGGGTTTTGTGTTTGGTTTATAATTTTTTTCTAGTGCAAGTAGGTATGGCTTGCTCAGGGCCTTCAGGGGATGCCTCTTCTGGTTCTGGTTCTGAGTTGTAGGTACAGTGATTTGTTGCTGAACTGGGACCAGTCTTTAGTTAAAGTAGGTTGACAGGGTAGGAGCACCCTCATTCCTGCCCAACAGTGGTCAGTGCTATATATGAAATGGAAAAGAGTACAGCCACTTTTGCAGCTTTTTTTCCTGAGTTCGTGCTGAAGCCCGAGCTTCTTACGTGCAGCTCTGGCTTTTGATGTGAATGACCAAGGCTGATCAGATCTCTGCATGTATTGACTTCTGGCAGCTTCCTTACTGTGCAAAGCACTGAATGAAATGGTGTATATCACTCATATCCTTACTTTAAAAACTAAACATCCAGAACTTCCTTGTCCCCTGCCATGGATACAGAATTGCCTAGGAAGACACAGTTCTTTAACTGACATTTACCATCAAAATCAGAGAGTAGTGCTACTTACTTTACTTTTTGGGGGGGAGGAACTAAAGCAGGAGGGAATTACGTTATATAAAGCTACAAAATGTGTTTTGTGGTGGAGACAGAGCACATACCTAGTGTATTCTGCCTGTTGTTCCATTCCTTATTTCTCAATATCCTTGTAGTTGCTGTTTTTTTCCCTAATTGCTTACAGAAGTTGTGGCTTGCTTATTCAGGTATTTAATATATATTGTGGCAGTGGTGTTGAGTTCACAGAGAAGGGAGGCTTAAACAGGAGAAGGGCGCACCTGAGCTGTGGAGAAGAGGCAGCAATATCTGGTGCTGGCTGCTCAGATAGCACATTGGTGGGAATGTGGTCTGTGCTAAATCTGAACAGACCTACCCAACATAATTTTCCTGACTCCTTTGGTTCAGACCCATTACTTGTGGAAACCTTGCTAACCTTGTGTCCTGGCATTTGTAGTTTGGGCTCAATATCTTGTTTAAAGTTGTGTGTAGACCTTACTGGTGCCATGAAAGGTGGATTTTTCTGTGAAGCCTTGTAGCCTCCATGTGCAGTGTGATAGTTTTGTCTAAAATGCTGTGCTGTTTTCAGGCTTGGTAAGAAATAATTCCGAAGATGCTGTGTTACAGCTCTTGAAAATGATGGTGATAGAAGTAATATCTCAGCAGTTAGTGAGGAATAGTGGGCTAAACAGAAGTTATAAATGGATTTGCAAGCAGAGGCAAAAGGTTTGGGTTTGTGCTTGGGAAGATGTGCTTGAGTGGAGAAAGCCAGAACTGTGGGATATGGGAATGATTTCTGTAATTATTAGCCAGGACATATAAGATTGAACAAAGACCTGATTTTTCTGTTGTGAACATAAAATGAAGCAATAGTCTGAAGGTGACATGAGCATTTAGACATGATAATTAGCAGTGTTTATGGGTGAGATGTGCAGGCTGTGGATAAACTTGGTGAGTATTGTTTGTTTGGCCTTTACTAAAAATGGAAAAGACAAATTAGTTCTGTCATGAGACTCTAAACACAGCCTGAACTATAAGTGAGGCTGCCATGGTACCTAAATGGTCGGTTAATGCCTCTGTGAGCTCTGAGGTTATTACTGTCACCCTTCCAGCTTCATGGGTTTTTTTCCAGAGCAAGCCTGCTGTCTCTGTGTGGGCAGGAAAGACTTTTACTGAAGTCCTAGAAGTTTGAGCTCTTTAGTATGCTGCTAGTTATGTAGAAAAACAAGTGAAAGAAGTGCCTGTTTTCTTGCACAAATATTCCTTCCCCTGCCTTTGCTAGTTTCCTGATTTAAGAGTAATGTAAGGTTGCTAGAGCCCTTTTTTTCTTCACTGAGCATTGGTGAGGGAGAAAAATGCTGCCTTGTGCTTTCCTTCTTGCAGTAACTAATAGAGGTCACTCCCTGCTGCCGAGCGTCTCCCAGTGCTTTAGAAAGCTGGACATGTATATGCAGCCTTTGCCAAACTTGCAGAAAGGCATAAGCTGCTTTTTCTTTTTCTTGGCCTGAATTTAAATATACAGCAATGACTGTAGCAGACTAAAAGAGATCGTTTTCCCTATGTTCCTCTTGTACCAGCTTGACTTGCAAACTGGGCAGGTATAGAAATAACTCTCCTTTGTCAAATACCTGTGTGGTATTTCCTGTTTGAACCACTGCCCTCCTCCCACTCCTTTCCTTGGTAGTCCAGGCCTAGCCCTGAGGAGTTCATGTATAAAACAAATGGGCAAAGTTTGTTCCTCTGCAATCTCCAGGCAACAGAAACCTCTTTCTCTGCAAGTGTCTTGTGTGTGGGAACTGTTCTGGAATTTCACCTGCTGCAGTGTGGCAGCAAGGGAATTTACTGAATTTGGATCAAAGTGATGTTTTAGTGAGAATGGAAGAGGTATATGCTTCCAAACTGGCTTTTATTTTTGCTTTTATTGAGATCTAGAGTTGGGTGGGGTTTTTGGTTTTTTTGGTGGTTTTGTGTGTATGTGTGTATGTGTGTGTATATATGGGTTTTGTTGTTGCATTTTTGTTGTTTTGGTTGGGGTTTTTTGTTGTGGGTTTAGTTTGTTTGTTTGTTTGTTTGTGTGTATTTGTTGGGCTGTTGGTTGTTGTTGTTTTGATGAGTTTTTTTTGTGGGGTTGTTTGTTTTTTTGAGGAATGCTTATATGAGGTGACTGTAGACCAAAGATCTTGAATAAACAGAAATTGCTTAGAAGTTTAAAGACAGCTGGCTTCAAACAGGTAGCTTTTTGAGGATACCATAAAACATATCAGTTCTCAAGTTTCCTACAGACAGGGAAGAAGTGTGAATAGCTTCTCCCTCTTGAAAGCCATCCTTTGTTAGGCTGTCTGTCTCCTCTGCTGTCTGCACATAATTGGCACCTGATCCAGCTGCTGTAGGGTGGACGGCATGTCCTGACAAGCTAACTTGACCAGGAACAGTTGCTCCTGTTTCTGGTTTTTTGCCTATGTGCCTTGACTTTATGTAATTGTAGTATTCTGTCTAGGGAATGATGCTCAGTTTAAGATTAATGGAGGTCTGTGACATGCTTAAACTATCTCGCTGTGATTTTTAGAGCTTGTAGTCTGGCTTCAGGAAAGTCACATTAAAACAATGTCTAAGTTTCAATTTGTTTTTTTCCAAGAAACAAATTTTAGGCAGGCCCTTAGACCTTCTGTTTCAAGCCTGCTTGCTCATCTAAAAGCTCTTGGTAGCTTTCTTCACTGTGGGGAAGAGCTGGAGATGTTGCCAGTGTAGTGCACCTTTTTATTGTAATACAAGCCCTTAATTTTTACATATGCATTCACTTGACATATACTGCATGTGTGCACTCACTCTTCATGCTCTTTAGAAATTCTCACAGCATGGTGTGTCTGGGGACAAAGTGCCCTTATCCAGTTATTTGCTCCTTATTACTGAATCTGGGCTGGAGAACTTGCAGGAGGGCAGCATTTATCTAATCTGTGGGCCTGGAGCAAGAGGAGAGAGGGGGACTCAGAAATACAACTCTAACCAAAATAGTGATGACTCTAAATTTCTCCAGTTGAGCTGTTCTGGTCTGTTGAATAGCTAACATGCATTTTAAACATTTTCCACATACATATTTAACTGATTGCACCAAATGGCTGTTTGTGTGATGATGTAAGTGACCTCCTCCCTTGCTCTTCTTGAGAAAGCACCTGCTGAAACTGAAGGCTGTAAATAAACAGGGTTCATTATCTGCCAGGAAACTGACTCATTTTTCTGCTTGAAATGCATTAGTATCAAATCATTCCCCTGTCTTCCTGAAGTGGGAAGGCTGGACTAAGTGACTGAACTACCCTGCCAGTCATCTGTTGACCTGACTTTCTTCATTACTCCAGTGTGAACAAGAGCATTTTAAAGGAATTGCTTGATTTGTGGTGAGACCTCTGTTTTTATAGCCTTAGAAAACTATGGAGATGACAGTATGGCTTCTGCCCCCTCAAGAAAGACACCTCCTCTTCAATTCCCTACGGAGAAACATGAGTCGTATGTAATTATCCCAGAAGCTGACGCAGATCTGCATGTGTGGGTAAGCAGAGATTTCTGCTGTCCACAGAGTGTGTGGTGTTGGGAACTCCCGGAACAAGGAGAATTTGAAGCAGACATACAGATGAAGGTAGGCAGAAGAGCCATCACAAGACTAACGTTGTCTGCAGGCTGAGGGAGTTCAATGTATTGGCTAAGTTCTGGCCATGCTTTCAAGCCATATCATAACTAGAAACCCATACCCTCTAGCTGAATTTCTCATATAATGGGATGTTTTTAAGGGTCTAGGTAGAGAAGTGCCAACATCTGTCTTCAGCCCATCCTGAGCACCGGTGTGAAACTGCCACTGTAGAGCAAAATAGCACATACAGTAGCTTGAGACAATTTTAATTTCTTCTCCCCTCCTGCCCCTCAGCCTTTGTCCTTGCAAAATGGAAGTGCAAGATCTTTCATTGTTCTTTTCATATTGGAGTTATTGCCAAAACTAATTAATGCTGCTTGCTGTAGCTGGTCTTTGACCCTTTTAATCTCTGTCATGGATGTGTGTTCCCTCTTGCTTGTTGAAATAATGAAATAATCATTCCCGAAGTGCTGTATGATGAGGATCTCTCCATAATGCTCATTCATCTTTTGTTCTGATCCATGGTCTTTTTCAGCAGGTGAAATAATAGATTAACAGAGCAGCCTTGGGTCTTCTTGACAGAATCTGTCACTTTTTGTAAAGCCACCCACCTTCCCTGTGAGGAGTTCCAGAGTTGCTGTGTAGCTCCTACAGCATCAGGTGGTAAATGGAAATTGGAGTTCCTAGTCCAAGAGTGGAGGTGCAGTAATAGCACAATTCATTATATGGTATTACTTTCCAGTTAAATTGAAGCAAGTTTAAAGGGTTAACCATGTTTTTCTCGAAACTCTGCTCCCCAGCTTGTAATTAGGAGAACTCAAATCCCAGTGCTCATTTCTGCTGTTTAAACTCTTACCTACACTTCTTTGTTTCGTGTAATTGTGCTCTTTTTCTCTGCACTCCTTCTCATCTTAGCTGAAGACCTTATGTGCTGTCTGTTTTCTGATAGAGAAATCATTACAGTTTGTTTTCTACAGCATTCTTGCCCAGAATCAGTGAAGAGGAAAAATCACATTCTGTGATAACTTATGCCTTATATCAAACCTGCTTCTCTGACAACTCCACACCTCCAGCTGGGAAGGATGTCTTCTCTGTCCCTAGTTGCACCTTCAGAGTTACCACAAGTTATTTCCCACAAACAGGCCAAAGTGCTCTACAAAGGCTGTGTTTGGAACTTGTCAGTGATCACATATTGTATATTTACTTTCCCTAAAGAAAGGAAATTTTCTTGTAAAGGTTGCTCATTGTATAAAATAACTTTTAAAAAAGGGTGATGAAAAGGACACCTAGCAGAGTTTGGATACTCATAAGAAAGGCAGCCACCAACTCTCAGTCCTCACTGAGGATGAGTTTTTTGGCACAGATCTGAACAAGGGGATAGAGGAGCTAACTCAGAACTATAAAAGTGACTGTTGATGTATTAATGAGTGGTTTTATTTTCAGGTTATTTATCTCTTGCAGATGGTTACAACTATCTTAAGAAAAGCTCGATCCTTTTGTTTGACTCTATTTTCTTCTCTCCTAATCATCTGTTTCTGACCTATCTTAGTCTGGTCTTGATGCCAGGCTAAATATGTCTGACCATAACCATGTGGAAGCTGAAACAGTGTAAAAGTTAGCTTAGAGGTATCAGAGCAGATTATGTTAAGAACTTAATTTTAGAAATCATTTTTTCAGGCAATCTTTAGAACTGCATACTGATTGCTTTTTTTTATTTTAAGCTTGAATATGAATCTGGTGAAGAGCAATAGTGTTTTTCTGTTTGACAAGAACTACAGAACTTTTATGGAAAATGAAAGTATGGAACAAAATGTTTGATGGTTTCAGCTTACATGATTTCAGTATGCTTTTTGAAAGTAGGCAACACAATACAGATGTCTGAAATAATTTTTTCCTATTCTTCTGAGAGAAGGGAAGGGAAAAATACCCAAGCCAGTGGATTGGGTTGTTTGAGATTTTTATTTAAAATAGTTTTCTAGTGCTCTAGCAAGGCTGTAATTGATCTACAAGAATTAATTTGGTTTGGTAACAGTTAATAATTGAGTTCAAGGTTTGAGGGAGGGTGTTGGTGTTATTGGACAGCTGAAGAACATTCAGCTGTTTCCATACTTCAGCTTTCTAGTTATCTTTAGGTGATGCATTGCCTGGCTGTAAGAGGAAGATGATTGAAGGGAATCTAGTTTTAAACTGTTGCTATTCTTTACCTTCTTATGAGAAACCACAGGAGTACATTCAGAGGGATGAGTGCTCAGGGAAACAGTGCTGGCTGTAAATTGGAGGGCTGAAAAAAGGATGTAATATGTAGTGTGACAATTTTCACCTCCGAATGGGCAGTATGCAATATGAAAGTCTTTTCAGGGGAGACACAAAACCAGGGGAGGAAAGTCAGAGGCTGCCAAGAGTCATCAGTATACTTTTGCTTCAAAGCATAACTAGGAATTGCTCTGTTTTAAGCTCTCCTCATAGCTGGAGGCTGGGAGTAGGGGAGGGGTAGGTGTGATTGCTGTCCTTAGAGTGCTTCATTTTACTGGTTTGCCCTGGTTGTTGGTGTAGAGCAGCTTGTGAGGATGGCAGCTGACTGAACACCCTTTTGGTTCTAGGGAAACTAAGCCTCCATGCTGTTCGTTAACGCCTCCCTTTTGGATGGGGAGGAAAGCCCTTCTCTCTGTGTGGCTCAGAGTAGCGTTACTCAGTAATGCACATGCTGTGACAGCAAATCTAAGATGTGGTGTAGGGATTGCATATCTTTAGAAACTGTTACTGAAAAGTTAAATTTGCTGCAGTTTAGTATCTCCTCAAAGCCTGCTGAGAGGAATCGCTGTGTCCCAAAAGGCTTTAGTGGTGATCCTCAACCCCCGTGGGGAGAGCGGGGATATAGTCCAATGGCTGATGTGCTTTGAGATTGCTTCATGACTTTTGTCCCCTCAAGCTGCAGCTTCTGGCATTCACCTCATTCCTGAAAAATCTTCCTTTTCTGCTTGTAGTGTCTTGTATGAGTGCACTCTTTGTCTCTCCCTTGTCTAGAGGCATCCTGTAACTTGGAGTTGGCTTCCTTTACCCCCTTGCTGGCGATTGCTGCAGAGCTGAGTTAACAGAGCAAGTGTAGAGCAGCAGTTCCAGAGCTGTTGATGCCTGACAGAAAAGGAGCCTGATCTCAATGCTGCTGAACAGAGGCAATTTATATCTTGTAGTAGTTTTAATAAAAAAAAAATAAAACCAACAAAAACTGCAATCCCCCTCCTTCTAATTTAGCAAGCTGGGACAGAAGCATCTCTCAGGGTGAGCAGAGTTAATCTTCATCATTTGGAGGATTGACTGACAACCTGGAGGATGATAATGTGTGACTTTTTTTTTCCTGGTGAGCGGGGGAAGAGAGTAGAAATTACAGTTTCTCTGCTAATTGTGCTTTAGATGTCATTTGTGACAATTTCATATTGTCTAGACAGAGATAGTGGAGCAATTGCTTCCACAGAGCCTAGTGTTAGCCTGTTATATATCTGGATAGCAAAAATGGGGGATGTGGGAGAGGTGGAGGTTGCTGTAAGCTGCAGAAAGGATTCGGGAGTCAGGCGTGATCTACTGAAATGTTTCAAAAGGAGATGCAAGCAATATGCACTTCTGTTCTCTCTCTTCACATGCTTCTCTGTTGAAAACATAGATGTTTAGTAGCTAGAAGTTTACTGTAACAGAGCTGCTTCTTTTCATCCATGGATTATGTTTGTCCTCCTTAGCAGAATTGCTCCCAACCTTACATTTATTGTGGTAGGATATTGCACTGCCTTACACTTCAGGTTTACTGAAAACAAATAATCTGTGTCTCTTTTGGGATTTCGGGTGCCAGAAGCACCCAGAGTGTGACACCTAAGACTTGGTAGAGTGCAGCGTGACTCACTTTAAGAATATTTATCTGTGCCTTCCTGAGGGACAGCAGGTTACGCTACCACTGTCACAGACGAGACGCTTTGACCATTATAGCAGTGTATGTATTATTGAGCCCATTTGTCAGTACCAAGTGCATTTAGATTTGTAACTTTGGGTCTCAAAGGCTAAGTCTAGAATGAGTTGGTTAAATAATGGATTTTATTTGTGCTTAGTACTCTGCCTCAGTACAGATATTGTTATTCTCTGGAGCATTAAGCGCAGAGATGGTCTGTCTGGATCTCATGAGATTGCTTGTTGCCTTGTTTTGTTTTTTTTGCCTGTTACCTGTATTTATATCCCTCTGTTAATTGCGCTGTGATCTGAGAGGGCACAGTTGTAGGATAATTAAGATCTACTAATCAGACTTAAAATCAGCTCTAGCTTTTAGCAGTTACTGTTAACTGCATTAATTATCTTTGTCCACATGATCTGAATGTGGACAAAGTAGTATGTGGCCACTAGTATGTGGCTTGTGTGCCTCAGTGCATGTGGCAGTGCAGGAGCTGGATGTGGTCTTGGTGGGCTTGGAAGGCCCTGCTGGAAAGGCTGTCTTAACTGAGACTATTCAACCCGGGCAGTGCAGCCTCAGAGAGGGTTCTGAGGAATGTATTTACCAGAGTGTTTGTCATCCTCTGCCTTACAACCCTGTAACTAGTGGTCTTCCAAGGGAGCCCTTCTGGTGAAGGAGATGCTCCTGCAGCAGCAGCTTCTGTTGCTGTGTGGGATGGAGTTGCAGGCTGTTAGGGTAATGTCACAGGGCTGTTGAAGCCCAGAGGAAGTCTGTTTACCTGGACACTTCGCCATCCTGGGGCTCAGGCAACTGTTGGTTAGTGTATTACTAAAGTAATCCAAACCAGTTCTCATCAGAGGTGCCAAGTACCTGCTATAGCAAGACTCTGCAAATATTTATTTCAAGGATCAGTTGCAGTGTAGTGGTGAGAATTACAGATTCCCAAAAGTGCTGTTCCCAAGCCAAGCAGAGGGTCTCCTGGCAGACCCACACCAAGTTACAATGATGTGTGCCCTGCTTCTGCACCCTTGTGGTATCCTCTGGTTTGTATAGATTTTGATTTTTTTTTTTTTTTCAGCATAGCTGCTGGATGCTTTCTGAAGGCGATCCCTCAAAGTCAATGATCATCTTAGGCAGTTGCCAGTCTTTTCAAAGGTGAAAAGACAAATATGGGTGGAGAATACCAGGAGACTTCTTTCTAACAGAGTTTGCTAGTCTGTGCAGCAGGTACTGGTCATCTTCCCTTGTGGCATTAATTTTACTGTGTCACTTAGTGGGCAGATGCTGAAAGGCTGGGAAAGAGGGTGGGATGCGTACTGTGTAGGCACCAAGACTTTTGTTGGGGATGAGTTTGATGATTATTTGTGTTTGCACATTATCAGAACACCATAGGCATTTCTCACATCAGGAGGCAGCTTCTGTTTCTAGGGTTCTGGCCCTGCGAGAATCTGCATGCTCTGGGAGCTCTTTCTCCTTGATTAAGTCCAGTGATTAGGCAGGATGTTCCAGTAGGGTGGCAGCCTTGGCATATCTTGGTTGCTTGCAAAATACTGTTTTTGAAGCACTCTGCACAAGCAGCTTTGAAGAGCAGATTTCTAAAAAGCATGTTGGTATTGCAGTGACAGTAACCTAGACTCTGAACTCTTGAGGCAGTGGTTTAGAAAGGGTCCGTTGCCTGAGTAGGTAGAATATCCCTTTGCTAATTTTGATCTGTCTACCTTTCTCCTAGAAGGAATTAAAGCAGTTTATATGTGATGCGAGTAATAGGTGTACCTGTATGCCTCACAGGTATGGGGCTTCAGGTATACCTCATAAAGCTGTAGCACTGTTTTTTCTGGATTGGCTGCTTTTTGCACATATTGATATATAGTTGGAGCAGAAGGAAGGGTTGGATAAGACAGGATTGAAGTATAAAGACTTTTGGTAAGCAAGGGATTCCTAATATTTAGCAGTGTTGAAGGTTAGAGCTTTTTGACTCAGTAACCTAGGAACCAGGGGAATTAATTAATCTCAAAGTTTAAGGGATTTAATAACTGTTTTTGAATATGACAAATGGTAGCTAAACAACTTTGTGCCGGAAGAGACAGGTTTCTTGTCTTGTGTAGAGTCCCAGTGCTTTGCAGCAAGTTCTGAGTTTCTCAAACTGACACACACCTTTCCAGCTGGGGAACTGATGCAACCTCTCGCTGTTTTCTGTGTTCTAGGTCTGTAATATCAGATTGAAGTAATTTTTTTTTTTTTAATTGCTGGAAGGCAGTAAAAATTTTTCTTGAGATCCTGATGGGTGAGCTGCTGCTAGAAAAAAAGATGTCCCATTTGCAATTCTACTGTCTTTATGTGGCTAGAAGTGGGAAATTGGGTGTGGATTTTATCTGATCCTTCCTGCTTCCTGTGTTGATGCTTTCTGTCCTGCATTGCAAAGACTAACTGATTATTAGGAGTGTGGGGCTAAGATGGAAAGAGTCAAATCTTTCTCAGCAGTTGTGTGTGTGAGTGAATAGAACAGATGTGGTGTTGGACCTCTTTGGCTTTCAACTCACAACTGTTTTCATTAAATTACAGACTGGAAAACAAAATTTAGCAAGAGTTCTGAGGTAGAAAGACTTGAAAGGGAACTCAGCAATCTTATAAACTTTGGGAGTTGGTTTTTCCACTTTCTTGACCTGCCCCAAATCCTCTCTCTTGTGTTAATCAAATGGCTGCCACAGGCCATGAGTCAGTCTTGAAACAGTACTGTCCTCTGGTTTATGACAGAAGCTACATGGAGGTGCATGTAGAAGCCTGGGTGGAGGACATGTTCCTGCTATATACTTTGGATTCTGCTGCCTTCATGACTCAGTCTCACTTCTCATATATTCAGGCTGTCTGGCTGCATTTGCATACATTTACTTCTTGACTGAATATTCTCTTTCTGTGGCTGATTAAAATACAGATGAAAAGAACTGGGTTTTTTGTAGTTGAAAACCTCTCTTTCAGAGCCTTGAGACTAAGATTCAGGATCTTAGTGAATAGGTACCAGTGGTGCCCTTAAAGTCCACATGCTAAGGTGTGTTCTTTGTCCCGCTCTTCATGGCCTATTCCATGTGTAGCCCCTGGTAATATTTTGACAGATGGCTATTGTAGTGGTAGTGTTTATGGACCTGACAAATTGGGATGGGTTGTCTCCAGAGAAGGGACCATCTGCATATTTCTCTTGGAACGTGGAAGTGGATACGGTTCCATTCTTCTTCCTTACTCGAGGTATTCTTTCTCCTGTGCAGTGAGAATATAAAACTTTGAATAGCTGTGTGGTGAAAAAACTTAGGCCATCAGTGAGTGGTTCAGTATGTTGTAGAATTCTCTGCACTAGTGATAGAAATAGTCTTAAGAGGTTTCAGGAAGTAGGGATGTTCCTGAATTGTCTTTGACTTTGTAATTTGTTTTTCCTTTCTAGGAGGTTGCTGGAGTCTTCCCTCATTTCACTATCTCGCTACGATGGAGCAGGATCCCGGGAACATCCGATCTACCCAGATCCAGCCCGGTAAGGTCTAAATGCAGTCTCGAGGCATTTCAGTTTCACATGCAAAAGCGTAACTTCAGTATAACTCACTGAATCCTCTGGCAATGGTTATAATATTGGGCTTATGTCCTCCTTAATGACTTGCCATGGGGACAGAGAGCAAAACAAGTGAGCAGATGCTGTTAAATCTGAGGGGAAATGAGGAAAACAGGAAGGAGTTACTGTTGAAGTAAACACATAAGGATTCCTGAATCATTTGGGATGGAGAACACTAGGTGGCAAGCAGGTCCAACAGTAAATGAGATATATCAATTTATTAAAAACCTCTTTTGAAGAAAAATGAATTAAAAACCAAATAGTCTATTCAGGAGAAAGAAGGAATGCAGTAAAGGCAGTTAGGAGCTCGTGTGAGCAGACAACGTGCTTGGAAGCATGAATTGTCTCCATAAATGTATCTGTACAAGAGAGAGCATAGCCAGAAGGTTATGTATACTTAACTAAGAACAAAATACTGACAATTATTTTTGAAGAGTCATGAATCATTGACATTAGACATAGAAACACCTGTAGTGCTGCTTAATCTTCAAAAGAGGTGGGAGTGTTTCAGAGGCCTAGAAAAAGCAAATGTGGCAGTTATCAAAAATGGAAAGAAATGATCTTTGCAGTTTCTATTTAGTGTATTAAGAAAGCAACAGATGGGATAATGTGACCCAAAGACTCTGTCAGAAGAAATGATAGAATCGTGAACAGCAAGCAGCTTTGGAAACTTTAAAAGGATAAATCATGACAAATAAGCTTTCTTTAGATGGGTTTAGCAAAGCCATGAATGAGGAAATTCAGTAAGTGTAAAATGTATCTGATTTAGCCTTTTGGGGAACTTCTTACATAGCTATGTGAATTGAAGGCTTCTAGGATTTATAATAAAGGAGAGTACAGGAATACCACTGAAAATTAAATCTTGAGTTGCTGAAGAAGGTTTGTTTTGTGAGTTTGGGAGGTTTTTTAATCTTGTTATTTTCTTCATCATTAACAACAAAATCTCCATTTTTATACAGATGATACTCTAAGTGTAAGTTCTGAAGTAAGAGGCTGTGTTGTAAACTGGCCAGATGGTATAATTGTGTTGGTAAATAACTCCTTGCTAACTGTCTCTGTAGATAAAGCCTTGTAAAGATAAAATATTTTATTTTGCTTTTTTCCCCATTTATCATGAAGAAAGTTGCTTTGTAAAAATAATTCAAAGGTTCAGGAATGATGTAAACAAAACTGTGGGGTGAGGTGAAAGTAAGATGGAGTGTGCTGCCTATATGTCAGGTCCTTCTTAAACCGGCCTAGGTGACTGCTGAAGGTCTTGGCAGCTGCATGTCAGAAGTGCTAATACGTGTAAAAGCTTCTAAATGGCAGTTGATTAAATGACAGGTAAAGGGATCGATTTACCTGGAAAGATGAAAGTTGTATTCTACAAATGTTAATTTAAAGCTGTTACTATATTCCGGTTAATTTATGAATGCCAAAAGCTGCTGTATTGCTGGAAGTGCACCATTCCTTATTTCTGGAATGCCTTGTCCAAAGCAGGCGGATTGCTAGAGTAGAGATTTTAAGAGCTGATTCTAGCTCTCTGGGAGCTGCCTTTTAAAAAAGAAAAGGAGGCCCTGCCTAGGTATCTGAATTCTTTTTTTTCCCTTCTGTCAGATGTCTGCTATGATGAAGCTCAATAAAATGTATGAAAAAGGATCAATGCCTGAGACATTTTCTAGCATAAGGAACATTGTCAAAAATATTTTTCTTGAAGCCATTTTAGAACTGATACAATGCTCTTCATGTGACAGTTCAAGTGATTTTTAGGTTGGGGTAGAAGCTGTAGTAGCTTGAGTTTTTAAGGAGCTTTGGAAGAAAAGTCCAGTATTGAAACTCTTTTTAAGAGGGTTAATTTGTTCCAGCAAATATCACTGTCCTTTTCAGAGGATGAGATTCATAGAGGCATAATCAGTACCAGCTGGAAGTTTGAGTGGGATAGCATTAGAGTCTTCTTCCATAAACCTTACTGGTTTGCTAGGCTAGAAGGATATTTTTAACTGTCCCTTTAACTTGTTAGAAATTTGAAAAGTGATTAAAGGGAGCGTTACTGCATTTTGAAGGTTGTTTTCTAGCATCATAAGTTCCAAATGTAAAGGTACATATTTGGGAAGTTAAATAACAAGGTGGAAAAGTGACACAAAGGTGAAATAAACACATCTATATCTATAAATAAACACGTCTGCATGTGTTTGTGAGTTTTAAATATACATTAAAAATATGTACCTCCTTAAGACCAAGCTGTCTCCAATGGAGTCTTTTTTTAAAGACTACATAAACTACATGATCTGAAAAATTTATTTTTGAGAGTGTGTGTATGTGTGAGTTTTGTTTCTCCATTTACTGTCTGTAATGGTGCTATATTTGAATAACCTAGGTCAGCAGTGAGGCCGGGAGAATATTTTGTGAAGTTCCCTCAGATACAAAATGAATATTCTGATGTTGATTGCAGTGGTATTTCTCAGTGGCCTTGCTGAACTTCTCTAAGGTCAGCGTGGCTGTTCTGTCATTCTCCACAGTTTCCATATGTACTGAGCTCAGAAAATAATCTGCAGAAGAATCAAATAAAACTGTCATCAAACAACACCTATAGTAGTGTTTTTTAAATAGAAACACTCAGAAAGATGCTCCCAGGCTGCATATATAAAACATCACAAGGGTGTTTGTTGGATATGTCTCTAGAAAAAAAATCTAGGCAGCTAGAAAGTATTTTATCCCTTACACCTTCCTCTCTGTATATCGGACTGAATCTTCTTGTGTGGTCTTTGGAGATCTTTTGCACAGTCTGTCCAGTGTACACACCTTGTGCTGTCAGGAAGCTGAATCTGGCATCTTGTCATCTGTTATGGCCAGTCTTGATTGCCTACTCTTTCTTCTAACAAGTATCTCTATGTTGTTTCTTCTGGTGTCCTGCATAATTTTAGAAGACCACTAAACTCCTTATTCTTCTGTAAAATTCTCCCTTGGTGTAATACTAGAAAAGAGACGAGTTTCAGTGGTTACACTGCTGGACTGCTGAGACCACTGTTCATATTTTCCAGTGTTTGCCTTGTTTCCATGTTCCTCTTTTTCTGTCCTTATTATGCTGTAGATTTACTTTTAGGCATGCACAAAGGCTTTGGCTTATGGAAAAGTCCAAAGAAGAGAACAGCTCTTCATTTATGACTGTGTATCTGTAATGCCTTGCTTTTCGTACTTGGCCTATTAAGTCTTATGGGGAGTAGAGGGAAGTTATGTGTTTGTCCAGCAAAGCCTTCTTTATGTAAGCATGAACAAATTCAACTCATTAAACAGTGCATAAAAGACTCAGGAGGAATCAAGCTGACTTGTGTTGTTCCTCTTACCCTTTTGATGCTTATTGGCATAAGTTTTTACACTCCTGAACCTGTAGTCTGTCTCTTAAACTTGTCCTCACCCTGAATTAGAATTCAAGTCTAACTAAATAAGGCTAATGAAGAGATAAATCAAGCATCTGAGGTGTCTGGATTTTAACCCTGAGTAACTGTGTCCCAGAAAGCATGTGTGAAGAGCTGTGGGTATACACAGGGTAGGAAAAGAGAGTATTACCTGTGCAGCATCAAGAGAGTAATAGTGGTGTGTGATAGCTGATGCAAACAAATGCTAGGTTATGTATGAGAGAGAATTAAGAGTTAATTACAGAGGAAAGATTTCCTTTCAGGTGGGATGCAAGGCTTTTAAAGCTCCACTTAATATATATATAGTGGATCTGATGAAATTGCCACTCTACGAAATCCCTACCATTTAGATTACAAAGTAGTTAAAGCTGTGAAACCTTTTTTTTTCTCCTGCTTGATATTCTGTGGTACTCTGTAAGTACCAACAGCACCTTCCTTCAAGTGTTTATTTGAACAGTGCTATTGTTTGGCATTGCAGGCAGAGTTCACATTGGGACTGGGCTTGGTTCTTGTAAGTGATGCTTGCTGGGCTTACTTGAGTGAACTGGTAATAAATGAATCAATAAGCTCTAAAGAGTCCTGAGAAGCAAATTTCTCTGTGCTTTGGATGAGCTTTTTGTCTGCAGGTACTCTGTGGTGCTTCTGTTTGCAAAGGGAATCATGTGGGAGTGTAGTGTATAAAGGGAAAATTCCTTCTTCTTGCTTTCTTTATTTACTCTGTCTTACTCACGGATAAAATACAAACAGTCAATTTGGTGATGGGCTGTTTCTGGCCTGGCACTTGGAGTTGAAAAGGAAAAATAGGACTGGCTGTCATTCTAGACTTATGTGATGAGTATCTGTGTATCTTTTTCTTGCTCAGGTTGTCTCCTGCTGCATATTATGCACAGAGGATGATCCAGTATCTTTCCCGGAGGGACAGTATTCGACAACGCTCTATGCGATATCAGCAAAACCGTCTCCGCTCTTCCTCCTCCTCTGCTTCCACTTCAGAGAACTCAAGCCCATCTGTGGAGGGAAATGATCTGGAATTTGAAGATTTTGAGTAAGTGTGTGTGCTGCCTTGTCCTCTTGCTTGAGTCTGTTGTCAGCACAGGACTGCTTTCTGGTTCCCTCCTGTTTATCAGTCAAAGACGCCTTAGGCTTCTTGTAGGAGCAGGTTAAGCAATTCAATCAATAATTAAGAGCAGTGATTGCTAGAAATAGGTCTTGTGATTTCTGTTATGAAAATTAAGGATGCTGTAGGCTACCTTCAACACATTAGGCTATCTCAACCACATTTAGAAGACTGGTTAAATAAAGAAAATGAGGATCTTTTTATCCCATGGAACAGATGGGGAACCAAGAGTTTACTAGAGTTGTCAAATCTTGAGACAGAACAGGAATCACTAAGAGGCTTTGCAAGACTTAGTTCTTTGGTCTAAGGCTGTAGGAGACAGCTGAACATGTCCTGTTGCTTTTACTTGCTCTATCTCTGTAGCTTTGTCAAATTAGCTGATGTTCCTGGGACTGGCTTTTTTTCTCATTTGGTTTGGGGGTATTTTAAGGTTTAGTGATTGTGAATCTGTGTTAAGGCTTAGTTTCCTGTGTAAGGAGATAAGAAGGCCTCTTGTCTCAAAGTGAGGAATGACTCTGCATCCAAATCTTAGAAGAATATTCCTGTTAAATGCTGTATTTCCTTCTGAGTGGTTCTGCTCACAAACTTTTAAAGTCTGTTCTTCAGCATCTGCTTTTGGACTTCAGTGATACCCAGTGTAATCTCAGCAAAAAATTTATTGCAAACCCTTTCCAATAAATGGAAGAGTACAGTAATGTATTCTTTAGATGGCATGTAGACCAAAAGCTCAGGAATTTAGATTAAAATCCATTTTAGCAGCAGAGAGAATATAACCTTTCTAGCCTGTCTTCAGTAATTTCCTTTTAAATATGGGATTTTGCATAAATGGAGAGTAGTCTTAAGTATTTCACGGAATTTTCCCCTCTTTGTGTATATTGCAATTAAAACATGGAATAATTCTGAGCATGGTTGTAGAAGGAGTCTATGGTGGCAGTGTAGTAGGGAGGTGTGTTTGGGAGCTGTGAACTCCTCAAAAAATCTGGGTTGTTATGTTGCAGCTGCCAGCAAAGGATGCTGTCAACTTCCCTACTATTTTAATTTGCATGTTCACTTGCTGCAGTGGCACATACTTGAGATGGTATATTGTTAAAGCTTCGTGTCCCTTGTGTCAGAGTAAAGTCCCTTTATGAAGGACACTAGTAACCCTAGATATTCCCAAAAGCAAGATACTATATCCCTTTCTGACTTCTTAAGTGGTGGTAGACTGTTTTTTTCTTAGAAAGTTCTTCTGTGAAGCTGTCATTTCATGCTCCAGCAATTAAATATTCTGAAGTACAGGGTGAAAGAATGTCTTTCCCTCTCATTGTGGTTTTGTTTGTGTAAAATGTAAATGAGGGGAGATAATGCAGAAGAGTTGCTGCCTAATAGCTTTTCTCCAGATCTTTGTGGTCTGGAAGAGCAGAAATATGGTGGCTGCTGGGCCCATTTTTGTGAGGTGGATGAGTTGCAAGCATAGACCTTATTATTTCCATTATTCCATTTCATTTGTCTGGGGCAGCTTGTTCTGCTGGGAAAATAAAAGATGGTATGTTCTTCATTCACAGAGCCAGGCAAATGCCTGCAGAGAAGTGTGTTCCCCTGCAGATAATGTTCACACAGTAAGGGCCCCCAGTCAGGAAAGCTATTCAATCAGCCATACTAAGGTTGTCTTTCATTTCATACTGAGCAAAAAGAAGTGTTTATTCCTTAATGTGCAGTGGCTGAATTTGTTGGTTGAATATTTCATATCAAATTCTGGTCTGTGCATTCAAGACCTGCTGTCTTTTTACTTCTCTGCTTCATTATTTCTCCTGGCTGATTAGAGAGGGCTGCTGTGCGGGGGTCCTTAGAGCTGGAACTTCTTGTGACTCATTTGATTTCTTCTGCTGAGATTTCACAATTAAATGTCTTACACTGAGTTCCTGCTTCTCCTTTTGGCTCCTGTATCCCTCTTTCCTTGCTTGTTTACCTGTGCAGTTGTGCATTACTTCACAAATTATTTTTCTTGCCATGGTTTAGATGCTCTGACTTCGGCGTGTCTCCAGATCTGATATGGGGAAGGGCATTGCTACTGTGTCTAGCTGTCTGCAGCTCATGCTTTTCTCCTGGAACGTAGTGATTTTTTTATTTTTTTTTTTTACATAAAAGCCAGCAAATTGCCTTGATACTTTATCTTTTTAATCTGATTAATGGAATTGATAAATAATTTCTTTCCTTTTCCCAGAGATTAGGAGAAAGATGTAAGGGACGTTAAACACCAGTTGGTTTTACTATACATAGAGCTCTGGGCAAGGAGGGAACCCTGTGCTTGTGCAGAGGGTGCCTGGGAGACAAGCCTTCCTCCACTTCCATATTTTGTGGGATTCAGAGGGTTTTTTCCTCCTCAAAAAGTAATTTTGTCTCTTTTCAGTTTTGTTTACCTAGTGGCCTAGTAAGGGGCATGACAAACTTGGCCTATTTTGTGTGCTTATGGCCTCTAAATTTTAGCTAAAGCCTCCCCTGTGTCTTAGTCAATGGTGAATTCATTCATAAATGCATTTAGTTTGTGATGGCAATAGAAGTAGTGGTTGTATAAGAATGTGAAGTAGTGTTTTTTATAGGTGTTAATAATATCCTTCTTTTACACCAGCTTTTATGGACAGGAGAGGAGGGAGACACACTATACCTGTGTTTTTTGGTCTAATAAGATGTTCTCTCTCTACACGTGCTCTCTGTGTTTAAATTGTCACTGTTGTCATCTTACTACTTATTGAATGCAACTGTCAACTGTAAACTTAGTCATGTCTGCATGAAAAGTATTTGATACAGTTTGTAATATATATATAGATTGTAATATTAGGTTATTAACAGATTGATATGAGTGGGTTTTAAGGTTAGCTTTAACAGAATCCTAAGCTAAAATAAAAAAGCTTCCTGAGTTCTGGAATAAGAATCTCTGAATGGAGAATGACATCACTTCAGTCTTCCAGCATAACTGGTAAAAAGAGTCTTTATAGACAAATTACACATGTTGAACTTTCTAATTTCAAGTTCTTATTTGAGTGTCTTATGTTTACATCACATAGTAAATTTAGATTTTTAGAGCTAAACTATTTTCTTTTGACTTTTTAAAGAATTTTGACTAGGTCTCTTCTATAGACTTCCTTTAGTCTAGAACAGCTCTCTGATGGTGAAGGCTGTGGGTGATGCTGCCAGGACTCCTTGGATAGTGCAATCTAATTTTTTTTCATTTGTAATTCTAAATCTGTCACCATAATCAGAATATGAAGGTGTTTCTGTAGATGAGTTTTGGCCATCTATGTCCCATTTTGTCTGCAGTAGCTATGGGAACAAATACAGAAATACAGGTTGGTTTGTCAGACTGAAAAGCCCATATATAGGACAGTGCACCAGCTCTGTCTGAAAGACTGAGTCAAATGCTTCACTACAGTTCTATAAAGGCTTTCAAGTTAAGGCTAAAGGTGTGACTGTGGCTGACTCTGTCTGCTTTTCAGAGTGGGTTGCCTGGCATAATACAGATATGAAGGAGCTTGGAGATTACACTCCTTTCATGTCTCCAGCTTTTTGCTGTTCTATTCTGTCCTTTTTCCTTCCTTGTTAGGAGGATTTGTGCTGGAGTGGATCCACTCAGTTGTGTCATTGTCACAGGCTGGGAAGGTCTTTATTGTGTCTCTATAACAAGATGGGCTTTACCTCACAGGCCTGAAGTCTTGTTTTGGTGCTTTATATTTTTTAATTCCTTTCGAAACACCACTGAGCATCCAGACAGAAAACATGAGAACTGTAGGCATTGTTTTTCTGAGACCATAATGGACCTTCTGGTTTTGTGGAAGCAGGCTCTTGCTTTGCAAGGATGATTAATCACTTAGGGAAAGCTTACAAGATTCAGGGTGATGTTATTTGGCTTTATTTGTCACCTTAAAATCCTTTTGTTTAAGGCATGTTCTGGACCAATAGTTGTGGTTTCCCAAATGGGTATCTTGCAAGGGTGTCCTCCTAAGTGCATAAGATACATGAGTATCCGTTGTACTTGCCTCTTGCCATTTTTGGTTGCTTTATTGACACTGTTGTGGCAAGAACTGCCAATCCTGAGTTCTTCCAGCAGCCTCTTGCCTTGAAAAGTTCTAAGATCACAACCAGCCATTGTATTAAAGCTGCAAGTCTTACTTCCAGTGTCTTGTGTGTCATTTTCATTCATTTTGGAGAATAGTGTGGTAGATTCTTTTTGGCCTCTTTTATATGTGAAAAGTTTGGTTTGGGACTCTGGTTTTGCCCTACTTCAGGCTGGCATTATGTTTTAACTTTTTTATGTATTAAGGAGAAAAGTGCATGTCTGATTAGACATTCATGTGAGATATCCAGACAATCACCCTTCTTTTGGAAAGTCTTCATTTAAAGTATATATTGTTGTTAACTTCTTTAGGAACCTTGACTGGTGCACTGATACTTGACAGTATTAATTGGTAACTGTCTGGATGCAATTGTGTCTGAACTAACATTATGCAATGGGAGAGAAAAGGGAAGACAATGGCTGTGGCAATGTGGTTACTCAGTAGTGTGTGCTTGGGTAGTAAGTTTGGTTTTGGATTCTGTTCTCTGTTTTGCGCCTCAAGTGGAATGGTAGAAGCAAGTTTCAAGGAGGGATTGGTGTGTCATGGTGAGAATAAGCGTGTGGTTTGCTTGATGGCTGAGGCAGCAAGATTTTGAAAGTTTGACTGAAGGGAGAGGTTGGAGATTGCCAGTTACTGAAATAACTTCTTCCTTACCCTTGTGAAGGAAGTCCATGCTTGTGTTTAAATCCAGTCTCTACCGTTTTAGTCTGACTCTGTATCGCTGTTTGCTAGAGACAGAGCACAATGGGAGCGCTAACCTGCAGCAGTGCAATCAATTCACAGTGCACCTGCTGACTTCCCTTAGCACACCGACTACTAAGAGCACATGGGTAGAACTCAGACTCTTTTAATAAACTCTTGGTCTTTATTGCCCTCCTTCACAGCTGTCCACTGTGTATTTCAGGGTGTTTTCTTTCTGTAACAACCTTCAATTTTGGCAAAAGAAACTCCGTCAAATAGTAGCCAGGTTTTCTTGGCAGGAGAAAGGAGAGAGTGGAATGGTTAAAGATTTTTTGTGCCACTTTAAATAAGTATACAGCTTTTGATCTGCAGCTCCAGAATGCTGAGACAAGCTCAATGTCTCAGCATTGTGGAGAGAGAAGCATAAGGAATCCCAGAGGTAAAGAAAGAGGTTTACTCTGTTAGGGGTCTGTAGGTTAAGGTGACACTTTAACCTTAGATGAATGGGATGCCCAAGTGTTAAGCTCTCACAGGGCATAGTGAAGGTGAATAAGAGAGATTACTTGATCAATGGTAGCATTTTGTTGTAGAGGTATCATATTCAAACCACAGGATTTCTAAAAGCAGTTAGGCTGGGGTTTTTCATTTTTCTCCTTGCTGTCCTGATGCTTACATCTGAACTTAACAAAAGACATATAGGAGATGTGAGAATCTCAATAGGCTGTTCATGTCACTCAAATGCTGATGGAAATGGATTTTTAGGATCCATGACATGTCAGTATGCTGCAGAAAATTTAGGTTTTTTTCCTGGAAATTTTAGATGGGACAGTTTGTTATCTGTCTTTCTTGAGCATCTACAAATAATGTTCTCACTAGCAATTTGCTATTTGAGTTCACATAAAGCAGGATCGCTCTTTGTTCTGAGTACTTGCCTTTGTTGCTTTCTTCCCAGAACTCCTTTATGTGTTTTTTGTGGTTTTTCTCCTCTGCCTCTGTTTCTTGGCTCATATGGCACTGCAACATTGTTTTTGATAAAGATAGGCCTTTTCAAAACTGGCTTTCAAGGCAGGCACAAATATTGTGGAACTTGATGGTCACTTTCTGGGTTTTTTCCTTCTCTTCTAGAGGTTTCTGAAGCAGTTGGCACTGGGATGTCACTTCCAGATACACAGTAATTTATGTTAACTATATTCATCATCTTAAATACAGTTTCAGGCTAAGAAAGTTACAAGTCCTGGATGAATGGGAATGATGCTGAATCTACTCTTTGAACTTAATTTTTCAAGGATTAGTTAGAGTGTTAACTTGTCTCGTGATCTACTCATAGTAGCCTGCAGCTTCACTTTCCCTATTCTTTTAATCTTCATCTTTTGTGACAGTTTTTTATATTACCCTTATCTTGGTCATAATGTCTAGTAATACTGCCTGGATGCAGTGAACAGGCAATGACTGTTTCCTTGCAGCAGTACTGCAGGGTTTTGCTAACCTCTCCAGCATAATGTTGTTTTACCATTAAGTCACATTCCAGCAAGGCAAGTATCTTCATAGCAGGGTGGTGAAAGAATGGGTGCCTTTAGAAAGATGGCAGTTGCCAGAAGAGCTCCTGTCATACTCCATGCTATTGGTTGCCTGAGTCTGTAGAAAACAGTTTTGATGTCAAGATGATATTTCTGAGTTTTTCTGCTATCTATAAACTCTGTCCATTACTTTCCTTTTGCTTTTGTTTTGTGTTTTTGCAACTCAGAAGTCAAACTAGGTCACCTAGTAGGTGAGGTCCGGTGTTAATGAGAGTGATTAGGAAGCAAGCTGTTACTGGTTTGTTGCTGGCCATGCAAAGCAGGCAGTGGTCAGCATTCTTGAAGCCCACAGGTCTAACAGATTAGCATTGTTTGTGAAATTATGCTTTCATTTCTGTTTCCTTTGGAAGCATAACAATGCAATATTTTTTTTCAAAAAGCAAAAATAAGTTGATGCTTATCTAGGTTTGTCTGGCTGTTTATAGTTCTGTTTTCTAATGATTCATTATGATTGGCTATGAAGTATATCAGTCTTATTCTAAAGCATCATCATCAATTTGTGAGCCCACCACACAGTGAGGTGACTAAAATAGAGACAACTGGATCATGCGCCTAGAAAAGAATGAGTGCTTCATTCTAGTACCAAATCAGTCTTTCTCTGAAGCACTTAATCCTTGGCATTTAACAGGCAAGTACTGCTGTTTCTCTTGACCAGTGGATAAATACTCTCTTATGTGATGCTTCTCTGAAACACTTGATCTTTTGAAGTGCCATTTTTAATCTCATAAATACATTTTCCCCTGAACAGCGCTCTGAGGGGTAATCAAGGCTGGGGCGGTTGTTTCCCTCTGGTCAGCAGAGCCATTAGTAACTCAGCAGTCTGCTGTTTTGTAGGAAGTTTTTGGTGAGAGATACACATTTTCTCTGGTGTTCCTTTCAAAAGACTCCTAGTGAAAGATTGGCATTTCAGCTTTCAAAGAACACAGAATAATGGAAAGGCTTAGGTGACTTGCCTAACTTCTTTATCAAATACTGTGTTAAAAATCTATTCTAGTTCATGTTTCTCCAGCTGGCCACCATCACTCTTTGCAGTTTCTCTAATATTTTTATTCTTCAGTTGTTTTTGGCTTTCATTGTTACACTTGGGACTTCGTTCCACAGTCATACATTTAGTGCCAGGAAAGTCTTTTCGTGTAACCAAAGGCTTCTTTTTCTTGTTTTTCTTGATTCTTGTTGTCTCCTTCAGTTGTGCCTTAAGTACTTCTCCTTCAGTAGTGGTCACATCCTTCAAAGATAGGTGTATAAATTTATTGCTTTTATTTTTACCAAATGATATATATTCTTTTAGATATAATTTGAAAGAACCATATGTAGTCATTTTAACGTCTGTGGATGTCAAAATTTGTACCCTTTTTGATAGGACCTATGCTCCTGACTTCCTTCTTTGTATCTACTTGTGGAGAAAACTCTCTGCTTAGATAAGTTAATTGTCTTTAATGTTTCATCTTTAATGTAATCCTTGTCCTCAGAGCCATGAGTAAGGTGGTCCCCTTTTCCTGGTTTGAGTTTGTAACTTCTCCAAGACTTGAGGACTGTGAGTAAAATAGCACATATTGTATGGAACCTTTATTTTTGAATAAGAGACTAGTCTAACTGATCCAGGAGATGTTATTCTAGCTACTATGCCTCTATGCAGAATTACAACCAGCTTGCAGTGTGGCTTTTCCTTTTGCCTCCTAGGATGCCTGTATCTCACTAAAATGTTTAAAATGCCAAGGTTTTATTTATTTTTTGTTTACCTGTCTATTTTGAGAGGCTTATTTACTAGAAGTGCTCCCACTTTTGCCTAAATTAATTTGTATTAGATGCTCAGGATCTTGCAGGATCAGACAACTAAGTGTTAATATCTGGTATTTGCTGCTCCTCTCAGTGGTGAAGCTAGTAGCTCTCTATCATAGTGTTCCCAACACTGTATGTTACCTTACCCATCAGGGTGGTGCTGGAAAGCAATTGACATGTTCTCAGAACCACCAGCAAATGTTCCCTTCACCATCTTTTTTCCTACTTCTATACCCTTTGTAAAACACAGTACACACTTCATCTTGTATCCTGTGTAACTCTGGAAGAGTACACTCTTCTAAAGGTATATATCATCTGGTTTTGGCAATGAATCCTGTGAAGTGATTTGCAAGATTTCAGGATGTGTTTCTGCTTTAGTATGGCTAGTTTAATATAACATCTTCCAGGAACCCTCTTTAGAGGACCTACAGTCAGACCTGGCCAACCTCTAAAGCCAGTTAAGTTTGCATTTCCTGGTAACCTCCTCTGATCTCCTGATAGGGCCTTTGGACTACTCCTACCCTCTGTCCTATCTCCTCTGAAGTAACCTATTCCAATTAAAAAAAAAAAAGAAAAAAAAAAGAAAAAAGCAGGGGCAAGTGAATACAGATACTTCACATTTTCTCAGTACTTCAAACATTGCTTTTTTCCTGCTATGTAAGATTGACACTGGAAATTGCACAATCTTTTAGGATAGTAGTAGATGCCACTCAAACAATTATTTAGAATTTCTATTGTATGTAAGTGTCTAACCTCTGCAGTAGAAATTGATTTAGCATTTTAAATTGGATTGCATGAAACGTGATAAAATGCTGAAAATATGAAACAATTGGCTTGGTCTGATATAATTTGATTCTTCTGAACTTACATGGCTTACTGGTGCTGGCTCCGATAATTAAATGGCTTTTCAAAATGGTCATTGTTGACCTAATTCTATTGGCAGTGTAGTCAGTGGGAATCTTAATATTGACTACAATGGGAACAGTTAGACCAACAGATTGAAGTAGAAATCCCATGCTGTGTGTTTAATTTCGCTTCCTGATACAACAATCTCTAAATATTAAAGTGAATTCTTGCCAAGACAGAAAAGCAGAACATGGCTTTCTTTTTGTCTTTACTGTCTTCTGTATCCACTGTTACTAATGCAGTAGCCAAGTTAACAGATGAAAAAGAATGCCTTTTTCTCCAAACTTTAGGACACAAGATTTTGTGTCTTTTTCTCTGTTTTCAGAGCTGGCATTGCTAGTCCATTAAATTTACATTGGTCAACTTTTCTCTCAACAAGCAAACAAGACAATACAAGAAAAATCCAAGGGGATTTGACTGTCTTAGCAATTTAGGATAGACTTTCATCCTTATTATGCCAAATTAAATGTCCATAATTCTCCTGAATGTTTGGAAATTGCTTTCTTCTCATGCTTCATTGTATGTTAGTGTTAATACTATTTCTCCCCTATCAACTCGTACTCTCCACATCACTTTTTTGATTCGTCCCACAATGGTATCTGAACAATAACCTGAATTTAGAGCCAGACTTTAAAAGTTGTTTTGACCATTTGTTGGTTCTTGCAGTTTTCCTGCTGAGACAAATTAGTCTGTTAATAATTAGAGTATTAAGTTTTCTTTGTCACCTTGCTGTGGTTTATTTCATTTACTTTAGCAAGGTTATTGAGTTACTTTACAGAAGAGGCTTTTTTTATGTAGACACAGACACACACAATCTGAGGGATTTGCTTTCCACTTCTGCAAGTAATGTTAATTAAACTATCCACTCTGAATCATTAGCTAATGAATCGGTAGGTAGTTGACACTAAATAGAAAGTGGAGCATTAGATCTTCATCAGTACTTTAGGGAACCTTTGGAACTTCTCATTTCTTGCTGGAGTGCTTCACGCTGGGACTGCAGTGTGCTAACATCTGCTCTCCTCCCTCTGTCAGCAGGCTATATGTGGTACAAAAATAACACAAAGTGCCACCCATTTTCACTGATCTGTAGGGGGTTTTTTATTTTCCTTTTTAGAGGGTGCAGAAATAATCTTCAGCTGGCACCAGGGTAATATCAGCTGTTCTAGCTTTGCAACATTAGACTAGACACTCTTGCATGTAGTTGTTGAGCATGGGAGTTTAGATAAATGACTCTGTAAATTAGTAATTCAGAGTTATGTTTAGTAATAGTCTTCTTTACCTCAGAGGAGTGTGTCTTACACGTCTGCTTACAGTAGATAGGAATTCTAGCATTCTTGAAGGGTAGCCACTGTTTCTTACTCCCTGCAGTCTCATTTATAGGGCAGGTGGCCACTGGGATGTGGGTCTTAATTTATTTTTTTTTGGGGATGTTAAAAATGTATGTCTGTCTTTTGAAGTAGTAGAGGCTGTCTCTGTCATGGTGAAAACTGCCAAAAAGCCTAGTCTATATTTTTTCCTTTTAGGCTTTTTTCCGTATTGTTGGGAGATCGTGTGCACAGTGAAGAGGGAAATACAGGATGGATTTCTCACATCAGAAAGTCACCTTGGTTAGAAAATGTGTCTGAAATTTTTTTTGTGGATGCTAAGACCTGTGGCTAGTGGCATTTAGAAAAACTTGAGCGATTAGTTCATTTCAGTCTCTTGATTTGGTCTGTAGACTTTGCCCTTTTATCTTCTTTTGTTTGCTGAAGCTAATTTCTGATTCCTTTAGAAACCTGCTTCAGAGATTCTCTTCAGCTGTAGAGTTCTGTAGGGTGCAGTCCTGCTGTTGTTTCTCTTGCTGATATTGTCCATTTCAAAAGCATCTTCCCATTCTAGTAAATGTCCAAAGCAAATGCAAACCCTGAAAATGGTTTTGTTGCTTTTTCTCCAGCGGCTGCATATAAGTGTTGTTTCAAAAACTGCTACATGGAGTTTTAAAAAAGTATTTCTTGTCTTCTTCTAGCTCTTACTGTGCGTGGTAAGATCTGGAACGTGACACTCCTTTTTCCCTTTGGCTTTTTCTCTTTAGCAACAAAAGTTGATATGTTAGCACTCAAGTTTGCAGGGTTCCTTCTGTTACTGATCCACATCTTAATAGGCTGGAGACCTGTGATAAAAGAACAGCAGCAGCTTTTACATTTGTGATGTCAGGAGCCCTGCTGGTTACACAGAAACCGGAGGGTGAGGAGGTGTGGCTTTAGCTGTGAACTGCAAATGCTGCATCTACAGTGGGAGGAGAAATGGAAGCTTTGAGCTTGGGTTTAGATTTGGTTTTGGTGAAATAGCCTGAAATGCTAACAAGCTTTGCAGAAGAACCTCTGCTTTTGTGTTCCTGGGTTCCTCGAGTGTGTGGGAAACAGCTACGTAATAGACTTTCTTCTCAGCCCACGTTTCTTGCTCACTGACTTTAAAAAAGCAAAACGAAAAAAGTAATAAAATGCACAGCTTGCTGCAGTGGGTTCGAAATGTGCTGCTAGTGTGTTGCATAAGGAATATTTAGTTTCCTAGTGATTTCAAGGGTCGGCAAGTAATATTCTCCCCACAACTGCTCGGGAAAGAGACAGGTAGGGCTGCAATTACAGATGGGGATTTGGAATCCTGGGAGAACAGACTTGTTACTTGCGCAAGATCATACAGAGAGTAAATTTCTGAATAGAGAAGAAAGCACTGTGGAGGTCTCTTTTGGAACTCCAGAGTTACTAATGGAGTCTCATTATTTTCCTTGCAGTTTTAGTGCTGTATAATTACAGGTCCCCTTGTGGCCTATGAATGCAGTATCAGGAATTTTGTTTGATGGTGATTTCTGAATGTTCTCCAGTTTGACGTCCTGCTTGTTGTACAGTTGTCATTACCAAAATAAGACTGGGCCATCCGTGGGTTTGTCTAGCTCCTATCTTGAGACTTACACGGATGGCCGCTCTGCAACCTCTCTGTGAAGCCTGTTCAGTGTTGCACTGCCCTCCTGGGGAAGAAGGCCTTCCTGTGTCCTCTGTAGGACAATACATGCTAGACCCTTTCCCCTCATTGCCCAAGGCCCAAACATTTATTGTGAAACAGAACGAGATGTTGTTACAGAGGTGCAGTTTTGTCTGATACCACCTAACATTTCTGATTTAACTGGAAAAGCTTATGAAAAATGAGATCGTAAAACTATCTGATAGCACTTAGACTGCACCTTCAGGGAAGGAGCACAAAAGAATAGTCTGCAGATTACGTTATTTTGCCTGCACTTCTGGGAAAAAAAATTATCTTTAATAGATCTCTTTGACTTAACAGAAAGCTCTTCTCAGAGCTGGGATGAGCTTGCTTTTTGCTCTCCTAGTCAAAATTCTAAGGTTTCTCTTTCATTTGGTCAGGTGCTGACATTGATACACTGACTCTCTGTGGTTTTGTTGATACTTTTGAGACATTGTCAAACAATGAAGAAAGTGGACTTTAAGGTTACCCTTATATAAAACTGTCAAGAGGATTTGGTACAGTTGCTTGTATGAATTTGGAACATTAAAAGCATGAGAACCACTGAATCTCTGTAGCGTACTCAGGGTGACTAGGTGATGTCGTTGGGGTTTTGTTTTCTTGGAAAATCCTTTTATTACATGGTATTTTTAATGTACAGTAATATTTTTTTCTTTTGCTGAAGGGATAATGGAGACCGATCCAGGCACCGAGCTCCCCGGAATGCCCGCATGTCTGCACCATCGCTGGGGCGCTTTGTCCCAAGGTAAGGTATCTACATGTAACAGTAAAAGGTGTGGAAATCATGGAAGTACCAGTTGCAGTGCAGTTCTCTGGTGCTTTCCAGTGGATTCCTTTTCTTGCACAGGGCTTCTTTATCTTTGGTTTGCAATTTCTGGGACTCCTGGGATGGCATGTTAGTATGAGCTGCTTGTCCTGTGACATTTGAAGGACAGCATGGTGTTAGTGCTTTTTATTTGCAGGTTGAGGTTGTGGTGTGAAGGCAGGATAGGAAGAGAAGAGAATCTGATCAGAGATTCTCAGCACAGTGTGCTGATTTGAGATTAGGAAGCTATTGTGGGAGGTAAGGGATTTGTTTAGTGCTGATCTTTGCAGCCATGTTGATCAGAGGAGAATCTAATCTGTAATTTACTTTTCGTTTGAAGCAGGGAAGTAGTTGGCTAAACAGAAGATTCCAGCCTTTCCCTCTGCTGGAATGTAGTCATATTTCCTCAAAGTAATTGCAGTTGCTCTTCAGGGCTGTGGTGTACAGGATGGCTTTCTCCATGTGAGTTTACTCTCTTTGTTTTACAGACGCTTCTTACTGCCAGAGTACTTGCCTTATGCTGGGATTTTCCACGAACGGGGACAGCCTGGCTTGGCCACCCATTCCTCTGTCAACAGGGTCTTGGCAGGTAAAGAGATTTCCTTGTTTGTAGTAGTCAGGTATATTAGTGGTGTTTTCTCATGAATTTGAGGAGAGGAGGATTGATGTGGAAAAATAATTCCAGCGTTTGAGGTTCTATTTAAGTTGTCTGAAACAAGAGAAAGGACTGTTGGATTGATATAGTAAGCTGTCACTCAAGTGCTTGAGCATTGCAGATTCCGTGCTTCAGGTATATGTGTGGAAGTGTCTGCATGAACTGGGGACGGGTGTTAACAATTCTCCCTTTATTTAACTTCTTTCCCTATTCCTAGATGTCTTTTTTTAAACAACCTGACAGACTAATGATCAGCTTGCAGCAGGTCCTTCTAATTGAATTATAGGGTGCCTTGTTCATGTTCCGGCTAGGAAGACACACACAAGGCAATGTGGGATTCAATTAGGATCTTAATAAGTGCGTATTAAAAAACTCAGCTGCCACCACATACAGAGCACAGGCATTTGGGAGCCTTAGAGGGCAAGTGGGGGTGGGAAGGGAGGTGGAGGGAAGAGGAGGAGTATGGCAGTCTGGCAGTTCATGAATGAGATGGTTATAGATGACACATATCTTGAGGGTGAGTCTTTTTTGGCTGGGTCTGAGTTGCTCTGTAATTAACCCCAGTGCGGGGGAGTAATTTTGGAGCTTGGGGAAGAACAAGAGATGATGTATGGACAGGTAGGTTGGGATGTGGTTCTCCTCCTTCCTTTAGGTAATCACAGGACCATCACTGAAAGGAGTGCTGAAAGGTTTCTCAAGAGGCTGCCTGACCCTTTACCTTATCCTAAGGCACAATCAGCTATGCCTAAGCAATTTTTGACAGGATTTATCCAACCTGTTTTTACTGGAGTTTTCCCAGTCATTTTGGGGTAGAACTGTTGCTGGTTTTGCAATGCTGGTTTAATATGGCAGTGGTCTTGTCTTTGATAACAGATTTCTATCATCTTCCAGATTTCCGTCTCCCTGGACATTTTGGTTTGAGCAGCTCCTAGTGCTGTTGCAATAATAGGAAGAACTCAGCCAAAGTCTCATCCAAAGCACCTCTGCTTGTATCCGTTAGGAAACAGTGGAGCTAACCTGTAGCGTTAGCTGACGCATGTACTTTCCTGTGCTTGCTGCCTGTGTGGGCTTTGGCTGTTGGCACATGGAAGCAGCACACTGGCAGATTATTACTTGCTGCCAGGCAACACTGCAGAACTCTTGTGTCGCCCAGCTTTGCTGGAGACACCTGCCTTCATCCCTCCTCCAGGCCTCCTTGCAGTTTGTTTGTTCCATTGTGGCTGGGAAATAGCCTGGCTTTTTCATCTGCACTTTTTGGGGAAATTGAGCCCCAAACACATGTGCTTGCTATTTCTTATATGTATGCTAAGAATAACAAAAGAAGACAGCGACTGTAATCATGGGAGTTTCAAAAAACAAGGTCAGCCTTTTCTGTGTGATGCTGTGCTGGGCCTACATAAGGCAAAGTTTGTTGGCTCCAACAGTGTTGTGGAACCTCACGCTGGAGTGACTAGGACTACACCATAAGGGCTTTTATTGGCTTATATATAAAATTAATTCTTCTAATGCAGTAGCTGCTTGTGTTATATTGTTTTAATATTTGATTTATTTTACCTATGCTTTCACCTTTCAGAATGGTTTTTTTACATCCATGCTCAAAAACTTGTTCATATGTTGTAGAAACCAGGAGTGCTGAAATTGCAAATATTAGGTGGAGGCAAGACACACAAGAACTAGAAAATGAGATTGCAATTGTGGAAGAGCCAGGGAATTTATTGTACTCATTATGTTAGTCAGCAGCATTGTCATTTTCAGTATGATATTTCAGAGCCATTGAAAGTTACAGTGCTGATAGTATGCTTTCCTTTATAGCTAGCCTGTGCCAAGGCTAACTATAAGGTTAGTTCTTTCTTCAAGAAAGAACTAACTACGAGGTGGTTCTACAAGGTAGTTCTTTCTTCAGTATCATGGTGAAAAACCTCTACTCAAACTCAAAATTACTTTAACCCTGGCCTGATAGTTATGGGTGAGGTTGACAGCCTTGGCTGAGGAAAAAAATTGATCATCTATTTTCATATTAACACAGGCTGATCTAAGCTTGAATGCTGTGAATTGCTTCATTCTACCATGGATCCAGAGTGTAATTTTTGAATTATGTTTAAATGCAAAAATGCCAAATGTATTTCTTATGTAACCTCTACAGCATTTGAGAAGAGGTGCCAAAAAACCCTGTATTGCTAACCTGACAGTTTTCTAAAAACCGACAGTAGACTTCTGTGATCAAGGATGAGTGAGAGCTGTAGATGTCTGTGATCAAGTATGAGTGAGAGCTGCTGTTTGGGAAAATACATCCAATTATACTTCTGCTCCTGTCCACTGCCCCATTTACTGCTGTATGCGGAGAGGAAATCAGAGGAGTAGATGGAGAACTTAGTGTTCAAATTACTGTGGTGTGCTGACTAAATTTCTTAATGTCAGAGCTCTTGCTGTCAGGTTGTGTCCGTTTCCTTTCAGCTCTCTACTTCCTGAACAGTTTTCTGTTGTTTAAGTGTCATTCTCATGCAAGTGTTACACAGACAGTCACTCCATGCTCGGGAAGACTGCCTTGAGAATAAATCCTTAGACTCAAGTTTAATGAACCCCTAAAAAATACAGATTATCTAAGCAGATGGGCTAGTACAGCAGTGCCATGTGTTGGGCAGAAAGACTGAAATGCCACACAGAGCTTAGGTCAAGTCACAGCCCTTCGTACTAGTCAAGGGACTGGTGGCCATCCCTGTGCCAAGGAACTTGAAGGCAAAGCATGGGAAAGGTGGCAACAGATGGGTAGAGTAGGTGGGAGCCCAGGGGGAGAATGAAGTGATACCAGTCAACATGACAGACAGGAAGATCTCCATGCCAGCAGCTTAATTTGCATGGAGCACTGCAACAGCAGCACTAGTAGGACCTGCCTGCCTCCTTATCTACTGGTGCAGTTTAGATCTCCCAGCTGACACAGAATGAAAACCAAGTAAAACACCATGAGAAAATATATTACATCAACATTATTACCTTTAGCGTTCAAACTTGTAATCACACCAAAAAGTGTTGGTAGTTTGACAAGTTATATTTTTCTGTAAAGTCTATGTTGATTGGCAGTAATTACACTGTCCTCCTTTAATCCTTTATTAACTGAGTCTTATATCAGCTTTTTCATTATTTTGTCTGGAATCAATGTCAGGTTGACAAGACTGACAGTCTCATCCTATTTCAACCTTTTAAAATACTGGTATAACACTAGCGTATTTTTCAGTCTTCCATATTCCCCTTTATTTCAAGACTCGTCAAGAAACCTGAGAGTTCATTTGGCAGCTCTTTTAAGGCTCTTTTGCAGTGTGGGCTGTAAGCCACCCCCTGCACTCTCCTCTCCTTGGTGAACTGCCCTAAGTGATGGAGTTGCGGTCTCCAAGGAAACATCCGTACAGTGAAAGCTAGTTGAAGTGGTTGTTTGCTAAAGTAGTGATGAAAGCAGTAAATATATTTTGGCTTCTCACTTTGTATGGC
Organism: Pardalotus punctatus; assembly: GCA_013400915.1. Classification (NCBI taxonomy): domain Eukaryota; kingdom Metazoa; phylum Chordata; class Aves; order Passeriformes; family Pardalotidae; genus Pardalotus; species Pardalotus punctatus. The sequence goes on from VZTX01014863.1 coordinate 167,699, forward strand.
TGATTGACTACATTGGCAATACAGGTGGAATACTGCATCTTTGGAATACTGCCATTTCAGTCTTAGAGTCTCTTGGGTTCTCTGCCATTTGTGGGCCAACAAAGCAGGGGGTTGGTTTTGGTTTGGTTTTTCTTTTTCCTTCTTTTTTTCAATTTTTTTTTCCCCCCTTCTATGCATCCCAGGAGATACCAGAGAGATGTTCTGTGGGATGAGGTTACACCTTTCACAGTGGGAGTTAGTACGGCTGCAAAGTTCGGCCATGTTAATATGTCCAAGGAACACACAGCTCAGTATTGTGTTTACCACCTCCTACTGCTTTTTAAAAATGTTTCTGTAAACTGAGTATTTCTGTCCACTGTTTGGGTTTGTTGGTTGTTTGTTTCTTTGGTTCATTTATTTGTTGGTTTTGGTTTCGTCTTTTTGTTTGTTTTTTTAATAAATTTCTCTTTGTCCTAAATTGCATTGTGAAGCAGGACACTGTTAGGTTGTGATGGCCAAGTTATGGATATTTTTTGGCAGCTGATAGCACAGACCAGGATGTCCATTTTAATATATTTTTTAAAATCAGTAGATATGTTTAAAAGAAAAGGTCCACATCATTGCCACTGAAGTGCTTGTGACCTCTTGTTCGCCTCTGTGAACTTTTGCTTCAGGCTTTATAGTAATTGACTGCTTTGGGATGGACAGAGACATGCTAATGGTATAGTGAAACAAAGAAGGCTTTAGTTTCAGTTCAGTGGAAGCTTAGAGGAAGAGAATCAGTGTTTCCCAAGGAACTTTGCGGGAGGCTTTAAAAATTGACAGAAATGCCATTATGTTGACATTTCTGTTACTCATTAGGAGACCTGCAGATTAAAGTTTCTGGTAGAGCTGCCTAGCTTTGTGAAAAGCTTCTGTCTCACTTCACTTTGTTTTAATAGACTTCTATTCAGTTATGTGTATCTCAACAAACAAAATCTTTTTCTTTGTGTGGTCACAGGTCATGTTTATCTGTTCCTGCTTGCCACTGGACTTCATCTGTTTAAACACAATCCAACACAGTTGCTCTGAGTCTTCCACCTCATGGGGGGATCCAGATTCAGCAGGGCTTAAGGGCTGACTGATAGAAATTCTGCATTTCCAGTTTCTGAGTGATTTAATTGCTATCTCAATGTAATAAATTCAAACCAGAGACTGAACACTTACCTGTGGTCAAAGAATGAGTTTGATTACAGAGTTTTCCATATCCCATGCCTATTTAGGGTATAGCCTGCTACAAGAGCCGTAATGGTTCAGCTTTGGATATCTCTGCTTGCCAAAGCAAGCTGTCTGTAGCCTTGTTACACTGGGGTGGGGCTGAGGCTATTGATGAAGCTAAAAATCAGTTAATTCTTTTTTATGGGTGTCTAGAATTTCGAAGTGTAAAGTTCGGCTCTTGTTTTTCCAAAATCACGTAAGTTATGCCATTGTTCAAAGCTGTACTCCCTGGGAGAATTCAAAGTCATGTGTCTTCAGGTGAATTTCTGTACTTCAGCCAGCAGCTGCTAACACACAATTGTTAGAGCATATGAAGTTTCATCATGATGAAAATTACCTAAGATGGATAAATATCATCCTTCTGGGACAGGAAGGATGTGACTGAGCATATGATAGTCGTTCTAATAAAAATTATGGTGATGGCCTCTCACCAGGCAAACTCACTAGCTAAGGTGTCTCCTGGTGTGCATTCCCAATCTGTTAATCGCTGTAGCTGTGTTTAGAGCTAATGTTCACAAGTGAGTGACACTAACCAAAAGCCAGCTAAATGGATATCAGTGGGCCTGTGATACATGCAGTTGGATAGAGTATTGGTTGCCCTTGCAAGCAGAGTTAGTCCTAGAGTAACCTTTCCCTTCTGCTATAATGATAGAAGTGATCATGGTAAAAATCTTCTTTGCCTTGAAAACCATGTTGCAGGCAGATCTCCAGTTCCTCTGGCATTTCAGGTGTGATTGTCTCCTGTGGCTCAAGGCTTCTTGACCTAATCCTGTTCTGTCATATACAGTGCACTGTTAATTCTGTTCTGAGATGCTCCCATCTCTCAAATACGCTTGCAGTGATGCACAGCTGTGCAGGGTAGGACAAAGATGACTTGAGAGCTCCTGAAGGCCAGCAAAAGTTTATGGGAAAACACATTGCCAGTTGTCTCAGATGTAACCATGTTTTTCTCAGTATCAGTAGTTACATTCTGTACAGTTCCCTGAGATTTGAGTGTTGTTCTGAATCTGTACCTTCAACTGTCTGTCAGTGGCTTATTTATACTAGTTTGCTTCTGCCTTTTCATCTGAGACAAGTACGTGAATTTGAGTTAGTGTCCTCATCTAATCCTGCTTTTCACAGAGACAGTTCTGTAGAATGATAGAATCAATGAACATAGCTGTGTGGCTTTCTCTGCTGTGTGTTTCTGTTATAAATCTGTTTGGTACTGCTAAATATGGAAAGATGTGAACCTTTGAGTAACTTTATTCTTTATGGTCTTTCTTGTGATCTACGTCAGTGGACACTAAATGATATAAGAGGCTTAAAATACACCTCAGGTTCTTCTGCGACTTGAGAGGTATAGATATCTGTCACTTTCATCACAGTCTTGAGAACAGTTTATAATTTCTGTGAAAGTATATCCTTTCATGGAGAAATGTAAGGAAAAAAGGCCGTACAGCTGAATTGCAAATAAATGAACTTCTTACAGGTGGAAATGATAGAGTGTCCCTTTAGAGGACCGGTGAGAGGTATCCTCAAAGTTGTTGATTTCCTCTACATGGTACTTACTCTTCTGAAGACAGTAAGATTTTGGAAATGTAGAAAAAACTTTAATTGTGTGACAGCCTCTTAGCTAAGTGTTCACTTAGATATGTATTGCTTCATGTATTCTAAAAATTTGCAGCCCTTGAGCTTTTGTGAAGGTTAGCTGCTGCACCTCAGCTCTTATCTGCCTTTGTCTCTCTCCAGCTGCTGTTTTCCTAGATCAGCTTCCAACTATGAAAGTTTTTAATGTTGCTGCTCAATTACAGTGGAGTATCTCATAAATAAAATCCCCGGGTAGTTTGGTGTCCTATGTGCAGAACAAAGTCATACACTGTGAATTAACTTTCTCATGGTATTAGATCCCTTCTTGACTTCCATTTCATGGATTCTGTAGCTGTGGCTACAGGGTTATATCACATCATGATTGTGGTCAGAGGGTGAACTCCTTAGCACACATTCTTCAAATGAAATCCCTCTCCCAGAAGATAGAAGATAATTTGCTAATGCTTAAAAAAACAAGCCTGGTGAACAACAACTCGTAATACGCAAGTTTTTGTGGTGACATTGGGATCAGATAGGTGATCCACAGATGCTACCTTCTTCCTAGTAGGTCCATCTTTATAGTACATTAGTAATTTTTCCCTGTATTGCAAGATACCAGCAAATTTGTTTTCTCCAGCTCTGGGCTTTAATTGGCAGTCCAGCTGCCTCTGTTCTGGTGCTGTAGTCTGTGCCATCCTGTATCTTTGTACCTTGGCACAGTGAAGACTGATGGGTAGTTGATGCAATTAGCCTTTGAATGACCTACAGGCAATCTCTTCTGAAATACTAATCCAGTGCAAAGACCCCCACCAATGTTCCTAAGATGGTGACATTGACTTTGATGTAGATAAATGCTCCTCTGAGCTAAAGGGGGTTTAGTTCTGTCTGCCTATATGTCTCCTGAAAGTGGGTGATAGGTAGTATTAAGAGAAAGCCACTAACATAGCCATTTATGTGATGGAAGAGGTTGTGTGTGTTGTTTCCAGTTAGTCTTTCCCTCACATCCAAAATGTCAAATTCTGCATTGAGAGTCTGAGCAGTTACTCATTCTCATTTTGATGTCCTCTCCTGCTGTACACTGTCATATACAAAAAGCATAAATTGCCAGAAAGTGTCGGGGTACTTCCTGTGCTGGAATGGAATAACTTTAATCTGTCTGTATGCTTATAATGTTCCGTGTCTCTGTTTACTTGCATCTTCCACTTAGCAACAGATGTGCTCTGTGGGCGCAAACACTTCTTTGTTTACATCTGTGAACAGGTACAGTTTGAATTCTTTGGTTGGGACATTAAGAGTGCAAAGCACTAGAGATTGTAGGGCAGATGGAATGAACTTGCATCAGAACCCTCGTAAGATGTTATCCCCTATTTGATTCCAGAGACTAGAGTACTCTCAAGGCTTGAGTGATTCCAAAATCAGTTTAATTTCTGAAATAAATTTTGTGTATCAATGTCTTTTTACAGAAAGAACCTTCACACCTGAGAACTTGAGATTTTCCATAAGTCTCTTAAATATTGCACAATAAGGGTGAGCTAAAATGTCTGAATTGTGCTATTAGCACTTTAAAGCCTGCTATTGCTCAGTCCTTTTTATTCTTGTCTTTCCTTTATGCTTTTGTAACTTAAGCCATAGTTTATCACAATCTGCTATGTCTGGGAATGTGTTAATTGAGAGGACTGTGAGTCAACTGGAAATAAGAATCCACATCTATGTGCACTATGGGAGGTATTTACACTGTAATTTTGGGGCCATCTGACTTGGGAGGCCAAAGCTTCCTGTATAGTTGGCAGAGAAAAAGAAGCTTCTGCTCTGATTCATTACCTGAAGTGAGCTGAACTGAGGTGCTCTGAATCTTCTGTGAAGCTGCCAGTATATTAACACTGATTAGATAGGGAGTTTTGGAAGAGTACTTTTCTGCTGTGGATTACTTAGATGCCTAAAATTAGGCAGGCTACATCCTGTTCTGATGGCAGAAAGGATGTAATCTAGAAGAGAAGATCTTCATTCATCACTTGGATGGTGGGCCAGAGTGCACCCACAGCAAAACTGGGAGGAGTAAGTAATGAACCAGAAAGTTATGCTGCTATTCAGAGGGACTCTCATAGACTGGGAAATGGACCAGCAAATCTCATTAAGTTCAGTGAAGAGAGGTGCCAGGTCCTACACCTGGGGAAGAGTGACCCCATGCACGAGTAGAGGCTGTGGACCTACTGTCTGGAAAGCAGCTTTGCAATAAATGACCTGGGGGTTCTGCGGACAGCAAGTTGAACATGAGGCAGTAAATGTGCCCTTGCAGAAAATAAGGCCAACAGTGCACTGTGTTGAATTAGGAAGAGCATTGCCAGCAGATTGAAGGAGGTGATCCTTCTCTTCAGCCCTGGTAAGACCACATTTGTAGTGCTTTGTCCAGTTCTGGACCCTTAGTGCAAGAAAGGCATGGACATACTGGAGTAAGTGCACTGAAGTGCCACAAAGATGAGCAAGGGTTTACATACTGACTTGAGAGTACAGGTTGAGAGAGACTCAGCCTGAAACTCTTCAGCCTGGAGAAGAGAAGGCTTGGACTGGATTGTGTCAATGTGTGTAAATAACTGAGGGAATGAAGAGAGGCAGTTTCTTTTCAGGGATGCCCAATGAAAAGACAAAGGGCAATGGACACAAGCTGAAATTCCATTTGAACTCAAGAAAACTTTTATTTACTGTGAGAGTCGTTAGATTCTGGAACAATTTGCCTGAGGAGATTATGGGGTCTCTATCTTTGAAGATGCCCAAGTTTGACTGGAGATAGTCTCTGGTGACCTGCTGTAATTCACCCTGCTCTGAGCATGGGAATAGTCTAGAGCATCTCAGAGGTCCTTTCCACTCTCAATCTTCAGTGACTCTCTGAACTGACTGAGTACACAAGAGCAGTGAAATGATGTTGGGGTTCAGTTTAGGTGAGAACAGAGTTTGTTGTAGCTATGTTAAACACTGTATTGCAGGAGTAGGTATAGCTGCATCTGGTGGAATGTATTGGCATTGTCTGCTAATCCTATTGTAAAACCTCATGATATTGTTACTGTGGGGGTCTTCTGGCTCTTTCAAGGTTTGTCTGAGAGAGCAGATGTTACTGGAGAATGCTTTGTTGCTAACTTTCCATGAGTTTATATTTATTTTGTGCCAAGAGTCTCATTTTGTGTTCCCTTTGGTAACTGGAAGCTGAAAACCTCTCAGTTGCCTGCTTATGTAGCAGGAGTGTCCATAGAAAGACTTGGTCTGGATTAGTGCTGTACGTTGTGAGTGCAATTTACAATTTTTATTTGCCAGTGAGATTAGAATGAGCACAACTCTTCTTGTCAGAATGAGTGCAGGCCACTTCATTTCACAGGAGATGCTTGATGAAGTCTGAGGTGTCAGGGCATTTTTGACCAGTATCTGGAAGTGCAACTGCACTGAGATTAGCAGTAGTTGTAAAGACCTGCATTTACTCAAGTGGGCCTGATACTGTCTGTGACTGGCTGCATTTCAGGAATTGTGGAGATGTTTGCAGTGGGTTGTCCTTGGTTATGCTGCTCTGTGAGAGAAGTTGTTAGAACAGTGTGTGCAACTGCCCTCCATATGAGGAAGTCATATTAAAGGGTTAAAAGGCCCCAAATACAGAGCTTTGAAATGCTAATTATACTTTTACCATTGTGTATCCCAGAAGAGATGATGGTGCTATTGCAGGGTTGTTACCAGCACTTCATAGGCTTGCATATACATTTGTGGAAGACTGTTCAAATGGGAACAATGGTACTCAAAGCCGTTGAATTAAGCTGAAACAACAGGGAAGATTTTTGACAGATAAAGAAGCAATTTTATGGAATGACTCTGGGCTAGAGGCAAGCTGTATTTCAAACAAGCTAGCTGTTAAGCTCTCTTAACTGCTGTTGGCCTTTCAAAGAATTGGGTGTTTGGGATCTGTGGTCAATCCACTGCTGACTGTAGATAATACAATATGGAGTGTGACAGTAGCAATTGAAATCTATTTACTTGGAGGGTCGATTTTTCTTGCAGTTCCCAGTGGTGATCCAAGCAATGGTACCGTTGTGACTAAGTATTATTACAGCCTAGAGAGAGATGAGATACTTTGGGACCAGTAATGTGTATCCCATTTGCAGTTTGTGAAGACTTGTTTTGGGCAGTGGTGTGACTGTGAAAATGACTTTGGGGAGCTGCATGTGAACCAAGGGAATATGAATTCATGTCATGACAATATAACTCTACGACCTTACAAAGTCAGGCAATACCAGGGGTATGAAACTGCTGTTGTCTTTTATGTGATCTTATTGACACCATTCCAGATGATGTTCAAATGCATGTGCAACTCTTTGTGTCTACACTTCAGAAGGACTCAAAATAGCTGAAGGAAGAATCAGCTGAGGAAAACTTCAGCTATAGAATGACATAAGCTTAATGTACTTAGCTAATCAAAAGAAGTAGTAGGTAGTTGTTGTTACTTGATTGGTCTAGATATATCTGTGGGGGAAAGATTTCTGATAGAGCACCCTTTAATACAGTAGACAAAAGGCATAGAAAGATGCAGAACCTGATGTCAGACCAATTTAGACTAGAAAAAATGACAGATATTTGAGTGGTGGGGTTAGGGTTTTTTTTTTATTTCTTGAAATCCTGCTGCATAAAGTTCACCACTTACCTTGAGGTAACTGATTTCTGAAACAGGTGTTTTTTTTCCAGTACATGGAGTGTTTAAATTAACAAAATTATCGCCTGGTCTCAGAGGAAAATTTGTGATCATAGTACTGGTCTCAAAGTTCCTGATATATGTACAGGAGTTTTCATATGGTGTCTTCAGTGGTCCCAGTGCTGGAAAGGTTCTGCCAGCCATTTGCACCATGTCACAAGCTATAGTCTGTTCCAGTAGTGCAGGATGGAAGAGAGCATTGCATCTGAGAAAGCTTGTATAATGTGTTTTCTGATGCAAACTGTCCCAGTAAGCCTTTCTTTGTATTTGTGGCTGGGAATCTAAATCTGCCTTTGAGATTCAGAAAGGCATTGCAGAGAGGTGATCATGTTCTTAAAAGTGAAGGGTGCAGGCTGATTCCTTTTGTGTGCATTGTTAAAGAGATGAATTTCTAGATATCATTATATCAGAAGGAGTAAGGCTTTGCAGAAGTGCTCATCTTTTGTGGGCGGTGAGGGCTCCTTGGGGACCTGTCTCTTTGTGGGTGGTAAAACTCACTTAGCCATAAAAGTATTTTCCCCACAGCTTGCTGCCTCCATTTAAAAGGGGGGGAAAAAATTACCCACGCTCCAGAGTACAGAGGGGAGGCAGGGACCTGTGCAATCTACCGCGCAGAGGGGTAGGAATCCTCAGTGGCCTGCCACATTTGGCTGTCATCTTTGAAGAGATTAGTCATGATTTTTGCTAATGTGTTTTTTGGGCGGGGGGAGAGGGAACCCAACACCACAAAGCAAACCCTAAGCCAGATTTGCTACATCCAATATACAATATCTTCATAGACATTTTTATAGCCCCCCCCCCCACCATGTCATAAAGATGGAGGAATTTCTTGCTATGGCAACATGGTTGTATGTTGTATATTGTATAAGGGATCTGGTAAGAATGCTGTGTACTGATCTCCTGGTCCCTTTTGCAGGTAGATAAGATTGTACCATTGGATATTTTATTTATAATTGAGCATTAATGTGTCAGTCTGTTATCACTTAATGCATACCAATCAAAGGTTGTGTTAGCTGTTAAATTCTGCAGTAGTAGTTTTCCCTCCACACAGTATTGTTACTCAGCTAGTACTGTTGGTTTTATGCTTCTGGACAGCTGGCTTTCCTTGATTGTGAGAAAAGATGTATGTGAAGATCTTGCAGGGTTAGTGACAACTTGCTTGCTTCCTCAGAGTTACTTTTGACTTGTGGGTTTATCTTACCTGAGTATTTTACATTAACATGAGCTGCACTAAGTTGCCCTCTGTGTGGAACCTGGAGGAGTTTTAGAATATGCCCTTGGCAAGGGCAGAGCCTAGAAAATAAATTTAGCATTCAGACTTTCTCCAAAACATAAAGCCTGGGTTTGTCAGTGCTTTTGGGTTGTTAAAAGTGTGGAAGGTGTTAAGTGTCTTGCATGAGATGGGGAAGTTCTTGAAGAAAATTGAGCAGAGAAGCCAAACAGCATTTGTGCAGTAGGAAACATAAGCTCTGATCAGGATGAGAGCACTAGATAAGCTCATACCAGCTTTTTAACTCATTGCCTCAGAACTCAAAAGTAAATGCAGGCAGCAGGAGATTTTGTACACTAGAAAATATAAACAGGATCCAAAGGTGGAGGTGTACCTCATATGTGTCCCTCCATGCCCTTTTTTTTTTTTTTTAATTAGTATACCCACCATCTCTGGAATATGGCTGAAGTGGGAATGGTCTCTGGTGTCTGCAGGAGCTCAGAGCTGGTTTTGAACTAAACAGGAGCTGCAAGTTAGTGCTACTAAAGGAAGCTGTATTTTGCTTTCTTGAGTGGTAGGTTGACACGCTCTCCTGTTGAGCGCAGTGTGGGCTGTAATCCAGAAGCCCCGGCAGGCAGGAGTTGTTATACTTCTGAGAGTTCAAAATTAGCGAGAGCTGTGAGCCAGCCTCTACAAATATAACAGCTCTGGACTCTGAGTTCCCTGGTAGCCTGGTTTCTGAATTCTAGTCTTGCTGCTCTGGGAACCAGATTCACATCTCTTCCCCTTGCTTCAAGCACTGCCTGAAACTCGGTACAATTTGAGCTGTATCAATATGATTCAACCCACCAGGTTTTGCAGCAATGGGTGGGAAGGAATTAGGTAGGTGTGGCTTGTGGCCGATTAGATAACCTCAGGGCTGGCAGCGAACGTGGAAGAAGCTGTAGTGATGGTCATAATTGCTCAGTTGTTTCAGTATCTTTGGGGGTGGCTAGAGTGGTAGTGGTAGGCAGAAGTCATTCACAGAAGGGAAGGGGCGATTAATCCAAGAATCAAAAATGTTACTAGATTTGCTAAGAAAGAGTTAATGAGTATGGTTAGAATACTAGTCCCGAGTTTTGAGTGGTAAGTGGGTCACTAGAAGTAGATCGGGTTCAGTAGTAGTTGAGAGAGAAGGTATGCTGGAAAGGAAGAAGAACAGTGACTGCCAGGAGTTCATATGGTACAGTTTGAGAGCTAGGGATGAGAAGAACATATGGGGGGTAAATGCATTTCCCTTTCTCACCCTAGACATCCAAACTGTGATCGAGAGTCTCTGAGGAATTTAGAGATGCAAGAAGTTAATGCATATTTGTATTGTGAGAGGGAGGAGAGGAGCATACACATGTTTACTGACAAATGGCAAGGGATAGAAATTGATATGAAAGAGGGAAAAATCATAGAGGCAGGTGAAGTGCTTAGAAGGGCTGGGAACATGCTTGTGTCAGTTATGAGAACAATTGCAGGAGGGGAAGAGAAGGTTGAAAAGATAGAGGAAGTAATGTCACTTGGTAATTTTCTTACAAGCAGCTGAGATTCTGCGCAGAGACAAATGGAAGCTGGAGGAGGGGAGGGTTTGAGGAATGAGTCAAAGATAGCTGGGATTGCAGGTGTGGGTTTCAGTTAAGCTGGAGAAACACTCTGTCTTCTTTCAAACAATTGTTCATGTTAGCATTCATGGTGTGGGCATGCATGCACCCATCCATGTGATGTCTCCTGGTGCGCTGCACACAGATGCTGTTTGAGGATCTGTCTTTTGGTTCGTCACAGGCCAACTGACTCAGATCTCAAGTCTTCTCTGAGGTGCCAGAGTAGAAAAGTGTGGTGGAGGGAATTGGTCTGGTGGAAGTTTTCATTAGCATTGTCTTGCAATAAATGGTGGAATGGATACTGGTGTCAGGGGTGGGTCAGGCCCAAAATCTGGTGGGGAGGGAAGGAGGCAAATATCCAACACATACATATATATGTCCGCACAACCCCATTATGAGGATACTGAAAAGCATAAAGGAAATCCAAAACTACGTTGCCAGAGTAGAAGGAAAAGAAGACACAGGAGAAAGAGGACTGAGGGGAGACAACAGTACTTACAGACTGGAAATCATAGCAAGATGAAATAAGAGACAAGGGCTGATGGTAAGAACTGGAAGACAGTAAGTTGTGATGGAGAGGGACTCAATAATAAAGTTTAGAGAAAGGTCTCATAGGCCAAATGGAATGAGCAGATTTGCAGAGGTTTTGAAAGGTAAGGTGAGAAGGCATTTTGCTGAGGACTTTCTTGGATTCTGTATGTGGAAGGCATGTAAGTTACACAAGGGGAGTGTATTTCTATCTTTTCCTGGCTCAGCTTGGCTGATGAGGTTCCATGGAAGAATCCTCATTCATGGGTACATGAATGTCTGTTGACACAAGAAACAGTGAATGCTGAAGGCAAAGCCCTGTCATAACTTTGCAGCTTGCAAAGAAACTAGCTGTAATTGGATGTCGGTTTTCCTGATCAGTCCTGTGATTTTAATGAGCTACTGCCTAACTTTTGCTGTCCTATGACTTGTGAGGCTTAATAAAATTGTCATTTGGGACTGTAATTTTACACTGAATCCTAGGACTGAGAGGCTGACTTGGAGTGTTCATCTTCTAGAATTCACACTGCTGGTTCTTTGGTCTATTAGGAGCTGAACCTCTGACTGTGCTGCTGTGAGGATGAGATCCTGGAATACTTCACCACAGTTTCTTCTTATTTTGTGACCCCTACCCTCCAGTAAAGCATGGCTTGCTCCAAATCTTGATTGTGTATAATTTAAAATTTTACCGTAAACCAGTAAATTGTGATTGCCCTATTTTCATCATATGAATTTCCCTTTACTTTTGCTTGTAAATGCTGTATGGAATAGCTGTGGTGGTTATTTTGTACAGCAGCTTCTTGGGCAGGTCTACTTAGGACCCTCTGGAAGCATTATGAGCTATTTCAAGATGGATTAAGGTCAGGTCTGCCCTAAAAAAGAAGCAAAACCCATCCAAGTATCCGTTTGTTGTGCAGTGCAAGGCCTGCATGCTGAGTAGCTAAGAAGTACTTCTGCTGCCTTAGTTTTTCTGGATGTGGCTTTGAGTTTGACATTTAACACTTCTTAAAAATAATGGGATATGGGGTTAGTCTCTTTTCATCTTTTAGTCACTTTGGTAATTGCAGTGGATTGATCCTGTCTGGATTGAACTGAGCTGTGGCACCAATTTACAGAAGTCATTGCGAGGTTATGAGTTTGCTGAACTTCTTGGTGGAGCCCTAACTTCTGGGAGCTCTGACGCTGTGTCACTGTTCCAAATGTTGCATGGTTACTTTCATGTTGTTATGCACAGTCTGCCAAGGTGCGGACTAACGTGCCAGTCCTGCTCTGCATACTCTGGGATCTGGGTCACTCCTTGAGCTTGAATCTCTGCACTCTCCAGAGATCCCTGCACACTCTCTGGGGTGCTGCAACTTGCTTTGTGCATTAAAGCTCGTGGCAATAAGGACTGAGTCCTGTTTCCATTGCTGTCATGTAGATTATCACCCTCAAAACGTCTTCCATAACAAAGTTCTGAACATTTGTGATAGTGAATTACTTTATTTGCTCTAAGTTTCTTTTACTTTGTTCTGTTTGAGTTGGAACAATATGGTCTCCCCATTATGTTCTTCCAGCCTAGGCTTCTCCTTTCCATCTTATCATGCTTTAAATTTAAACTGCCTTCACATGAGTTAAACTACTATTAGATTTTGTCTTTTCTCAGCTTGCTTGTTTTCTGCTTTCTTTTGGCTGTGTCTCTGTTCACTGCTTTACCCAGCAAACAGCAAATATGGCTGCTTACTCTCCAGTTCCTGTCCTGCCTTCTCTTCTTCTTGCTCCTTAGACTGGGGATACCTTATAAATTGTTCCCTTTAGTGACATCTTTCCAGCTTTGTATTTGTGTATTGTATTGTTAATACTGTATTCCAGCATTAAACCTACACAAGATTAATGCCTGTTTTCTTTGCACACATGGTGATTGTAGGACACTCATGGGTCTGAGAAGAGGCTCTTAATGAGTACATGTTAAAATATGTTTTATAACTTTTGCCTGTCAGCTCCTCATTTGTCCTAAGACACTTTATTGGTTTACTAGATGGAATTTATTTAAGTTGTCAGGACCCCCTCCTAGATTAATGGAGGTGCATTTTGCTCAGAGAGCATATGACTTCATCTAAACCTGCCTAGATGAGTACAAATTCAGAACAGATAAATATTTCCTCAAGTCACCTGTCCTGCTCTCAGGATATTATTGCTGTAAAAATCCACCACTGAGTATGTTTAGCTAGTGCTCTATATTGTGATGGTAGCTCAGTCTGTGTCACCAAGCTGACACAGCGTTTTCATTGTGAATGTGGATGCACAGGGCTTGTGCTGTGATACAGTAGTCCTGAAATGTGTTTAAGGATAGTAATAACTTTTGCAAGTTATCCATTCATTGCCAAGTACAAGCCTTAGAATGTGTTTTTGTGCTTGGCGGTTTTATTAATACCATGTACTGCTGTTTCCACAATGAAAAGTGAGTGGCTCCAGTGTGGAAGCTTGTTGTTGTACTGATATGCAGTTAAATCTCCAGAATTCAAATCCTTCCAGGGAACATACTGCATCTTGGATTAGTGAAAATTTGTATTTTTGCAATGTGGTGGTTGATAAGGCATGCATGTGCTCTACAAAGATACTGCTGAGATTTTTTTCTCCACTGCAGATGGGTGTTTTGGCATAAGACGTGCACATTTCAAGTTGTGCTAAGCACACATTCTTGCAGTAAGAGCTGCAGAGGCGGTAGCAGGAATTTGGCTTGCTGATTTGTTTGGATTAATAGGATTTCATGTAGTTAAAATGCACACTCACAATGGAAAAGGCTTTTCTGTGTAAAGCAATTTGACTTGTTATTTTTGCATCTATTCTACATCTGTCTGTTGGCGTAGCTATATTGGTTAGATGGGAGTGTTGTTACAACATTATTTGAGCCTCTTAGGAAGAGGAACTGCTTAGTCTGAACTAAAACTGTGGCCACACTAACTTAGGAGCTATGGAACTGATGATAAAGTATAATCTGCATGGAATATGGGCTGGAGTTGGCAATGGTCTTGGAAACAGTTTCTGTAACAAGAAGTTGCAAGACTTCTGAATTATCTAAAACTATATACAACAGTTTTGGCAAGGCTGGATTAGTCTGATACGTGTTAGCATCTACTTTAGATGAGTGAACTGCAGTAGACCTCATAGACAGTGTGGTGTGGCAGCTGTGGAGGACACAAGCATTAGCCTTTGGGTGGTAAGGTTATTCTGGTTAGGCAGTGACAGCAACCCTCTGAAGGATTTTTTAGTTGCTGCAGTGGAAATATCCCTCTGAATCCATACACTGCTAAACTAGAAAGATAACTTCTTCAATGGCTGTTGGAGGCAAAATGTCTTAATACCATACTAATTCAGGGTCTCAGTGCCTCTTTTACGGGCCAGGGTGCTGCTAATGGAAAGGCCAACTGTGTGGATATGCCAGTGGGGCCTTAGAAACTTTTTCTTTGGTAAAGAGAGCTGATGTTGGGATACAGACCGGCAAATGGCCCTTAAAAGCTGGACATTTAGCTTTTTTGCTTTGATATACAGCAGCAATATTTGAGGACTGCCCACCCTGAGTCAGGTCACACGGTAAGCTCATTGTGCTGTTGTGCTGGGAGGGCCATTTAGACAGGAGAGGGCAAGTCTGGGAAGGCAAGTCCCCATTCCTGGTATGGCTACTTGTGGAAGTTTATCCTTGTGTTCTTTAGAAATGTGACAAAGTGAGATGGGAGCTCTGGAAACTCGAGAACTTAAGAGTCTGGTGCCTGCTTACAGCTGCTTAGTGGAAGGATGCCCCCTTTGTCTAGTCTCTGCAAGATTCTCCATCTGTGGCAATTAGGATTAGCAGGCACATTTCATGCTCTGAAAAGTCAGAAAAGGAAAGGAGTTTTACAAAAGGAAATGCCTGCCAGGCACAGATTTCACTCTGGTTTTGTGCAGAGAATAAACACAGATGTGAAGGTTAAAAAGCGGACTTCCAAAAGCATTTAATGAAGGGCTTGGTAATGGTGCAAGAGACTTAGTGATGGGAGAGAGCAGAGGCATCTTGAGTTGCAGAGTAAGCAGAGGGAGGGACCCCAGACACACAGAGCACAGACTAGCTATTGAGACCTTCCTAGTTCACATTCCCTGGGATTTTGTTGAATTCTGGCAGGAGAGATACGGCATTTTGATTTGTAGAGTCACCTACTATTTCTGGAAATTTACAGGGAAGCAGGGCTGTGAACATGCCTGTATGTGTGGGTTCGGAGGTCAAGGAAGTGAATACACATTTCTTTAGAGACTGCAGAGTTCAGCTCTCTTCTGCCTTTTCATCTAGCATTGTGTCTTGGCCTCATTAACTGCTCCCCCACCCTCACACCCCCACCTCCATTAATTTGCAAAACCACTTTTCCTTTGCAGCGTCAGTTGCTTGGGAGCAGATTTCAAATGTATTATCTTACTGCTTTTTTAGTAGATCTTTGTGGACCTCCAGATGCAGAAATGGCTGTAACCCAAATTATTGTTTCTCCTCACACTGATTAGATAAAGCTGTCTTTATTTCCCCAGTATTTTCCAGTAAGTAGATTTCAGACTCCCATTCCAGGGCAGAAGCTTGATGGTGATTATAGCTGGTTTTGTAAGTATCAGAGGATTTTACAGCAGAAATTATGAAGAAAGTGTAAATCCCTTTCTCCAACCATTTACTCATTGTTTTATGTTAGGGTTTCTTTATGCATGCAGACAAATCATATAAAAGGCTGCAAGTATGCAGAAAAGGTCAAACCAAAACATTAGTTAAACGAAATGCAGATTGGAATATATTTTTAGTGCTTGAATATTTTCCCTAAAAGGCTGTACTGAAGGAAACATGTTTTACTGCCTGAATCATATGGTAGTGTGAGGCATGCTTTTAACACATGCTGCTATCGCATGGAAATAGAGAAAGGATCTCAAAACAAGTTTAACAGCTCCTGCAGTTCGCTGATAGGAAGACTCCAGCTTTGACTACCCTTCTCAGCAAGGGGCCTAAATAAAAAAGAGAGCTTCTTTGACCACCCACTTCTCAAACGACTTACAAATAGTTTCAGCCAAGGGTAACAGGTGTTTCTTTTATATCCATAACCTTTTCTTTCCAAACTCTTTCAATGATACGGCATCACAATTTGCAGGAGGAATTCTTTTGACTTGTCTAGCCCCATGACATTTATTTTTACCTGAGGACTTCATGGAGTACCTCCATCTCTTTACGTGGCATTCCAATACTGTATCCAACATCAGAATTCCAGGAGTTTCTTGATGGTCCCTAAACAAGTGGTGTTTTGTGCTTTTAAGTGTGTATGCATGTATGCTGTTACATAGTGTAAAGCTATAGTGTGGTGGAGCCTTCCCAGGGAACTTCCCATCCACTGTAGCTAAAAGCATCATAAATTACTGAGAACACAAACAGCTGAGCCTACTTCTTCGTAAGGATTTTCTTATAAAGAAGAAAATAGCATTTAACAGCTTCATTTGAGTTGTGCAGATGTAAGAGCAGCACTAAGACTTGCAGCTCTGCTTCTTTTGCAAGTAGGATTTTCAGTTCTCTGGTGAATTGTACTTACTTTCCCCTGCAAGGATGAGCTTTTCAAATGTGCATAAGCTAAATAATTACATATCATTAACAACATACAACTGTTACTTTCTGTTCAGTTGCCAAAATCAAGATCTCACTTGTCTCATTCATCCCTTCTCCTTTTTAGCAGTTGTTGAACATTTATGTTGCTCTCAACTCATCACTGAGGTGAGGTGTGAGTAAGACACTCGGGTCTGCCCATGGTTCAGATGGTATTTCTCTCTGTTTTGTTGTGTTTTGGTTTGTTTTTGTTTCCTTTTATGGCATGAGAGATTATGCATCTTACAGAAAAAAGATAGTGTGCAGATATTGTTTAAATCCTGTCAGACTTTCATTGTGGCAGTGCTGTATTTGAGGTGCTGATTGGTAGTGATTTGGGAGGTACAAGGAAGGAAATCTGTGTATTCCTTACTGTTAATTTATTTGGGTTTTTTTTCTGTTCAGCAGTGCCTGTCTGATATTGGGTGGTTGGAGAAAGTTCTTGTCAAGTGGGAGACTTAGACCATGTTCTGTTGCTTAACAGAAGCTGAGAGGGTTGATGTAGCTACAGCAAGGAAATGAAACTGCTTGTTCTTTATTGGTCACCCTGAGTGGGATGAGGACTCTTCCTAAACAAATTTGCTTGCTCCTATGTGTATATGCAAAGGCTGTGATAAGATACTTTATTTTTCACTGAGTCGAGGATTTTCTTCATCCTCTATTGGTGCAAATATTACTGGCTCAACTTTTTCTCTTTCAGGAAACTCTCTGTGCTGTTGCATATCTGATTTTCCAACTCTCGTGTGGCAGGGTGATATGAGCAGGGGCATCTCTATCGAGTGAACAGCAACACTCTTAAGGAGTGAATTCTCTTAAGGAGAAGAATTGCCAGCTTGCTTGGTGAGATGCAAACAATGCAGATAAGAGAGGATACATTTGAAAAGGATCTTAATGTCTTTTAGCTTCCCTGAGGGAAAACTGGACTCTACCATCAAAGATAAATGCTTACTAGACACATTTCTCTATTGATTGTTAGATGATCAGACAAAGAAATAAAATGCAGGAAGGTAAGATGTCAAGGAGCCATCATGACTCTGTTGGAGGTGGAGGCTTTTGGCAAGGCATCTGTTCTGTTATTTTTTGTGTTTGTTGCAAATTAACTGATTTCCTTTTGAAGTCTAAAACTTGTGGCTGAAAAATTCCCTTTCCTTATTGATGTTTGCATTGTTCTGAATGTGAATGGACCCCTTGGGCACTTGACTAGTTCCTATTAGGACAGTCATCTTCACTTACCTACAGCTGAGCCCTGCTCCAATTCTCATAGCTGATAGGACTGTGGAACTCGGCATGCTAAGTGTTGCCCCTTTCGAAAGGAAATTTTGCAGTAGGAATGAACATGAATGAGAAATTACATTTCTTCTTATTTTGTACATCTGGAATAAAGAAAAATAATAGCCTTTGAAGGTTCAGCCTTCAGAGAGCATAGACCTCTTAGAGGCTTTCTCAGTTAACGTTGAATCTAAGATCCTTTCAGTGGGTAGCGTATACTGAGCTACTCTTAGTAGCATTTTGTGCATCCATTCATGAAAATAATTTTGCCTCCATCCTATTTACAGCTTGCTTGTACATTGAAGAGCAAGCACAGCAAACGGTTGAAAATACCAGGTTGCTTGCATACTATTTCTACAGCATTAGCCCAGTTTTAGATAGTTAGCTTGTCCACTTCAAAGGCTGTGTCTTCGAGGTAGCTTGGAATAGAGATGTGCTGGGACTTGCCAAATTCACATTCAGGATTTAATATATTTACTGTGATCAAAAGCAGTCGCCCAAACCAGGCTGTCCCATAAAATACTTGAGGGTTGGAGATGTGCAAGAACGTGTTGCATCTCCCCTAGACTTCAGTAATCTTTTGGCTGAATTAAAATTGTTTCAGAACTGGTTGAGAGAATTTGGTGTATTCTTGCAGCAAAGAGTCTTATACTTGGTTTGTCAAATAGTTTTGTTCTGTGTTTTGGGCTTCCTAGAGCCTGGATTGTAGGAAATCTAGAATGTGTAAATGTAAAACTCATCAGCTTTGATAGATCCATAGTACAAGTAAAGGATAACCTCAGTATCAGCTACAGTTAGAAACAGTTTCATAAAGCGGTAATTAGTTTTCAAAAGTACTCGTGCTTAGATATTCAAGCACTAATCTAAGGGGAATTTTATACCAGGGCCTAATCACTCCCTCAAACTGAGTCACAAATTAGCTAAGAGGATTCTGCAGCTTCCTCAAGTAAGCTTGTCAATAAATTTTTCTCTTATTACAAGAAGACCTGCCAGACACTAACAAATTAAGAGTAAAGGATCTAGTCTAGAAAAAATTTGAGCTCTGTTTTCTCTTAAATACATGGAAAAGAAATTCCCATAGTGCATAGATGTTTCATGTTCCCAAAACTTGTACCACAAAGCCTGTGTAGCTTAGAGTATTGGTTGTTGTTTTGAGAGTAGTAGTCTGAAGTTAGCCTGCTTTTCACTGAGGGTGTACTGGAGTGCCATGGGAGAAGTGGTTTTGCACCCCTTTTTTCCCTTTCAGTCTAAACTCAGACATTGGCTTGCATGGCTTGATTCATAAATGAGCAATAGTTGACTGGCAAAGGTTCATTTCTCCATATGCCAAGATACACTGGATCCTCTGAGGAGGTTGAGACTGATGGATAAATATCTGTCACATGTAGGTGGCCTATAAGAAAAAATTTTAGGTTTTTTTTATTTAAGTCTTTGTTAAGACTTCCCCCCCACACACTCTTTAAACTCTTTTGTCATGTGCTGAGTGGGGGTGGATGGAGTTCGGGGTGGTGGAGGGAAAAAGGGGGGCTTCTGAAAGCATTTATCTTCATTTCTGCCATCACCCAGTGTTTATTACGCAGTGATAGACAGACGCAGGAAAGCTGCCAATCAAACCTACGTTCACTGCATTTCAATTGGCCCTTGCTTTGGATTTCAGCATTTTGAAATCTACATCATCTCTGCAGTAAAAGGTCATTCTGTTCATGAGGATGACAAGCCTGAGACCCTTGGGTACCCACTGCAGTCACTTGTGATCCCATCAAACAGTGGAAGACCCAGGAATCAGGACTGTCAGGTGCTTGGTGAGAACAGCTGCTTGTAAGAGCTGATTTGTTGCTGCCCAAATTTAAGAAGCTGAAGTGTGTTGTTTGCCTCCAGGTTACATATACTACAACTTGAGAAGCAACAGCACCTTCTGCTCTCATCCAGGCTGAAACCCTGACTGGACAAAGCCAGCTGGGAATGAGTTCTCATGCTGCATGGTGAACAAAAGCTCTGGGGTGAGGATTTTAACTTTCCCAAGTCTTTCACCTGTGGTCTCAAATCTTTCCTGTAAACCAAAGAGGACAACACAGGATAGCATACTTCTGTGCTAGGGGGTGTTTTCCTCCCTGAATTCATTGTCTGAAATGTTTACATGCTTTCAAGCAACTTTACTGTAGGACAGTGCATATGTGTATGTGGGAGGCATCTGGCAGGACTTGTAATACAAATGTTATTCCACTTTGTTATATGTATATAGATACAATTTAATAATTCTACTCCTCAATTACATAATTAGTATAAGTAGAGATAATTACTTAATAAAAGATGTATGTCATGGATTTCTGATTAGTGGTAGATGCACTGGTTTGAAGCCTTGGAGAAATGGACCACATTTTTCTGCACACGCACCTTTCACTCTGAGAACTGTGTTGCCTGTGTCCTAATATCTTTGATAAAGGTATCTGTTACCTGAAGCATTAGCATAACATGATAGTTTCTGCTGGCTCTGAAATTTGTGTGGGGCTGTCCTGTAGATGGGCAGTACTGCTTTTTTTTCCCTTGTTAATTTCTCTGCGTGTGATGTGACTGCCTTTGGAGGTGAAGAGGATGCAAGGTTTAAACGAACACTGTAACTAACCTGAAGGTAACAGGGAAAGGGATGTGAAGATGAGAATTTTTACAGAAAAAAAAAATCCAATCTGCTTGCCAACTGCTTTTTTATGGTGCTTGTAGCAGTAGGTGCGGCAGTTGTATAAGCCAGATGAACTTACTGTTTGTGGAGCAGTCAGTGATGTTGCTAAGCTTCTCTCATGCAGAGGGAGAGCACAATTGTTCTCCTAAGGTATGTTCTTCTCCATTTTATATATTGCTTGTTACACCTACAAAGGTTGTTCTCATTGTGAAACAGGTGATGTAACTTTGCAATGGTCATCTGTGATAAGATCAATATTCTGGAATTATGTGCCCTCAGTAGAACTTCTGATCCCTGTCTTTTCAGTGTTTTCCTTGCCTGACTCAGTCCTGTAAGGCAGCTGCTACCTTGCTAGTGCTGTTAGTTAGTGTTTCCCTGCAGGAAGTCCCGCTGCTTCAAATTTGTAGAGAACTTGTTTTTCAGTTCTCCACCTGCAGGCTGAAGGTGAGACAGCAGAAGAGCTGCCTTTGTGTAACAAACAAGGGCTTGGCAGTGAGAAGACTTTTAAAGATGAAGCAACATAAAATTTAATTGTCCTTCTTCTACTTCTGGTTGCCAAGTGTAATTTTATTAGTGCATCGAATCTGCTTTCTCCAGTGCATATCTTCTGTTCAGAAGAGCCCTTTGTTTTGAGGGATATAGAGAACAAGGCCTTGGGTACATGTTACAGCAATGGAAATGTTTTTAATTCTGCTCTCCAAGTGATATGTGCATGTCTGACAGAGGCAGGTACAGAAACTGAGCAGATGCACAATGGAGGTTGGTTGATTGCTGAAGGCCTGATAGAGCTGAATGCACAGTGTAAAGCTGTCTGTTTGGAAGTCTTGTTCTTGGTGTATTTCTGAGCCTTCTCTAGAACCAAAAATCAGAACTCAAGCAGCTTTCTTGATGTATTTATCAGCATCAGTTTAGAATTTGCTTACTTACTTTGCCCTGCTTGCCTTGTTCTTTGCATTGCTGAGAAAACAAAAGACCAGTTGGTATGTTTGTGTGTTGAGGGTTTTGTTTGTTTGTTTGTTTGTTTTTTTCTTTTCCTTTTGCCAAGCCTGAGTGGTCTTTTGGGCTTTGATAAGAAAACTAACTATCCAGCCACTCTACTCTCTCCATCTTCCTTCACACCTACTAATAGTTAGCAAGCTCTTAACTCTGCCCAGGTGTCTGGCAGAGTGGTCAAAGTGATGTCTCTTCCACTGTTACTGCTGTGGCTGCAAAGTCCTGAGCCAACCTTTCTGGGAGAATGAAGGCACTGACTTTTCTGTGTGATTCCCACTGGAGACAGGGCAGAGATGCTGAAATCCAGACTGTGTAGAAACTGGAGGCTTTGCTTTTAGTCATTTGTGCTTGGGAGTGATCTTGTTATGCTCTCCCTTATCAAATTCTATTACCTTGAGTTTCTCTGGTTGTCAGAATGCATGTGTAGTACATGGGCTGCGTGCCCATGCAGGCCTTAGAGACTGCAAATAGCATGAGATTTTTTGACTGTAGTACTACTATGGAAGAACTGTCTGTTGTCTCCATTTGTCTCCCTAGGAATCACATTTAATGCATCTGAGCTTTCTCAAATGTATGCTGACTTGAGTTATCAGTAGCTGTTACTTTCTGCCAAGAAAAATAGGTTCTCTGTGGTAGTTTCTGAAGATCTGTGCTTAGCCTTCTGCTTTGGGCGGTTGCCTAAATCCATGGGCAGTTAGCAAGGGTCATGGCATTTGCCTGGAGTCAGAGCAGCCCTTGCCTGCTCTAAGTTGGGCCCCACAGAGCAGCAAAGGGCCAGCTCCTAAGTCTTCCAGGCCAATATTTTGTTACAACCCTTACTGTATGACAAATACTGTAAGCAACCTGTATCTTCTGAGTTAAGTTTACAGTAGGAGCAGTGATTATATCCACAAATATGTGTATTTTGCCAGGGAAATGCTTTTTCTCAGTTTGTATTTTGATCTGCCTTCGTAACTGTACTAGACAATTTTGGGTCTGTGGAAATACAGCTTCACTACTGTTGATAAGTAGAATGCATTGGCACCAAATGAATTGATTAGGATTTCTGCCTTGTGTTTCTGGACAAGTCTTATCTCTTATCAACTTTATTTTCTTTCAGAAATGTGTTGCAGGGAGATGCTTTCCTGTTAATTTCCTGTACTCTGTGCCTTATTGAGGATGTGCTGCCTTATTTCTGTAAATAAGGTTTCTTTAAGAATCTAGAGTTTTGGGTATTGGATTTCAAAAGGTTTTCTATGGTTTTGTCTCCCCAGCTTTTTTCTGGTTAATCTTGTAGAGGTTAAATTGCTAATGATTTCCCCCTTTTCTGTAGGTGCTGTGATTGGGGATGGACAGTCAGCTGTGGCCAGCAACATTGCCAACACTACCTACCGGCTCCAGTGGTGGGACTTCACTAAGTTTGATCTGCCTGAAATCAGCAATGGTATGCTGGAAAAAACACCACTACCTTATTTTAAGTCTGTACTAACCAGAGGTGTGGTAAGCTCTAGGATCTTTCAAAGACAGCTGTATGTTGCAAGTCTTGTTTATCATGTCACATTGGGAACTGTAAAATGCTTAGTCTTTTGAGGAAGTTGACTAAAAGCTTGTGGAACTGTTCCATCCCTATCTACCTTGTGTATTCTTGCAGTCAGCAAACCCATGTGTAAATAGGGCTTGTTTTTTGTGAGCCTTTTCATGGGGGTATACCACTCTCTTAGAATTCTCTATTCAATGTCTTCATTCTCTTGCTAACAAGTTTCTAGATCAATCCTTCCTTTATACCTTTAAACTAGAACCTGCTAATGAACTGTCTGATTTCTCTAAGTTGCTGACATTAGTGTGGGTTAAAGTGCAGCAACACATTTTATGAATCAGGACCCTGGTCTGTTGCTTACCATAGTAGTGCAAGCCCAAGGAAATAGATATACCTTCTAGTCATTTGCAAAAACGGTGATTTGTCCTGTTTCTCAGGCAAAAGCTGTTTCTGAATTAGGAATCTGAGCAATATTGCTGATTTTATTTATTTTCCCTTTCATTTTGTGAAAATTAGGCTGTAGTTTCATGTGTGTTCTATGGCATAAGCTAGCTGTCACATTGGAAAAGACTTCCTTATGCAGGCACAAGCATGTTTGATATTTGTGGTCAGCTGATCGAAGAATGACATTTTCAGGCCTAAAACTAACTTGACTAGAAAGGCTATTTTTAACCTAGAATGGTATCCTGATATAGCTTGTTGCACAGCTGCAGAAATGTTTGTGACAGCCTGGGATGAAGATACGAGGTAGATATTCATTAATGTTTCTTTGTACAAGTGATTTTTAGCTTAGGCCATCACTGTGCTTATGTGAAATTCATTGCTTGATTTCTCAGCAAAATCTGATTGGGTTCTACTTTAAGGGACTGACTTCTTTAGGGAGAGCAGGGATTCTGTTTTCAGAGACTTTTGCTTTCACAGGTAGTCACTAGAATTGAGAAGAACTCTCATAGTCCCAGCTTTGTGTGTTCTGCATTTCCAGAAATTACATATCTGGCAATAGATGTCTCTGTGGGGTAGTGTCCTGCTGCTTAAAGAACCCACAAAAGGAGCACTTGTGGTGACACTGTAGTAGGAGAGATACAGAGAACTGAAATCACACAATCAAAGAAGAGTTTTGACTGGAATGGAGTTTTAAATATCATCTCGTTCACTCCCCTGCTATGAGCAGAAACATCTTTCAATAGATCAGGTTGCTCAAAGCTCCATCCAGTCTGGCTGTTGCAGTTTAGCCCCATGCAGCCACTTGCTCACTTCCTGCCCCCTCAGGATGGGGAGGACGAGCAGAAAAAGTTAAAACGCAAGGGTTGAAATAAGAGCAGTTTAATAATTGAAATAAAGTTAATAACAGTAGCAATAGTAGTAATGA
Organism: Pardalotus punctatus; assembly: GCA_013400915.1. Taxonomy (NCBI): domain Eukaryota; kingdom Metazoa; phylum Chordata; class Aves; order Passeriformes; family Pardalotidae; genus Pardalotus; species Pardalotus punctatus. The sequence continues at coordinate 192,034 of VZTX01014863.1, forward strand.
AAAGAAAGGGAGGGGAGAGAGGGGAAGTGTGGAGTGGGGAATAAAGCCCAAGAAACACAAGCAATGCACAACTCACCGCCTGCTGCACAATGCCCAGCCCATCCCCAAACAGTGATTAGCCCTTCCTGGCCAGCTCCCCCAGTTTATAGACCAGGAATGATGTTTTGTCATATGGAAGATCCTTTAACAGTTTGGGTCACTCCTCCTGACCATGCTCTCTCCCAGCTTCTTGTGTGAATCAGTTCTCAAGGCAACGTTTTGGCACACGGTGACAATACTTTTGGTGGTCCTGCCAGACTCTGGAACAGAATAAAGATGAAATCAGACAGGGAAGCAACTTAAATTCTTTGGGACTTCTCTGCAAGTTGTAGAGTGGTTGGAGAGTGCTTCAGCTGCTCATAGCTTATTTTTTGGCCTCATCTGGCTGCTGAGAAGGCTGCTAATTTAAAAAAAAAAAAAAACCAACAACATAAGATGTTTGTTTATAATTTATAAAATCCCATAGAAATTAAGAACCATCTGCTGCTCAATACATCAGTGTTTCAATCTTCTCCCTCTCCCCTACCAGGATGCTTTTATTCTGAAATAGCTTCCAATTAGCTGGAAATTGGGTATGGTGTCTGTTGTCATTGTGCCCTTCTTGTGGGCCATATTCCAGCTACAAATCCATCCCCACCCCTTCCAACTCCCCATGCTGTGCTTCATAGTACTTGGCTTGTCCATCTTGTCTTATAACCATTTGGAAATGTTCATTTTTATTCTTCTTTTATATGCCAAGTCCAATCCTGGCATTTCTAGTCTGTTAACCTTATCTCCTTCTGCTAAGGTCTAGTAGGGATGTATGAAGATGTAGCAGCTGTGCTTATACTAAACCGAGTGTTTGCCAACTTGCCTAGGCACAGAACAAAGGCAAGCTGCAAGTTTGCCAAAGTGCATGACTTAGAGTAGAGCATGGTGCTAAGAACATCAATGTTGTGGGTTCAATCCCCATATGGGCCATTCACGTAAGAGTTGGACTTAGTGATCCTTGTGGGTCCCTTCCAACTCACAATGTTCTGTGATTCTCATATTCTCAAATGAGTAAGAGCGGAGTGGTGGGTTGGACAAGTTTTTTGTGATTCTTCATGGTATTGGAAATAAACTGTTTTCCCAGTAAAGCATGTGACCTCAGTAGCTCCTCTTTTTCCTCCCATTGTTTCCTATAAATCAGAGCTGGTCCTGTGAGATAATTGGCTTACACAGAGGGGGCTATTGCACCTCATGGGACTGGCTTGAGCCACAAGTGGTTTGGGAGTTCAGGCAGATGAAATGATGCAGCTGAAGTTTGGGAGTGCCTGCCAGCTCCTCTCTCCATCAAAGAAATGACTCTGGCCAACCTCCATTTCTGAGCAGCTCTTCTTCCTGTAACAATTAAACAAAGAAAAGATAGCTTGGAAGTAGGATGTTTTCCACTGAAGCGGACGCATCTCACTAAGTGACAGCAGCGTGATTAGTGTAGTCCTTTGATCTCAGTGTCTGGGCCCCAGCACCCTTGGAAGCCTTGGGCTCAGGATGCGGCTCCACAGCACCAACCTCACTGATGTTCCGACCAGTAAGAGCACACAAAAGCAGATCCTGGCAGCCCTGGGGAAAATGGCTGTGCAGGGGCTTGTGGAATTTTAGTCTCAGCCCTGTCTTTCTCTATTAATTGCGAAATGGAAAAAGATAGCTTCAGATTTCTTCTCTCCTTTTGCCAGTTTTGCTTTTAATAGCTCTGAAATAAACATGACCCGGTCTTATATTGAAATTGTCAGTCATATCAGCACTGGGGCGGAGAATTTATTTGACAGCAGAGACAATGCTATTTCTGCATTTATTTGATATTCTCCTAGTGAGTGTTGCATATCCTTAAAATTCCTGCAACTAAGTACTGAAAACAGTGTAGAATATAGGCTTTCCACAGTAAAATATGTGAAGGCTTTCTCTCTTGTTTATATTTTCTGAATATAGTTTCTCTCATGCTACTCACTATGCATAATTTAAATTTCTTGCCAATTTCTAGTGCTGAACTGGTCTCATTTAGGAATTGGGAATTTGTCCTGTTCTGACACTGGTTGGGGTATTGAGGAAGGTGGTTTGATCAATGCTTACTGATCCACAGTGGAATACAGAATAACTTAAAAGAAGAAAAAAGAATAATGCTAAACAATTTTATAAGTAGGAGCAGCTGTTAAGGGAGTGCCATCTTTAAGGGATACTTGGAGTAGATGATGTGTCCAGCACAGTTTTCCTTTGGCAAACGGTGCTATTGCTGCTGGCATTCCAGGCCTTCCCCAGTTTCAAGCATAATTAATATTGTAGGTGTAAGCACTCCACTTTGGCACAACGGCTTGATTAATTTGTTCTCTGATGTTTCTTTTGATCTGTTCTGTCAGTTCTGTGGTTGCATTAACAACAAAGGAAAACAAGAGATAAAAGGCCAGCCTTGTTGCAAATAATTTTCCAAAAATAGCAGTAGTTTCCCCCCTAAAATCTTCTGTATTGGCTTCATCTTCATAGATCAGGCCTCAGGCTCAAAGAAATCAAATAGCCTCTGGCTTTGTCAAATTGATGGCTATGTTTCCCATATCTTGAGAACGTTTGTAAATGCTGTCCTTGAAATGAAACCTTGCTGAGATTTCCACCTGTCACATTTAGACTTTTTCTGGTTGCACAGTAGGCTCTCTTGGTTCGAGACGTAGGTGCTACCTGAGTCCTCATCCTTCATAAATGAGGGAAGAGCAAAGAGCCATAATGCCAGTGTGAATCAGGTAATGAAAGACTGAAATAAATGGCACTCTTTCCTGTTAAGCATAACTTGCATCTGTAAAGGTTTCTGTTCGCAGCACACATCAAGGTGAAAAGATAGTTCTCTTGTGACAGGAAAGCTCACATATTATGTTTTGCTAAGAGACATTCACCATATGCAACAAACTTTAAAATCAAAATTATATCCATTCATGTTGGTCATCATTGTGGACTGCACACCAAAAATCTGTGTTTTACTGAAAGAGGAGCAGGTGGGGGCAGGGGAGGGAATAAAAAATCCTGTAGATAAAAAATGAGTGAACATGTGCTATATGATTGGGTGATTAGTGATCCAAATCCACCGTTATTTAAAAAAGACATACAGTAAGTGCGAGATGAAGAAGAGGATTAGAGAAATGGAAGTGAAAAAAATAGCCATGAAACTGTGAGTATATGTACAAGACATGGCAATGTCCCCAAATCTGTAAGTGGTACAGACAAAATGTAAACGTTTCTTGCCTTGCAAAAATAAAAGTGTGGGATTCTTCTCTTAGGAATGTCCCGGTTTGCATTGGATTAAAAAGCAAAAACAAACTTCAAAAGCTGAGAAGAGACATGAATTCTTTAAGGCTGTGATTTTTCAGTACTTACAGAAAAATCAGTATCTGTCCTCTCTAAAACTTCTTGTACCTCTTTGAATAACAGGACTTCATCAGTACAGATGGGTCCCTGGGCTAAATAGGTCCTGTTTAGGACCTGTCCCTGGACCTGTTGGAGCAAGTCCAGAGGAGAGCCACAGAGATGATCAGAGGGCTGGAGATCCTCTATTATGAAGACTGACTGAGAGAGTTGGTGTTATTCAACCTGGAGAATAGAAGGCTTCCGGGAGCCTTTCAGTACTTAAAGGGATGCTAGGAAAAAAAAAAAAAAGAGAGACTTTTTGCTTGGGCAGATAATGATAGGACAAGGGAGACTGGTTTTAAACTAAAAGAAGGGAGATTTAGGTTGGATGCTAGGAGCAAATTATTTTCTTGGTGGGTGGTGAGACACTGAAACAAATTGCCCAGAGAAGCTGTGGATGCCTCATCCCTGGAAATGCTCAAGGCCATTTGTGATAGGGCCCTGAGCAACCTGATCTTGTCCACGGTGTCCCTGCCCATGGCAGGACGGTTGAAACTATGTGATCTTAAAGGTCCCTTCCAGCTCACACCATCCTATGATTAAATGACACCCATGCCTGTGGTCTGAGGAAACAAGTCTATGATCTTTTTGCTTCAAATATTGAACATCAAATTACAGTAATTAACAATATAGAGAAGCCATGGTTATCTCATGAAAACTGCAATGGGAGCCCAGAGGTGCAGAACAAACTTTGATGAAGAATAGGGATGAGCAGGAACAGTTCTTAGACCCCAAAAAAATGACTGGACTATATATTTTTTTCCCAATATCAGTTTTTTGCAGGGTTGGTGGTGGGGGCGTTTCATAGTTGTATCCAGCAAATACTCTCCGTGTGTTATGTTTATTTGCTCTGTTGTCTTATTGCTTGGCTCTCTTTTAAGTAAAGTCTTGTGGCTGTGAGAGTCCCAATATTCACCTTTTAGTATGTTCCCGTTCCCTCCTTTTTTTCCTCCGAATTTTTTAGATCACTGCTGATTAGAGTACAGCTACAAAGGAGTTGATGAGAAAGGACAACCCCTTAGCCAAGTAGACTAGCTCCTGCTGCCTTAGGCAAGCATGTGCTGTAGTTCCTAATAATCTGTTTTCTAATTGGTTAAATTCTTTGCTCCTTTCATGTCTGTTGAAAAGCCTGTTCTAGAATCTTGCTGTTCTGGTTGAAACCTTCTAATCTCTAAACTCAATGCTTCTTTTACTCACTTACCTGTCAACATTATTTTAGAAAATGGATGTTTTTCTGGCACTTATTTCCTGTATTTTTTGAAAATACAATATGCAATTCCATTTCCTCCTTTCCTGGGGGGTGGGGTGGTGGGGTTTGGTGTTGGCGTTTTTTGTTTGTTTGAACATAAAATACATGTTTCATTTTCCCCAGTCATCTTCTTTGTTGGACGTGTTATCATTTAGGGTTTAATCATTCTTGAATATGGCTAGCCCAAACTGTGCCCAGGGGTCCTGCATGTGGTCTCAGCACTAAGATGTGTATCAGCACTGATATTTCTGCTGGAATTGTGCTCCCTAGTGCAGTTTAGAATTGCTGTCATTTTCACTGTTACACTGGGTGATGGCTCAGTTTTTGCTACAATAACCAAAGTTAATTCTCTCTTGTTTTCAAGTTCCTGGTTAAAACAAAAGTTTATAAACGCCAACACAATCTAGAGTTATTTCATTTCCCTTCTGTTATGTCTCTGTGTACTTCAGTTCACTGTGTGGTCTGATCCTGCTCTGTTAATGAAATTACCCAACTTTATCAAGAGGATTCATCAGCTAGCTCCACTGTGTGCCTAGCCCATTGATAGAGCTAATAAATAGGGCTGGTTTTGGAATGAGTCACTCAGCAGGAATCCTTCCAGTTTGACTGGGATTACAACAGTGCAACCTGTTGTCTTGTATCCTTTAGCTGGTTCACAGTTCTTTTGTTGGTGCCCATCTTCTCTTGTGGTGACATAACGAGTATTTAACTGAAACCTAGATTTTTTTTTTAAAAGGGCACATTTTAATTCTATCTTTTTTTAAATTAAGCAGTATAGTCTTTAATCTTTATTTTCTTGTCTTTCTGTTCAACTAGCTTCAGACTAAGCACTCAGGAATTTTGTCATCTTTTGAACCACCTGTTATTTAAGGGCTGTGTGTATCTCATACACTGGTATTGCAGCCTTGATAGTGACTACAATTATTTACCTTTTTCTGCTCAGTACCTTTCTGTTTATACTATACTGAAAATTACTGTTTTTAGCAGCTTCAAGACTGAAAAATTGGTTGAATAAATTTAGAGTACAGGTGTAGGTGGTTTGGTACAGAATGTAATTACATAGTCCACTTTTAATCCTCGTCTCCTTTTTCATCAGAGTTTCTTAAATGGAACAGTAGAAGTTGATACTCAACCACAAAGGAAAGCAGTTCCCAGGAGAAATGTCTTTGAGACCAGAAGAATTAAAGATGAGGTTTAGTGAATGCTTTAAATCAGCAATGCTGTAAGAAGGGCAGTCCTGTCTGCTTCCTTCTCATGACTGCTTTTTTGTGCTGCTGCAAGCATCTATGCAGCCATGGGGTGTACTGGCTTGGGAAACTGTTCTGGCTAAAAAGTGACCTAGACAACAGTCAGTAACTTCTCAGTCATAGCAGTTCCCTGATGCAGCTTTCTTCCACGCAGGTGTTGGAAACAAAGGGTAGGATTTGTGGAAGTATTGAGTTGCAGCCTTAATTTGATTTACAAGTTCAGACTTTCAGAAATAGGCACAAAGCATTCTTGGTACTGTTACTTTGTTTAACTAATAAGGAATCTAGACTAATAAATGCCTTCATAAATTCATTTGCTGTTTTAGCTGAGCGTATTAAGGCCTCTTCTGGTCTGGGCATAGTCTGATGGCTTAGAAGATAATTTCTGGACTGTAAAAATTGACAGTGTTTTACATGGTGTTGTAGCTTCAAGCATGTGACACGGGGTGTTCTGTCTTCTAGCATGCAAACGTTATATATTGCATATGTAGGCTTTATTTCTATTTTTTTTTATAGTTCTATACTCTTGAGTTTGAAAACATTAGAACCTGAAATTCCCCTATCCCAAAAATAGTGTATGCAGGATTCAGCTTCAAACCTCCTGAAAAACTGAAGTGCATTTAGGTTAGGCTGGTAGAGTGGACATCACTCCAGCTGTATCTTACCAAGGCACTGCTGAACTGTTGGTGTAGATGGTGCTAAAAGGCTTTAGAACCTCATTGTACTGGAGCTTGTAGTCTTCATATGCAAGGTACAAAGGGATAAACACTTGCATGAGGTCACAGAGCAATTTACAAGCAGGGGTTAAAATAAAACTATTGTTTTGGGGATTGGTGCTCACTACTGTTGGCTGAACAGTTACTTCACTGATTTGCATAAGTGTCTCAAATACTGGAGTAATTAAATGGAGGACTGGCTGGAGAAGTCTCTGCCCTTTCTCACTTACTTTATCCAAGATGAGTATAAAAATCAGCTGTCAGAAACGAAGGTCTGTATCTGCAGGGAGGAGTTTTTCACCCATTCCTGTTTATTGGAGATGAGGAGAGCGGGAACTAGGCGCTCTACAAGAGAAGGGGAAACGAATTAAGGTGTACTGTTTCTAATGAGACTGCTGCTGGAGTTTGTCAGTGTCATGATTTGAGACTTGTTTAAACTGCGCTGTCCTTTGCAAAGGATGCTGTTTTGCTTAACAAAGGGAGGGGTTTGATAAAGTGCAATTGCTGCTATTTCTTGGCCAAAGGCTTCAGGAGGTGAGTAAAATTAGTTTCCTGGGCTCAATGCGGTGTCTTATTTCTGTTTTGGAGCAAGTTTTACATTAATCAGGGTATTAACATTTCATAAACTTTTGGAGGAAGCTAAATGTCAAGCGCCTTTTGCATGTACTGTCCATTCTCCAACATTAAGTTTAAATCTTACTTTATTCTCTGTTCAACCATAGTGCTTCAATCACTATTCCTTTCTTTCTTTCTTTGCAGCTTCTGTGAATGTGCTCGTCCAAAACTGCAAGATTTACAATGATGCTAGCTGTGATATCTCTGCTGATGGGCAGCTGCTGGCAGCCTTCATTCCCAGCAGTCAAAGAGGCTTCCCTGATGAAGGAATACTGGCCGTATATTCTCTGGCACCCCATAACTTGGGCGAGATGCTTTACACAAAGCGATTTGGTAAGCATGCAACAAGAAGTGAGGATGGGTGGGGGTGTCAGAACCTCAGAACTTCTCCCTTCAGTAAGAAATGCGATAGCCTGAACATCAGTAATTGTAGCAACAGGAAACACTTGACTGGCCTTCCAGCCAGCCACAGACACGGTAGTGCTGGGGAGAGGCTTGTGGTATGGTCTGGGCAAGTAAGGTGCTGACATGGGGGAGCTGCTAAGGAATAGTTTTTTATTCCTTAAAGGACCATTGTCTTAGTGACAGAACACTTGCAGCAAGGAAATGTCTTGTGAAATTTGTAACTTGTGCAGGTCTCCTTATTCTTCTCTACCCCTTATAAGAGTGAGATTAGTATGGCATACATTATAGGAATGCTGGAAGGGAGTGAAAAAGCTGTGAGGATGAAACATGGGGCAGGATGTCAACCTGTGAGAGAAATAACCCATCTTGTCTTCATAGGACCTAATGCCATTTCGGTGAGCCTGTCTCCGATGGGCAGATATGTTATGGTGGGACTGGCTTCCCGACGTATCCTGTTGCACCCCACTACAGAACACATGGTTGCTCAAGTTTTCAGGCTGCAGCAGCCCCATGGTGGAGAAACCTCTATGAGGGTGAGTATATGTGTATTCTGTTCCTGTGTGTTTGGCTCCAGCCTAGTAGTTAGTTGCTGGGTTATGATAACAAACAGGTAGTGTGCACCAGACCCACTGAATAATAAACATGTGAAGGAATTTATTACAGAGGTATGCAAACATGGCAGGAGAATGTAAATAAAGCAGAATTCTGAAACTTTTCTCTTATTTCAAATATGATGATGAACAAATACATTCCATGTTGTGGAATGCATTCCTAGGGCTAGATCATTCAGAGTACCTTCTAGGTCTTTTGTACTTTCTAGGGTAATATGCATCTTGCTTGTGGTACTACAGTTGGCTTTGCTGAGGCAGCGTTATCAGCTGAAGCTTCAGGATCATTTTCTATCATTCCTAAAAGCAGCTAACCTCTAGGACAGCAACCACCACCTGTTTCAGGAATATAATATGAGCCAAGCTTCATATCATAGCTGCAAACTGAAGTTGAGGCTTGCCATGCTTTTCCCAAACAGACTTTTGCTGGCTATTTGTTAGTGAGTTTTTAATGCATATGTAAGCATATTTTGGCAATGGAATTATCTTTATATTCTTCTGCTTTGTGAGACAGCTGAACCATGATCCACTCTGACTCGTTTAGTACCTGAGGGAAAACTTTCATCTTTCTGCTAACTGGCAGAGTTAAGAGAACATGTGTGTCTTGCTTTCTTCATCAGTGAATCACAACAGCTGTTCAGTGATAGTTCAAGGTAGTAAAAGCCACGTCCAGTTGATAATGCACAAAGAGAGTTGAGGAGTCAAAAGTAAGTAATTTCTAAAGCTGAAATTTGGGTTGGATTCAAGTTCTAGACCATGTATTCAGGTGACTTGTTTTAGGAGATGAAAAATAAATCTTCAGATTTTTCACTTTGGGGGATAATTTTACCACAGTGGAATTCATTCCATGAGAAATCTTTATTTCCTATGTTTTTTTCTAAAATATTTTCTTTTTTAAAAAAGTCCTCTCTAATTATTATTGCTTTTGGTAGAGTTTTCCCAGTGTACAAGGATTGCAGTGAGGCATTTGTGTAGTGACCTGACATTAGGGAGATACTTGTCTCTGGAAGAAATTCCTTGATTCACCTTTTGATTCTGTAGTTGCTCTTCAGACAGTTCATGATTCAGAGAGTCATTTCAGCTGCGTCATTAGATTAACTACTTTATCAGCTGATTTAAAACTCTTGTTTATTGTCATCATCATCTGCTCAATGTTATAAGACAAGGGAAGATCAGTGATGAAGATAGTCTTTGGTGCACCAGTCAGCACTTTTTCAGACCTGGTTCTGAGCTACTATTCTGGTACAGGCCTCTCAAAGAAAGAGACAGAAATTAAAATGTGTTTATGAAAAAACTCCACAATTTGGTTTACAGGTACAGTTGGTGAAAACTGTTGGATATAAGATCACAAAGTATATGGATTCAGCATCCTGTTAGATCCTTTTAAAAATGTAGTTTGCCCTGGTACTGTTTGTTTTTCAGCTATTTTAAGATTCTAGTGAAATGCATTTTTTTTTTCTGCCAGAAGCTGGAGTAGCCCTTCCCACAGTCTTTTTACCATAGCATAATATGTTAAGATAGAGAAGTCCTATTAGCAAAAATCACATGTTTTCCTCTCATCTGTCCTTTACATTTGCTCTAAACTCCAGTTGCTATGGCTTCTAGCCCTTACTTTTGGAGACATTTTTCTGTAGCCAGCTAAGTCAGCAAGCTCACTGTCTAAATGTTTCATTTCTATTTCTTCATCTCCATTTCTTCAAATGCTTTTACCCCTGCTCTTAGTCACCATTTAGTGAAGTAATGCTTTGTATTCCTTAATCTCTTTTCTTGTAATTCAATCTTCTAGCTTTCATTTATCTTCTCGTTTGAATTCTCTCCAAAAAAACCCTTCTTTTTTTTCTTCTTTTTCCCCTCTTCATTCTGGGGTATGTTTAAATGTACATGATGTGATAAGACAGTTTTACCAGAAGCCCACAGAGGGTAGTTTTTTTTTCAATTTCTTTTGGACAACAGCCTTTACTTGTACAGTCAGAAACCATCGGGGGTCAGGTTTGGGGTGGGGGATTTGCAGTTTTGGTGCATTGAAAATTTTGTACAATTTTTTCCCACTCTTGCTTTTCAGACTTGCTCCACATCACTGCACTTCTGTCTTTCTCATCTGCTGTTGTTCTGGATTTTTTTTTTCTCCAGATGGATTGCATGTATTCTAAAGGTTGCTTTTTTCATCTTTCTTGCGCATGTATTTATAGCTTCCAAAAACCTTTCCCCCACGTTTTAAAATCCATGCAGTCTTAGCAGGATTTGCTAACTGTTTTGCTGTTTTCCCCGTGTTCAAAGATGTTAAGAATGTCTTATTTCTGACTGCTTTGGACTTGGAGCTTTATGCATGTGTGACAGGGTTGTAGCTGGATCAGTTTGAATTAACTTGATTAAAGAACCTTCCTGTTGAGTGATGTTGAGTATCGTTTCAACATTTTGGTGTGCTGCCTGGTTGTCTTTGTGCAGTCCGTAGGACCAAGCTGGGAAAGCATACAGCTGTTAATTTCATGAATACTACTCCTCCATCTATTTGTAAAAATTAATGCATCAACTACAGGTATTTATTCTTCCTTGAGTTTTGCAGTAAGACTGCTTCATATGTTTGTAATACTTTTCAAGACATGGAAAATGAAAATAGAGTTTTAAGTAGGAAACTTTATCATATTCTTAGCACACTGCTCTTAGACTGGCTGATGTATTCATATTCAGTGGAGTAAAAATCTGTTTATAGCTTGGCCAGAATGCAGTACAAAAAGGTTTAGGAAACCTGGTGAAAATGTATTTAATATCTAATTTAATATGCACCTTAGAGAAAATCAGAAAGCGTTTTTGTTGCCTCTCCGCCAACAGCTTGTAATACAAAGCACTTGTTACTCAAACTCTTAATTAAAAATGAGTCAGAGCCATGTTTGAAGCAATATTTTGTGGATATTTTAATTATACATTACTCTAAAACTCCCAAAAGAAATGCTACATCATATTCTTTGAGAATTCTTATAAGTTGTTTGACAGTTGTTCCTTCCTTCCAACCGCCTTTGGATTTGAAGTCAATGAACTGGAAGAGTAGGGCTTGGCAACATGGCCTCTAAACCACTGCTGAGGAGTGAAATACAGTGATTATTTCTGATTCAAATTAACCCTTTCTCCACATCCTTAACTAGCAGTCAGTGGAATGCAGGGTTCTATTGCTTGGAGAGTTTATTCCATCTTGCTGTTAAAATAGAGGTTTTGAAGATGCAATTAATTAATTTTGTTATGTGAAACTTCAATACATTTAATTGTACTAGAAATCCACTGGCCGTTGATGTAGTTTTATGAAAACTACAGCACTGTTGGATTGTACTAGGGAGCATCTTGGTTATACAAGTGTGCACTGTCTGTATACATCTTGCTCCTAATATTTCGGAGAGATTGGGTAGTGTTCACAACAGGTCAGGGCTGTTGTGATTTGACATTTACGAATTGTGTTCAGAAATAAAGTTATGAATTGTCATCAAATGTGGTAGTTGTGAGTTAGAGATTCATGCTTTTTCTGTTCACTCCCTTCAGATTGGCCTGATTAGCATTTCACATGGAAACCTGGCTTTGCTGAAGAGCAATTTTTAAACCTCAGTCTGAAAAACAAAATCTCTCTTGTAGTGTTGACTTTTAACAGGAGTGCTGTGCATGATCTTCAGGTGTTTGTTGCTTGTGTTCTTTGGGTGGTTTTTTTTGCAAATCTCTGAAATTTATATGTAGCTGGACAGTACAGATAAGGAATTGCTTTTAGCAGATCTCTGGCTTGGGGGTTGTACAGATAGCAGTGATGCCGGGAATTGTCTGCAATTTGAGTTTCAGAGATGGAAAGGTTGGAGACAGGACTTCACATGCAAAGTAAGGATAGGTTCTGTAGCCTGTTTTATGAAATAGGTGGAATTTGTCTCTAAATAAAGAGTGTCTGTTTTCAAGTTTTTGGTTTAGGGTGATTCCTGAATTCCATATGCTTCCAAGGATATATGGAGGTTAAAGGACTTAGAAGAACATGAAATTAGAATCTTGTTTGGAGCTGAATGTCCTTAGGAACATGGAAGTGTAAGGATCATATTGCCCTGGATCAGTGGGTACTAGTGAGAAAAGCAGACAGAAGGTACTTTTATTTCTGGCATTCAAAAATTCTGATGCCCTTGTAAAGTTTAATATTTTCATTTTACCCAGAGGAAGATAACTCAGAAATACCAGCAAAACATGGTTACTGGAATCCAAATTAAAATAAAACCTTGAAAGGAGCTTTTTAGTTGAGGATACAAAAAGTGAGGTGGGTGATAGAAAAATTTGATTGACATGATGCTGAAGAGCAAATCATACAATTTGTGAGGATAAAGTGACTTAACCAAGCCCCATCTCAAAGGCTGCAATGTGCTTTGAATGTGGAAAAAAGTCGGGCTGTGGAGATCCAGAATTAGTTCTTGACAAGACTGCTGCTATTTGGGAAACATTCCAATTAAGTGGTCAGTCAATAGCCTGGATGGAACAGAGTATGTGTACATTTCCATTGTAAACAGATGGAGAATTCCAAATGCCACAGGAAGAAGGGCCTGAAAGAGAAAGACTTGCAGAGTTTTAGCACAAAGCCAAGCTTTTTTCTTTTTTTAAGCATATTAACTCCTAATGAGGACAATGCACAGAATATGTAAGAAGATGCACGATTTCACTGAGTGCTGTTGCACTCTGATCCTCATGCGAGTGTCAGTAGAATGTATCTAGTGTGGTCTGCAAAGGTCACTCAGTGCCTCTCTGGGTGAGCTGTACATGCTCCTGCAGCCATAAGCGACGAGGCTTCAAGCCTGAAAGCAAATGGTCCTGCAGATTTGCTTCACTGGGGCACAAGTTAGTTTTGTCAGAATCTTGATAATGTTTAGAGAAAATTGCTTATGAGAATATGCCTTACTGCAACACATTACCTCCAGTGGAAGAGTTCATGTGAACTTATAAACTTCTTAGTTATTATAAAAAAGAATAGTTTGCAAATACCAACCTCTTGCTGTGTTGTTGAAGAAGAATGTGTTGGTGTGGTCCCTTGGGTCTCCTCCTGAGAAAGATTTGACATCTTCAGGTCAACAGTGTAATCTTCTGATGACTCCAAGTAGAGCTGCAAATAATATATCCAATTACTGCCCAAATAAATTTTTCACTCTTGGCAGAAGTCAAACCACATAGATGTTTTTTAGACTTTCAAAAGGCCACGCAAAGTCACAGACTGCAGGCACTTGTTGACACTAGGAAGAGGACCTGGGAACAGAACCGTTTTCTGACTGATACAGGAAAACCCTCCTTTTAATAGAGTAGAGCATAATTTTCTGCTTGAGACCAAATACTTTACATATTGTGTATTGGCAGATTCTGTCAGGTATCTTTTAGGAAAACAGGTCATATCCAAAACCCATGTTGGTAAACACTGTTTATGTAGGGTGCTGTAAGAAAGAGCTGTATCCAACATCACTGAAAAATGCAGCACCACCTTGGGGGTGCAGATGGCATGAAGATTTGCATAGATGTGCACATTTGAGTATGGATGCAGAAATATGCAGGAGTAGTATGTTGTAAGAGTTAGTTAAATTGCTGCCTTGACCAATTTGGCTGTGTCTGCCTGAAGCCTGGTAAGACAGAACTTAGAGGAAACTGTAAAAACCCATTAGAACCCTTCATAAAATACTGTGTTAATATCTTGTGTGATGGTTAAACATGGGAGCAGTGTCTGTTTTAGCAAACTGGTGTGAAGAAAATGCAAATGACATCTCTTCAGGATGTTATTACTTCATGGGATGTGAAACTGAGAGCCAAGGCGTTTTGTTTAATATGAGGTCCCGTATTTGGAGAGCAGAGCTCTTGCAGTTCAAATGAGGCCTTGAGTCTGTTTGCACCACAGTAGCTACTGTTAGCTTTGGTGCAGTTTGGTACATAGTTTTAACTAGATTTAAGAAATTGTGGCAAGCGTGGTTCCATATCTGAGATTATTTACGTGCAGTGTTCTTGCCCAAGTCATTTAGGGGGAAGGGAGCCAAAGTGAATTACTACCAGTATGTATTGAACTGGGCATGGGCTAAGAAGAAATTGCTGTTTGCAATTCCATGAAGCCTTGTTTTCAGTACTTCTTCCTACCATCTTCCTTGAATGAAATTTGAGCCAACTCTCTCCTCTAGTGTTTATTCCTTCCAGACACGTAGGCAGCTGGATGACAGCCTCTTTTCACCTCGATGAGGATGCATGTAGCTCTGTCATCAACATATTGTTGACATTTGATCTTGTATGCCACTCTACTGAGGCTCAGCAGATGGAGAACAGAGTGGAATGGCAGCTGTGTGCAAATCCTTTGCTCTTGTCATTGGATTTTAAACACATTGTAGATGTTGCTGTTATAGTCTCAGCATGACATTTAATGAGGAATTCATAGATACTGGTTTTGGTTTGCAGTCTGAATTAAGGGCAAAAATTAAAAACTTTGTCATTCCTTTTGCCAGAGAAGTGACCATATCTTTATTAGATTGATCCAGCATTGAGGGCTGTTGGTGATTTTTTCAAGAGATAGCAGTAGTGTGGCACAGTCCTGTTTGCACAGTTCAGTTCACTTGTGCATCTGCACTGAATATATATATACGCGCATATCCGTCTTTTGTCACTCCAGTCCCTTTGGCATTCCTGTTTCTCTCCTTTTCATCTTTTCCAACCATATGCATTTGCAAATGAAAGGATAATTGTTTTGTTTAACAATTTCTTGCTTACTCAACCCTAGGTTTCAGATCCAGGTTTGGACCAGTCCCCTAAGGGGCTTTTTGGAGCTATTACCCTGGTTTTGCAGCCTTTGGAAGACAGGTAGTAAAATAATGAGCCACTTTGCTGCAAGTGTGTTATTTTCCTGAGTGAGAGCTTTGTTACCTAAGGTGATCCATTTCTTCATAAGACCTTGTTCCCACTAGTTGTTTTTAAATGTAGTAGTTGCATGGCAGACTTGTGAAATAACAGCTGATAATGCAAAGAGCTCACCTAAAGAAAGGAAGGATTAGGTGTGCTTTAATGAGACTTCTGTGAATTTGAAATATCAGCAAAAAATTATGTGATCAAGTAGGATCAGGAAGAACCAACAATGTTCAACATTTGTAGAAAGTTTCTCTGTCCATCCAACAGGAATTTCTGGTGCTGACCTGTTTTAGGAATTGGATCAACTATCCACAGTGAAGGTTTCAGTTGTTGCTGAAAATTAAGAGTTCTCATTTAATTTGCTGTGGCTCAGAAAGCAAAGCTAGGATTTTCTGCATGGACAACAGGTGCAGAAAAAGGCAGAAAGGGGTTTGTTATATTGGTAAAGACTGAAGAAAAAATTTATATATAATCCTATTGCATCTGAGGAAGATAAATGGAGTTGAAAGAAATTTTATTTGTGCTGAGCATTGGACGATAAAATCCATTTGAGGATAGGACTGACAAAATCCAAAAAGATAAGTGCATTATTTTTCACTTCTTCCATTTTAACAGAGAAGATCTCTTGGAAAGATGTGCATGCTGTTAGCAGGAATCAGCTGTGGGGGAGGGGTTGAGCAGCATAGACCAACCTGCCTAATAAGGAGAGACTGGGAGCAGAAAACCGAATCTTTTCCCCCATCTCATCATAGGAAATGTGTGCATTTTTCTTTGTATCTGCATATAGGCACAGAAAGGAAACTCCTTCCAAACAAAGGAGAGACTTGCTATGTTTTAAAATGCTGGTATACATTGTCTTATGAATAAATGTATTGAGCCATCAGTCAGTTATCCCGAGGAGTGTTTGTTTTGCTTTGCTTTGCTCTGCTTTAGACAAGCTAGACTTGACTTTTGCTGTAGAGGGTTCTGGGGTTTGTGGCAGTGCAAGTCTTAAGCCTGATTTAATCATCTTTTGTGAAATTCATTAATAGAAGGCAAAGTAAAGACTGTAATCTAAGCAAAAATATAGTGTTATTTATTAAGGAGATCGGGTTAAAATGTCGTTTTCTTGTTATACCTCTGGGCCTTAAGAAACCACGAACTAATTGACTGCGTAATACAAGTTAGTGATGCAGGTGGCTTACTGGCTGAGGACATGGTGTATTCGGTGGAGTGGTAGATGCTTTATAGAAACTTACTTGATACCTTGGTGTCAAAGGTAAACTAGTTAACACGTTGACATTAAAAATGTCAGGTAAGATATTTCAGTGGCAACACACTTCTGGGAGGAGGCAAAAAAAAATTAATTGATTTAAATGCTCTCTTGACAAGGTTCTTGTAATCAAAAAAAATGAAGTCAAACTTGTTCTGCTTATGCCTTCATGCTGTCATTGCACCTTATCTGCTGTTCTGGCAAATACAATTGGAGTTCATAGTTTTGTGCATTTGTTTTAATGCTCTTTGAGTGGTTTCAGACTGTATGTAGGCCTTGCTTGGAGATGTACTTTCAGTGAACTTAATACAGGGTGGTGGATTGGCTGTGCTTTTAGGGCTGCATCTATGACATATTTCACATAACTTAGGTTGCTAAACTATGAGGTACCCATGCTGACCAGAGTGTCTGGTATAGCTGCAGTTATACTGATAAAGCTGTGCAGCCCCTACATACAATCACTGTGGTGGTATAACCCACACCTATGTGAAGAGCACTTTGTTTACCAATATAAACTTTGCGTCTGTGTAGGTGTTGGCTGCCATTACATTTATACCCCTCCAGCAGAGATAAATTATCCTTTCTGGAGCTCTTCTTCTGCAACCCAGGTCAGAGTAGCTGCGAAAATGTGTATTTTACCAGTCCTCAAAGACCAAAGAGGTTTCTATAGGGTTTAATGCATGAGATATCTCTTTCCCTGTGTGTTTTCATTATCTGTCAGTCTCTGGTGACAGTGTTGATTCAGTTGAAAATTAATAATTACATTTTAGGCTGGTGATTCAGAAACCCACCTTATCTGCTTCAGAGATGGCAAGATCTCCCCATGTAAAGAAGACAACAGCTGCACCCCCTCCCCAAGCAGTCTTTATCAAGGCTGATCTAATAGCCAGCTTACTGCTTAGGCTAAGCAAAGGTAATGGCTTGAAATTTATTGGAATCTTGAAAGCAGATGCATCTAATCGAGAGCAGAAGTGTCTCTATTGAATTTAAAAAGATAAAGAGCAAGAGTTCCTGCTGAATTTCCTACCTGCTTGTGCCAGAACTTTCTCTTCTCCAGCTTCAAAACATGTTTGTTCTTTCTTGAGTGCCAGAGAGAAGAAAGGTCTTGTTCTGCCAAACGAGTAGTGTTCAGCACTCCCCTGCTTTTTGTTCCTCTCCTTTGAGGTGGGAAGGCCTTGAGCCAAGAGGCGGCTGTGCAGATGATGCGATGCCTCTGCTTTGGCCAGGCACGGTGCCGCTTGGATCAGGCGAGTGGTGTAGCACCGACACCAACTGGCAGCAGTAGCCCAGACTTGGGGCAGCCTGCTGCTGCTCTGATGACTGACAGGATCCTGGAGATTGCCCTGTCCAGCCTTTTAGTGTTGCCACACCCCAGAATTGCAGGGGAAAGGTGGAATTTGAAGGGTGTTATTAAAAGGGAGCAGCTTCCCTGGAACAGAGTGGGAGGGGAAGACAGGACTAGGTCAATAATTAGGACTTAGCAGAGGTTTTTAACAAAAAGTTTTCTTACCCCTCCAGGGCAGGTATAAATTAACTGTCTAGCTCTGTGCTTATGTACTGTGCCCTGGGCCTGTCAGCTTGGCATTGAGGAAGAGATCATTGGAAAAGATTCCTTGAGGCTGCTGATTGTCATGCAGCATCTCCTGGCACTCTGCCATAAGTAAATACCTAAGTTTGTAGCGGTGACAGGTGTGACAGTACTGATGTGACAGCAGTGACAAGTCGGAGGGGAAGCAGCAGCAGTGGGCTTGAGGTGGCCTTTGCACTCCAAATGCAGCTTGTTTGCTGAATAATCTGAGGGCCTATTTTTTTCTTTTCTTCATGCCTTATAGCCCTGCTTTCTTTGAGCCATCTTTTCCTGTGGCTGTGAAGGGATGAAATGAGCTTTAGAGAGTTCAGTGCCCGATGTACCTGCCTGCTCCAGTTGAGAGAGGATGGAAAAGGCACACCAAAGAGGTAGTTGCTTCTAGTACAGTTTTTGGAAATAGAAAAGTGCAGATATAAATTGCTCAAATGAGTGTTTCCCCACTCTTCATGATTACAGGGATGTAGAATGGAAGCAACCAACTTGTTTCTTTAATGAGTATTGCTTTTTCTTGGCACTAGTTGCCTTTTGTGTGGAAGTTTAGCTCCCTAGACAGTTTTGGATTTTTTAGAGGAAGATTTTACCTTCCTGACATCCCCTGAACTTAAAGAGAGATGGATTCCTTGTATTGACGGAAGACTGCTGGAATCCCTGGTGAAGTATGGAGAGATCACCAGAGACAGGGTTTTCTGCAGACATAAGCACAGGTCAACCAACTGTTTGTTCTGTGTAATTCAGGGTGGGTCATGGGGCCCTAAAGGGAAGGAGTAAGAACTGTCATGTGTACTAAAATGATATTTATATGTCTCTGTTGTTGCAAGAAGAGAACAGCTTGCTATATTACCTGTTAGGGCTTAAGCTTCCATTGGTATTTTCTGAAGCTGCCATTTCTCAGACTTCACAGAATTGTAGTTAGAGAAACATACCATTCAAAACTCTATTTCAGAACAGCATCTGGAAATAAAGGCAGCTGCCAACTTTGTAAAATGCTGAATTGCCACATCCAATGGTTTGGCTATGTATTATTGAATTGGTAGTACAGTGATGCTGAGAGCAAGATTGACATTGGTTTTGGTTAAGAGCATGGAAGCTTTCTATGACTGCTGGTAGTGATTATGGGCTGATAAAGTGTGCTGCAATATGATTTCTCCTCACTGAAGCTGCCACACTACTAAAAATAAGCTCTCTGGAAACTCTGATAGAGTGTGGTGGGCACCTTAAAGATCAGTGCACTTTTACAATAGATTTCTAAAGTGATTTCTGAATCCTTGGCCACCAACATGGCTGTTACACATGGTCTGCAGTTAATTTGTAGAGCAGCCCTAATGAAAAGAAACTGTTGAATTATCAACTTTATGCATTTGTGTTGTTAATTTTGAGAGCAATCACTTGACCTAGAAGCTGGAGAGTTGTGTTTATATAGGGTTCCTGTAGTAACCTGAGTATTTTTCCTAGAAGTTCAGAATTACAAAGCATGAACAATCCACTGGCAAAGAGGTGTCAGTCTGAGGTATGTTTTCAGGCTGCTTACTTTGGTTGAAATAGCTGGGTTTTTAAAGTAACTTTTTGTAAGATTTAGCAATGGAAACAAGAAGACAAAAAAAAAATAAATCCAAAAGGAATTAGCTGTGATCTATGGCAAATAATTCTTCTTGGAAGAGTTCTGACCTTCTTTGAAGAGAAGGACCTGCTGATGTTGAAGGAACTTGAATTCTTTTTTCCACTTTGTGTATAGAGTAGGGGGTCTTGCTAATGGATGCAATTGCAACAGACAGTCTGTATGACTGCATCAGATTGATTAGCTGGGTCCTGGTTACTGCTGCGAGTGGTGATTATGCCAGTACAGCTGCTTTCTCTTTTTATGTACTAATTACCACACGCACGGATGTCATCACCCTTAACACTGCATGGAGTTGTCCCATTAGCGTGGGAGTGGGAAGCAGCAGGGGAGGGGAGCTCTTCAGCATGACAAGCTGCTTAGAATTGAATGGAGTGGAGTGGAATGATGAAGCAACTATTCTGATGCAGAATTTTAAAGCTATCTGGTCTTTGAGATTCAGCTCTCAGCCAGCGCTTGCAGGCTGTCAGAACCAGACTCATGTCCTTGGAGGAGCATTTCCCATGGGGTGCTTTTTATGGCAAAGCAGTAAAAACAGTAAAGCTCAGCTGTAGCCAGCAAGTCTCCCGCTTTGGCATGACTGGTTACGGAGCATGTGGGACAATGGCTGTGCAAGCTGACCTGCCAGTTGGGGAGAGCTTGCTGCTAGCCCAGGAAGGGGGTGGCTTCTTGAGATGTGACAAAGCTATTCTCAGAAGAGAAACTGTTTATTTCTGACTTGCCAAAAAAGGTTATGATGGAAGACCCTTGCAGTTCTTGAGAGATTCAGAATGTTCATTTTATGAATTCATGCTCTGGGTTCCAGCAGACCCCTCCCTTTCCCCTCCTTTCTCCTCCTCCTCCAAATCCAATCTTCCCATCTCAGAGTGCACCATAATCTCCATGGTAACAGATGTTACCATCGTACATCTGATGTCCCCCCCCCCACCTTTTCTTTCTCCCCTTGCTTGTTCCTCCCTGCTCCCCCAGTGAGCAAGGCAGGGCAGGGGAGTGGGACAGACATGACAGAGATGGGTAGGAGCTAAATAAACCCCTAAGGACCTGTTCCTTCCACCCACATCCTGAGCTTCTCTGAATACACTAACTGCTGAGTGATAGCCAAGGCAAAGAGTGACCAGCTTCTGCCATACAGAGAAATCCTTTTTTCCTCATCTAATGTGACCTTCTCAGAGGAGCAGTTAAATTTGCTACTGGTGATGGGAAATAGTGTAGCTATATGGTTTTGCTCTGACTTCCTTTGTTTGCATTAGGATGGTCAGGATGAAGGTTCTGGGTACTAGCTATTAGAGAACACATGGTTAAGTGATCCCTGACTCAGGCTTCTCAAGTTAAATTGTCAAACAGACAAGATGTGCAACGGGCAACAGAGCTATGGAGAAAAACAGCCCCAGTTTGTTGTGATAGCTGATGAGTCCCATCCTAATGGCTTCTAATTATTTACTTCAAGCCACCTCAGCAGTGCAGTGGTGGTTGATCTGCATTCCCTTCAACCTTTATCCTGTTGTTCCAGCATACCATCATTCCCTTCCCTGCTTACTGGTTCACCACCATTCCCTTTTCTGCAGAGTCTGGAGGAAAGGTTTTGTGATGGTTGGATGCTTTTCTGCCAGAAAATCTAACAAAAACCTGTCTTTCACCTTGGATTTATTCCATTGAAAATCCAGATTCAAAGTCTGTGTTACTTGCAGTGACGACAGGTTTAAATACTGGCTAAATTTCTGCAGAAATTCTCTTGATATGTAAATGCAGTCATCAGACCTACCCTTCTGAAGTCCTGATACTTTATTAGCCCAGCACATTGAAGCATCTTGTCCCTGTCTGTTCTTGATTGCCAAACTGACTCGTTGCTGCTTTTTCTATTTCCCATGCCTTTGTTTTTATGATTTCCATGTGTCATATTTTTGGGCTAAATGGATTGTTCTCATTATACCAAATTCTGGTTGCTAGATGCTCTGTGGCTGTGTGCCAGTCAGCCTATTAAACATTTAGGGGTACATGTATGTGCATTTCTAGCAGCTGCTTACTCTCACTGCTGATTTAGTGGTTTCTTGCAACATCTTGTGAAGTGACATGTCTCTATAGCCATCTGTGCTGCTGCAGGGAAATTGCACATTTGTTTGAGCTTCCTTGGCTCTTCTGCTTTGTATTGTCCTGTCAACTAATCTCCTGTTATTGTTCCAGAGAGTTTTCAACGTTCTGTACCCAATGCCTGCCGACCAGAGAAGACACGTCAGCATAAACTCTGCTCGCTGGCTGCCTGAGCCAGGCCTAGGATTGGCATATGGTACCAACAAAGGGGACCTGGTGATTTGCCGACCAGAGTAAGTGCTGGCTTTACATGGAGGTATAACTGCTTTGGCCATTCTGTTCTCAGGGTATTGGGGGTAACATGGCTTTTCTAATGCTTGAGGGATCCAAAACCTCCAATTCTTAATACTTCTTTTGAACTCTCACAGAGTTTATCTGAGTCTCTTAAATCGATATTTGTTTTTTGATTGTAATTTTCTGAGACTATTTGAAGTGCATCTCATTCTGTCATGTTATTTCCCATGTCTTACTAGGATTTCTGGATCCTTTATTTCTTACATGACTAGTGCAGTGTCTTTCAGTGTCTCTGGATTTATGAATTTCTAAAGGTTTACAATAACAGGAAATCTGAGTTAGTGATATAGTTAGCTTGCTTTCCCCAGCTTTCAAGGACCTCTTGAAGTCCACCAACCAGGTTGAAAACTTCTGACCTAGAGTTATCAAATACTTGTTACAGTATTCAAGCAAGAGATTCTATTAACTGAAAAGATTTTTGTCAAGATTATGAGCAAGCCAGTGAATTATTTTGGTGTCCTCACTTAAAGCCCATTGATGTGACACGCAGATTTCAGTTCTCTTTTATTTGTATAAAGCTGCGAAAGGTGTAACTGTCCCTTTGTAAGCTTACAATTCAACACCAGCTAATTTAGATGTGGTCTGACACAGATGATGACAGTGAAACATATTGCTTTCAGTGTTCTTGGGGAGTGTTTGCATCATACTTTGTTGAGAGCCTTCTCTCCATTGTGTTGTCCAAGTGTTCTCTTGGAACTGCATTTCCTTTGTGCTGCAGAAACACTTCAGGGTTTCCTCTGCTTCAGTTACTTCCTGGTACTAAACTACCTTGGTATTCTTTTGGGTTATATTTCACGTTGAACTTCCTTAGAACTTAAAAGCTGGCAGCTAGAAACTTGCAGCACTGCTGGTGATTATACCACATGCGTGTGGACTCCATCTGTTGTGCCATGACATCAGGCATGTGGTGCTTGAGGAGAGTCATATTGTCAGTGTAGAACCACTAGCTTAAATCAGAATAAATATATACAATTGTAACAGTGACTAATTCAGCACAGCCTTCTGGTGAAATCTGTGGTTGGAATTCAGTTTGGACCAGTTTTGGTAGTACTGAATGCCAGCGCTTTTCAAACAGCCCTCTTGTTCTCTTGAACATAATCTGTCATCAAGGCCTTATTTATACATGAAGTTCTACAAGATATTGTTATAGAATAAGTTATACTCACTCTCTTTCAGGAAAAGTGGCTTTCTTTAAGAACAGTTGCTGTGTTTTCTAAGCAGAATTATTTAAGAATAATGGTTCTCTTCTTGAACTTGAGAGTTATTCTAAGTTATTTTCAGTATAGAAAAATTATTAAGATATAGTCTGCTGATTATAGTTCATAAGATGAACTTGGATGAGAACCCAGGGAAGTGAAGTCTCCCTGAGGGTGGATTCTTTGATTGAATGGTGCAGAGTCAAACTTGGTCTGGCTGTCCTGCCTTCACACACTCCTCATTAGATTTCCACTCCAGTGCTTGCAGTACCCCAAATCTGAATGGCATGTTTCTTCTTGGCCCCTCACTAATTAAAGACTCGATGTGTGCACTTTCATGGTATGTTATGGGAACACAATCAGCCCTTCTGCAACATCCATGTAAGATCTTCTTAGCTCTCCATGTTAATTGTGCACAATTCCAACAAAAATAGATGTTTTGTGTGTGAACATGAAACAAGGTGGCTGTTGAGGTGGGAGGTTTATTGGGAGGTTGACAGAAATGCTTCAGCAGGTTTCCTTCTGGTGGATTGGAGTGATTGATGCTTCTGGTGATAATTGTAAACATCACATGGACTGGCGGGTTCTTTCTGGAATAGGACACCTGATGTATTCTGTTCTCAACTGCACCATTTTATAGACCAACAACAGTCAAGAGTGACTTGTAAACCTCAGCATGAAGGTGTAGGTACTCACTGAGCCACATAATTTGCATTGAGGTGCTAACATCAGAATCACCTGTGCTAACACAGGTGAGTGAGGCTCTATCAGAGCAGAATTAGCTTGCAGCTGGGGTGTCTGTCCCAGATCTACTTGACAGATTCTTAGAGAAAGGAAAAATCCTGGTATGTGGATGCCATCTCAGTAGTTCTTGGCTTAATAAACTTGGTTTGAGATTGGTATGTGTGTTGACTTTAACTTGAGAAGTGAGGAAGAAAAATGAAAGGTATTTGTGGAGTTTCCATACACAGTAATACAGTGGAAGACAAATACTTAAATACGGGATTCAGCAATTGATAGAGTACTATGTGGAGGATAACCTAGGAAACAGCAGGGATCAAGGAAACACTGTGCTGCTGAAACCCCCCACTGTTCTAATTTGGCAAAGAAAACTCTGGTCAGTAGCAAACAACAGAGATTATTATAATTCCCTGGCTCTTAATTCCCATATACAATGGAGGCATTTGAAACCAAGTAGTACAGGAATCACATAAACAGATTGAAATAGCAGCTGTTCCTCAAATAGAGGATTTAAATGAGTAGACTGGAAGTACAAGCTGACAAAAAAAAAAAAGGATAACTTGAAGCTCCTTGGACTCATGATGGCATGCTATGCAAGTAGTCCTTCCAGCATTCAAAGAAACACTAGTTAAAAATGGCAATGGAAAGGTCAGATTATGTTGACAGCCCATAAATGTAATCTCAGTACACAGTTTTAGAGGGTATATTTTGAAGCTAAGTAAAATTAAAACCATGGAAAATGGGATCGAATGCATTGTGATTTGACTGAAGTGGAGTACAATAGGTTGTATACCTGTCCTCGAGAATTTTATGTGTTTATTTTTAATTAAAGGGTCAGCTAAGGGATTTGCTCTGGGTCTAACATGTCTGCATTTTAGTAAAGCAGTTCCTGTATTGGGACTACAATAAATCTAGTTAATTTGTAAAGAATTAGGATTAGAACAAAATGAGGTAAAGAGCAGGTGAAGTCCTGGCTAAAGAAAAGAATGCAATGTTATTGACATCTGGACTCTGTCACAAAAGAGGTCATTTGACTTCTTTAAAAAGCCAGTTCTGGAACTGGTTGATTAATACTATTTACGATAATGGCTTGTAAGGGTGCACTGAATAAATCTGTCAAGGATGTAACATTAGCTTTGTCATTGCAGAGAAAAATCAAAGTATTGCACAGGAGCTGGATTGCTGTGAAAGTGAGTGGAGTTAAAGAAATGAGAACTTAATAGTACAAAGTGCACTTAGTGACTAATAACATTGAGTTCAGTAGATAAAATGATGGAGGAGGAGAAAGACCTGAGGTTTTGGTTAATTGTAGGTGATTAAGCCATCAATACATTAGGCTGTAAGAAAAAATTTAGTTCTAGGATGAGATACAAGATGCTTAACAGCAGAGATAGCAAAATACTAATATCGGTGTAGAAGAAGCTAGATATATAAGCTGGAGTAGTTTAAAATTTGCCTTTTAACTGGCACAGTAGCTAAGAGCACCTGATAGTTGGGTCAGGGGAACATTTTATCTAAGAAAACCTGCAGTGTGGGGTCCTTATTGGGGCTGAAAAGGAAAGATAAGGAGAGGATTATATAGCCTTCCATAAATATCCAAGAGAGAAGTATTTAAATATGTATCACAGAATGGTTAAGGTTGAAAGGGACCATTGGAAGTCATCTAGTCCAACCTCTGGTCCAGCAGCATCCCTTGGAGTGCACAACTCATGATTGTGACCAGATGGCTTTTTAATATTTCCAGGGAAGGAGACTCTGAAATCTCTCTGAGCAACCTGTTCTAGTGCTCAGTCCCCTGCACAGTAAAGAAGTCCTTCCTCATGTTTAGGTGGAGCTTTATGTTCCAGTTTCTGCCCATTGCTTCTTGGCCTCTTGCTCAGCACCATCGAGAAGAGCCTGGCTCCATCCTCTTGACACACTCTCTTCAGTCTCCTGGTCATCAATGTAGACCTCTGTTGGACCTGCTCCAGGAGCTCCCTGTCTCTTTTGCCCTGAGAAGCCCAGAACTGGACACAGTGCTCCTGATGTGGCCTCACCAGGGTTGGGTAGAGGGGCAGGATCACTTCCTTTGACCTGTCAAAGAGCTGTTAAAGCTCTTCATCAGGCTACCATTGGTCTTCTTGGCCACAAGTGCACTGCTGGCTCAGGGACAGCCACTAGGGCCCTCAGGTCCTTCTCCGGAGAGCTGCTTTCCAGCAGGTCAGCCTCCAGCCTGGGCTGGTGCATGGTGAGTTGTTCCTTCCCAGGTTTAGGACCTGCACATTCCTTTGTTGAATTGCAGTTGGTTCTTCTCTGCCCATCTCTCCAACCTGTCAAGGTCTTTCTGAATGGCAGCCCAACTCTCAGGGTTGTATTGGCCATCCCAGCTTTGTGTCATCAGTGAACTTGCTGAGAAGGCATCTGCCCCTTCATCTAAGTCAGTGATGAATAAATTAAACAATATTGGGCCCATTATTGAATCTGTAGGGAATACCACTAGTTACAGGCTTCCAACTGGACCCCGTGCCACTCATCATGACCCTCTGAGACCTCATTCAGCCATCTCAATCCACATCTCTGTCCTCTCATCCAGCTTGCACTTCCTGAGTTTGCCTATGAGGATATCATGGGAGACAGTGTTCCAAGACTTGCTAAAGTCAAGGCAGACAGCATCCACTGCTCTTCCCTCATGTATCCAACCAGTACTACAACTGTAAAAGGCAGATTGATTAAGCATGATTTCCCCGTGGTGAATCCATGCTGACTATTCCTGGTCACTTATGTAAATGAAAATATTTCAGTCATCATCCAGGTGAGCCTATTGCCACCTGGGTGCTTCAATACTAGGATAATGGGGCTAGCAGTTTGGAACTAGATGCATAAATATATACATATATATATATATATATGCTTTTTATTAGAGAGCAAAGAGGCACAAATTGACTGTGACTAGGTTGTCACTGCAAACTAGAGGAAGGTAGCAACTGGCTGATTTCTGCAATAGCCTGTACTTCAGTTGGGTGGACGCAGAAGACTCAGCTGTTTGGAAATGCACCTTGGCTTGCAGAGACAAGTGACCTGAATACTTGTGACTGAGGCTGAGACTGAACTGCTGAGCCATGAGGCAGGTTTTTGGTATTCTAAACCCAAGGTTCCTATCTTAACGGGTGTTGACAAGTTGGCTCTCAGAGCTGTTGTGCTGTAGGGAGGTGAGAACAGGTCTCAATGACCTGTTAAAAACTTTGTGTACTTTGTTCTCTGAATCCAAGTCTTTTTATGAATGGTCTGTGTGAAAAAACCCAGGGAACTGGATTCCTGTGGGACAGGAACCCAGCTTTTAGAAATAACTTCCTCTGCAGGTGACTAGCAGGAGAAACTATTTACTTTTCACAAGTCTGATCTTGGAGCTGGAGCAGGAAGACTCAGGTCTGTGGATCACAGGCAAATCCTGCTGATAAGAGAGTTTTGCCTCAGCTGTGGCTTGGAAACAGGTTGCAGTCTTTATGAGGTTGTGACAGCATTTTTCTTTTCTGATGGTCTTGTAGTTCACTCTTGTCATGGTTGCAGACTGGTAGACTTACATACACATTACATCACAAGTCTGTTGTCTGCTTACACATGGCTTCACATTAACACATGATAGTCTGTGCTTTTTGAATTTAAGATGAATTTGTGTTCAGTCCAGAAGTATAGTGTTGAAAGTCTCTGAGGCTGCCATGTTTTGAAGGGTGGGCACCATTGAGCTAAATCAAGACACTAAATCAATAACAGTGATGTTCAGTGGAAGAGCTGTGTCCCATAAACAGGAATCCCTTTAGGCACACCATGTGAGGTAGTGTGCTTCACTTAGGAAGTGAAGTGAATTACTGTGTACTACTCGACTGCGGCCTGGAGGTCTGTCACTGGAAGTGATACAGAGCAGTGTGAATTCCCCCTACTCCTCTGTTGTCCTGCTGCACACTGACTTTTCTGCATGGCTGCTGATGCTTTATTAGCATCCTCAAGAGTGTTTTTCCCCTGCTACACGCTACTGACATCCTTTGTAGCTGTGACGAGTAATAATCAATAGAGTTTTGTAGAGTCTTTCTTGACTCTGCATACTTCAAGGTAAAGGAATTTGATTCTTAATGCTCATAACCTTTCCTATCCTGTCACATCCGAACAAGAGCTTTCCCATGCAGAAACATCCCTGGTGGAGCATCTCAAACATGAACTGTCTTGTAGAATGTAAAAGGTGAGGCCAAAAGTGGTGAGAAGCAGACTGCATATTGCCCTTTGCTGGCTTTGCCTGTGGGGCACTGCCCTGGGAGAAGGGCAGGGATTCCAATATTAATTGTCTGTTATTTCATCTTGAATGTCTTCTCCCCTGTGCTCAGGAGCAGGTTCTGGAAGGGCTCAGTGCTCACATGTTTTTGCAAATACTATTCCAGAAACCTCACTGTTCTGAGAAAACTGTTTCAAAACCAAGCTCTCAAAGCATCTTTTTGTCAAAGGCTACCTTTGTAGTGCAGGCATCCACAAGAGAGGATGGATTTCTTCAGCAGTCAGAGCCTCTGGTAATGGAATTCAGATACCCCTGAAGATGCATCTGGTTCGGAGGCATCATCCCTTAGATTTCTCTCATTGAGAAGTAGGTGTGGAGAGTCTCAAACTAATTCAGTGCTATTCAGTGTGCATATTTTAATTCTTTGTGCTGAGATCTGCCTCTAGCATGAAATTATTCCAGGAAATTCTCTTTATGGTAAATTCCTATGCCTTGCAAGTGATCATTGCATTTATCTGTCTGTGCCAATCTTTTTTTTTCTTTTGTCTGAGAATGGCATATCTACTAATGGGGACAAAGTGTCTACATCTAGTTATCAGCATTGGTAAAGAGATGGTAATCTATGCAGCTGCCTGGCACGTCATGTCTCGCTGCTGGCTGGCTCCATTCCTCAGGCTCTGCAGCCTCCAGCCATGATGCCCCCAGCAGCATAAGCTACATCCTTTGCCTCTTAAGGATAGCTTCTGGAGGATGGAGTAAACAAGGAGACAGAAGGAGGAGCTGTCTTCCTTCATGTGTAACCAAGGGATGTTAGCAACCCTGCGGGGGGAATGTTCTCACAACTGTTAGCTAGGGTGGCTGGATATACTGTTTATGTCTGAGTCCTCCCTGCAAATGGCCTTTTGAAAGGCAGCATCTGCACAATGGTCTTTAAAAAGGAAATAAATGCATGTCCTGGACTTTTGCTGCCAGTTAACCACAAGATACATTGAATTTTCTAAATTAGGGTAAATGATTATTTCAATTGGTAAAAATACTGAAAAGCAGGGAAGATGGCCAATTTTGCACTATAGATGCATCCTGAAAGCTTACATTTGGATTTTGTTGTTCAAGCATTTAAGAAAAAACTTAAATTAATTGTTTCCAAATTGTGCAGGGAAGCCTAGGGAACCTCAGTGCCAAGAGGCTTGGTCATTGCAGATGCAGAAGTAGAGTGATAATATGGAGGCTTGAAACAATATTTCCTTTCTGATACGGTTTTTTATTCCGTTTCTATTTCCTTTTTTGTATGTGAACGGGATATCCAGGATGACTGATGGCATTAGGTGGAAGTTGCCCTCATAAAATTCCACTTAATATGTCTGTTATTCCTAGAGATAAATTTTGAGAGTTGCTTTAAGTCTTCAGTTATTAGCAAGTTCATTTCTTACTCAATTCTTCAAGATAGGCTGTAGCACTGACTACGTAGTGACATTTATTTTCCACCATGAAAAAGGGAACTTGCTACAGAGCTTTGTGTTAAGGAATCGTAGCCTGGAACTTACCAGTTTGTGTACTGTAACACTGGCCTTCTGCAGGTCCTGACTAGTTTTCAGTTTGGGTAGCCCTCTTTCTAAAAGCACAGCCATGTGCTGTAAAAACAATTCCCAAATGCTTCACTTAAATCTATTCAGATCGCAGCTGCCACCTTTTCTTCCTGTACTTTTTTCTAATTCTATCTTCAAAAACAGTTAAATTTCATGCAAGCAATTATTTGACTTACTGCCTACTGCATGTGGCTCACTCTTCCATTGTTTTAATATATCTTTTTTTTTCTATTTGTTATATTATTCTCCTTAAGGATAAAAGTTACACATAGAAGATGGTAATTGTCAGTTTTAAGTATGGCTTTATTTTTGAAGAATGCTGCTAAGTTGACTTTTTTGCCCTTTTGTCATATCCTCATTTTTTTGTAACATATGAAAAAACAGGTGTGAATGACTCAAAAAAAGTTAACTTTAAAAAAAAAAATTCGAAATTAGTGCAACTAGCTGCTATGTCTGGCGTATTTCTTAGTCCCTAGTTATACAAGTACCCTTGGATATTTTTAAGTGGAAACTTCAGAGAAGAGAGTTCAGTATTTGTCCACTTTGAAACATCATTGATTTTTGTCATTAGCCTCACAAATGAATAGACCTTTTTTCATTCTAATACCATTTTCCTCATGTTTATTTTTAGAATGTCTTTTCTCTCTTTGGCAGCATGAGTTCATCCTGCTTTCTTACAACCTTTCTTTTCTCCACAGATCTATACTTGACGTTCCTTGTTCACTTGTTTACTTCCTTGGCTTTCCAATAAGATTTTCTTTAATTTTCCAGTCTTTGATCTCTATTATTTATGGAGTTTTATTTGGTGTCCCTTATGCCTTTTTTTTCCAACAGGACTCTGCTAATGAATCCAGCTAGCAAATAAAACAACCAATTTTTTTTTTCCTTTTCTTTCCCTATTTTAAATCCTTCTGCAAATGGTCTTAACTCAATGTCTCCAAAGTATGATTATTTGGAGGTTTGGGTTTATTATTATTATTTGGGGGTTTGGGTTTCTAGATTATTTTTTTCTCCCTTTTTCCTTTTTTTTTTTTTTTTTTTGAGGAGGTTTCCCATGTGTGTTAAACAGAATACTTTTCAGCTGGCTAATTTCAAAGCTGTTGAAGATTAAAAATATAAAAACTTGGCTTCCCCTTGGATCTCACTGAGATTAGACCAAACCAAGATCTTGGTTCTGGAGTTTGGCAGCTTTGTGTGTATACATTCCAGTGTTCTATTAAAAATAAGCATTTGCTATGCTTGCTAATTTTAAACATTTATTTTGAAGTTGCTTTCTCCCATTCTAGATGCATTTGCCTGGTTTCATTTGGGTGTAATATCTACAAAACAAGCCTACTCCATCAATGTTAGTTTCTGCTAAAATGGTAATGAAAATTCAAATATGACTAAAGAGTGACTTCATCTTCGCACACTTGTTGCAGTTTAAGATGTTTAAGGCCTTAGAAGGCTTAAGCAATTTGCACTCCCCCAAAGACTCCTAACATCCTAAATTGTCTAAGCCACTGGAAGAGCTGATAGATCATAAACAGCTTAAGATATTTTGAGGGTTCAAAGCTTATTTGGAGTATAGTCTGCCTGTAATCACTTTAAGCAATTAACAACCCTTTAGGTTTTTAGAAGACTTAAGCAAGTTATCCATCTTTAGAGATTGGTGTATGATAATATCAAGCTGAATTGTACTTGTTTGAAGACCTTTAAGCTCTGTGTACTGGACTCTGTTATTTACCTTCCAGAGGGGTCCCTACATGGTGTTTGGTGGGGTTGGAGCCAGATAGTGAGGGATACCATGGAATACTGGCAAGATTTAGTGAGAAAAGAAATCAGTGAAAATGCAGGAAATTCTTATTTGGTCTATTTCTGCCTTGTTTATTCCAGGCTATTTGGCCTGGGTGATGTGTTCTTTTTCTTATAAGCATGGGGTTTTTTGTTTTGTTTTGTTGGTTGTTTTTTGGGGTTTTTTTGTTTGCTTGTTTGTTTAGTTTTTTTTAAAAATAGCGCTACAACTGTTACGTAGCACACTGTATTTTGATACACAGAAATTTTACCAGTGTTGTGGGAGCAAATCTTAACTCTGGGTCTTCTTTGCAACAGTGTTTTGTCCATCTGTTTTCATTAATTCAAATATTTTGCATTTAATGATGGCCTCAGTATGTCCCCTCCAAACAGTGATATAGCTCTTCTAAGTGTCAAAGTAGCTGGTGTCTAATTACAACATCAGTAGCACCAGAGTCACATTCAGGTCTAAGATGGTTCCCCTTGTTCTCTCAGATACAATTTACATCTTCCTATGTCACGCTGTATGTAAACATAGTGCATTTACATGACAGTAGTGTAAAAACATTCTGAGAAAGTTGCTTCAAAAAACTGTTGTGGTGTTTGAAGAATGAAGGCTATCTGAGAGGGACTTTCCTTGTCCTTATCCTCAACACAGGTTTTTCTGTGCAACTTTGCATTCCTGAAGGGCAGCACCCTCAACCTCAATATTTTTACTTCGGTCCCAAGATAATCGAACAGCCACACTTTCATACTAAACTCTTTTCTTTCTGCTCTATCACTGTCTTGGTACTTAATTTCCATTTGTCACTCCTTTTTAATGTGTTGGAAGACTGATTCTTAATTGAAGACTTTCCTCCCATGGAATATAAGACAAATTCTTCTTAATGCTTTCTGGTGGTGTGTCATCCATTTCAACTTATTTTATGAGTCTTCTTATCTTCTACATGCAATCTGTAGGTAGGTTGCAAATGCTGACTCCTGGAAGTCACTTGGTTTTTAGTTACAGTGGTCCTGTGGATCAGAAGAAAGTACTCTGTTTGGGTTCTTCTTATTGTGTTAATCCCTATTTTCCTTCACTCCCTCTTCTTTCTCTCTGAGGTATCTACCAGCTTCACTGACTCATGACTCTCTTCCTTAGCTGAGATACCAAAATTTTGCCCAGGGAAGTTGGCTTTTAGGGGTGTGCTTTCAATCTAATCCTATCCACTGGCCACCAGATCATGGATTGGATCCAGTTTAGATGCTCACTGGTAGGCAGAACAAGCTTGTGTGTATTCGTGTTGTTGAGGTAGAAGAGGTACTGAATTAGGTACTGGTTGTCACCAGCTTTATAAGGCTGAGCTCAAATAAATGGTGTGAGTTTGAATACAGCATCTTTAAAAATCCCAGTATTTAACCTAGCTGGCAGGACTGCACAATCAAACAAATGGGACCAGTCATCTCACAAAGTGTTCCAAGTTGAGTTGGCACCCTCCCTGAAGCAGGCACACAGCTACCAGCTGCATCAAGCTGCTTGCTGTCCTGTTTCTACAGCATCTTGGACAATTCAGGTAGGTGTCAGGATAGGTTTCTGCATGGTTGTTGGTTTTCACGCAGGCAAAACTTGCTGGATTCTGGAAAATTAGTGGGCTGTATCAGTGTAAGGAGTAAAAATGAGGCTACTCTTAGATGCACCATTCATCTCAGTGTGATGAACAGAATAATGTCATATGTCATTTAAATATCTGTGGTTGTCAATCATAAACTGCAGATCTTGTGTTCTGTGAATTTCTGTACTTGATCTTATGCTCTTCCCCTGGCTAGTTACACATCGGCTGGCGCCAGTGAAGCTGCCACCTCTTCTTGGTCAAAGGGAATTACTGCCCAGCAGAATTACTCCAGAAATCCCATATGCTGGTTCCATACAGTTTGCACTGCAGCCAATTTTCTCTTGGATTTGTCTCTGCACGTGGTTCATCGCCTGCACAGAAAGCTAAATATTTATGAAGTAGGGCGTTAGAAATTATTGTTTTCCTATCCAGTCAGCTGCTGGGAGTGCCAAACTTTGCCTTGTACTAACAATACCATTGCCTAGCTAATCATGGGAGCTAGGGATGGGCTTGCTGTGCTGATCATCACTGCGCTGGCAGAAGAGATAATGAACTGCTGACAAGGATGCATCTGGAATCTGGCCAGCACTGTGTGCTGCTCCTTCCTTCCCAATCAGTACAATAGATTCCTGTTCCTTAGCATAGTGTCACCTTGCTCTCTTGTAGCTCACTCGGTTTCCTTGATACAGTTTGAATGGCTTAAGAATGACAAATTTACACAAAGGGAAGAAAGCATGTCTTGGGGAATTCAAATCCTTTGTAAACTAATCTGGTTTTGTATGCTTGCATTTAGTGATCTTGAACGGACAGCGTATTTGAGAGGTCAGCTTTAAGGAGTAATTTCTTTTGTGGAGAAAGCAAACTTGGTGGCATTAAAATCAGGTGCACTGCATGGCATCACTGTGCAGCTTCTATTCTGTGTTGGGCTTACAATCTTCATTCTGGCAATGAGGTTGTGCTGATATTTTTAGATGGATTTGCAGGCAGCAGTGTCATAATCAAAATTTAATTTGGTACTATAGCAAACAAGTGGACTGCTATTGGGCCTTTCCGTGTGGCAGGATTTGAAGGAGAGAAGTGCATTTGCTCATTCCTGCTGCTGTCTTCAGGTTTCACTTAAATCATCAGGGGATGATTTAAATGAAAAGGTAGTAAATGCTATTTATGCCTTCCCAGACATGTATGCATTACTTTCAAATTATGGGTTGTTTTGTCTTAATATCATGCTACTGAGCTGTATTGTTATGGTAGAGTTGGGGAACTCCTAATCCCTCCTCCTCTTCAACTCCCAGTTTTGGATATGCCAGCTGGATGGTTACCCAGATGTCCCAGTCTGTTTGTGCTCACCTGTGCTTTGTCAACTTACCTTTCAAATACTGGTTAAGCAAATACAGTAAATTGTGTTGCAGCTTTCTTGTCATTTGTTAATAATTTTGTCATTAATTCCTGGTATTTGGTCCTAGTTTCTTCCTGGGGACATAACTGAGCTGGGTAGGTAATACCTCCATGCAGAGAGAGAGGCTGTGCTAAGTTGTTGGCTCTTGGTACTTACCAGGTTCCACTCTGAATCCTTATTTGACTTTCAGCAAAGCCTGCAAGTCTGTGCCCTTCATCCTCTCCAAGCTTGTTAATAATGTGAGCTGGACACAAGCGTGAAGGAAAAGTCCATCTTAGAACAGATCCCTGCCGGGAAATCCAGGCTGCGAGCAGCTCTGCATATAACAAAGCTAATGGAAATTTCCAGGGAGGGCTTAGGGAGCTTAGTGACAGCCATAAAAGGGAAGAAAGGAAGAACTTGACTAAGTGGACTTCACTGTCCATGACTGACACAGTGTGGAGAATTGCAATTTTTCACCCTAAAGCCCTGGGCAACAAATGTCCTCTTTACTGCATCCACATCCAAGTGGCAGCATGCTCTGTGCTACACAGAGCTTCAACCTTATGCCTTGAAAAATGTAAAGTGCTTCTAGCATTTCTATGTCTAGAGTTTGATGAAGCAAAAGTTAAATGCTTACATTACCTGAAAAATATTCATTTCTCCAGTGTAAGCTCTGCTTCTTTGGAATAAATCATCAGGTCTTGATTTGCAAATCTCCTGGGAAACGTACTGTGAAAGGCTGCTCATTTACAAAATTCAAGCAGTATCTTGCAATGGGAGCTAAAAATCCTTTAGGCTTTCTGAAAAGGGAGATTGCACTATTTTAAATAGGTGTGGCTAAACCAGAGCAAGCCTTAAGCTTAACTGAAAATCTGATTTAAACCAAGGTAATTGTGGTTGTCACACACATCTTGTTGTGTACTGAAGTTGGTTTAAGGTGCAATTATGTGATCCAGTTTCTAATGCAAGCATGGTGTTAAAACTGGCATTTAGCCCACACAATAGCAGGATTTCTTTCATTACATCTTGATTTATTAAGAAGAGAAATTATGATCTTCATATAAAAGGTACTGCCCAACCAGTGCCCTCTCTTAAGTTCAGGTGTATGCTCTCCTCACTGTACCTTGATGCAGTCTGAAACATCTCTTCCGTAGGCTCAGTCAATCATCTAAAGGCTGGAATACCTAATGAGTAGCAATCTTGCTATTGATCTTAGGGCTATGAAGAGACCAGTGTGAGTTCCAGGTCAAAGATACACAGATGCATACAAAAGAGGACAAAGATGGTGCTGAGGGCCTTATGGCTTGAAGTCTTTTGCAGGAGGTAGAGTTGGGAAAGGGTAAATTGCATAGCTGGCCAAAGGAAGAGACTGCAGAAAGATAGAGGTGAAAAGATAGTTGGCTGCTGCAGGGAGTGCCAGCGGCTTATTCTGAACCTCTTCTTTTGCCCAGCAGGGGGACACACTCAGACCAAACTGAGAAGCCAGGTTAAAGTGGTGCTGAGAACGTTGAACTCCATCTTAGCCAAGTGTAGTGACTTTGGCTTAAGCCTGTTTATCAGCATTCCCAGAGTCAGCAGCCGGAGCAGTGGCACCCTCTGCTACAGGTCCGCCTCCTAGGGAAGGAAAGCACAGCTCTTGATTCTCTGGCAGTAAAGGAGTAGCTAATAGTACCCTGGCAGTGAAGCTCAGTTGATAAAGTGTCAGTGTTTAGAACCAATGTGAAAAGTTACATATTAACTGAAATGCCTATTGATTTCACCATGTGCAAACTGACAGCATGGAGTTAGAATGGAATTTGTTGTCCCACAGCTCAACTGTACAGTAGTGATACTCTGCAGAATAGGTAGGAGCATGGTCAGGAGCTTTTTATCTGGTGTACGGCGTGTCAGCTTGGTACCATGGTGCTTTGGTAGAAGCGAAATTGATCTACTCAAAGAAGTGTGTGTGCGAGAGCTGAGTTTCCTGTGTAGCAGGGGAGCACTGTGTTTGGGGGAAGAGAGGAAACATGGTATTGTCAGCTCCCATCTTGGCCTGGGAGAAGCTTTGTGGTCTTGGGAGCTGGCGAGCTGGCAAAGGCAAGTAGGGAACACATTGACGAGGAATACCAATCATGTACGTAGCTGTGGGGGACCATGCATGTTCTTTGGGAAGCATGAAGAAGTGTGGAAGAAGAGGGAGAAGAGCATGGGTCAGCTTAGCTCTGTTGTGTAATAGCTGTAGATACCAAGCACACTAGACTTTTTATGGAAATTTTGACTACGAGGTCAGAAAGTCTCTCTTGGCTAAGGACTGTGCTACTTAGCAGAAGGCAAAGCATGACAGCTAAGCCTCAGCCAGTATATTAGGCAGGGGATAGCTCAGCCAGAGGGACTGGCACAGTTTTAGTGACAAGTTGCCATCTGTCAATAAACTCAGAAACCTTTGTAAACTGGCATTTCGCTGGCAGCTGCTTTCATGGTGTGTAATGCAGCACAGGACTAGCTCAGCACAAAAAAATAAAAAAGCAATGGCTGGTTACTTCTTGTAGACTCCATGTGTGAATTTGACCTAATTTTGTTCACCTCTCGCCCCAGGTCCTAACCTGGGGTGCTGTCACCCCAGCAGCCTAGCCCCAGGCCGCCAGCACACACTGCTTTCCCATTGCAGCGTGTCTGACCTGCAGTGTCCTCTAAGATGGGGTTCTTGCCAGTTCTGCTGAGGCATCTCTTTACAGGGACCAGTTTTTACATGTACATAAAACATCTTGTGTCTGAGCCATAACCAGCTACCAACTACTTGCCATGAATCCTTCCTTCAGATTGTGGGACTACCCCTAGTTCTGAGACCCTTCAGGGTGATGGAAGTCCAGCTCTTCAGACACAGTTCCCTTCTGTCTACACAGGATTTTTTTTTTTGGTTCGGTTTTCCCCCCCCACTTGCCTTGCTGTGACCCGTACACAGCACCATTTCAAAACTCCCAGACCAGCTCACATGAGCTGTGAGCATGGTGTGGCAAAACACTGTACAGAAAGTGCCTTCCATGGTAATTCAGCCCAGAGTGCTTCTGAAGGTGGAACACAGCAGTGGGTGGGAGATCTCCATGCTGCCTTGGACTGCATAGTAAGTACCTGTCCTCTGACATTTCTGTATGGCACAGAGTAAGCTGGATTTGCTCTCACCCTCTGCTTGGTGGGACATGTACATACAGCATTATGGTGGTTTAGTTTCTGTAGTCTTGCCTGTAGTCTTCAGCAATGATTGTTAACCTTGTCTGTTCCTGTGAATAGTAAGCGCTGACTTGGTGTATCTTTTGGGGAAATGCATTGTGAAAGGTTTCCAGAGCATTGGCTGTTCCATTATACTTAGTAGCATTAGCTGTAGAATTCAATTTTGGACTTTCCTGACACACGTATTGTTGATGAAATACAAGCTTCTCTGTGGAAACTTGTTAAAATATCCTCTACATCTGTCCTTGTTCCACAGTGGCTGTCAGTGAGAGGGATGTATAAAGATTTTTTTACGGATAGACTGAAAGCCATGTGCAAAGAAATTAAATATTGATAAGAGCAGTGTCTTACTGACCATTACCTAGTGCAGGAAATCCTTGCAGGTACCACAGGGAGAATTGGCCTTTCCATTCCAATTCTTTGTTTAGTCACTTGGAGTTAAGGTAACCTGATTTTATACGCACAGTTGTATGTCTTCATTTCCTGAAAATCTCTCTGCTCCTGTTGCTGTATCTCAGTGCTAATATTGAATTGAAATGAATGCAATATTCCAGAGCAATGTGGTAATACAACATTCTGTTTGCAAGGTGGTTTATGGTGATGAGCACTTTTAAGGAAAATGTGAACTGAGCTAGATCTGCAGTTTCTGTGGGGCAGGAATCAGCACTGTTCTTCATGTTGTGGGGATGTAATGTGTGCTGGCTTGAATAGTGTCCTGTCATGCTAATATTTTTTTCCTTCTTTGGCATTTTAAGGGCCTTAAACTCTGGAGTTGAGTACCACTGGGACCAGTTGAATGAGAATGTCTTCACTGTGCATTCCAGCAGCAGAAGCACTGAGAGGCCTGGGTGAGTCTCCTGGGTGTTGGGTTAGAGAGACTTGACCCTTCCTGCTGTATTTGTTACATCTGACAGCACCACTTCTTTGTTCTCTTACCACTGGCAGCTTTAAATATGCTATTTTCTCCCCCTTTGACATTGCCTAGTTGGGTCACCTGGACTTTTTTCAGCAAGTGACATTCAGTGCCCAGAAGTGCCGGTGATAGTAAAGTACACGTGTCATTCAGGGCCCCAGTAACAGCTGTGGGAGGAACATGTGCGTCATGATGCATCAAAACCACCATGTAAAGCAAATGACCTTTGGAGGATAACTGAAGAACAGGGGAGATCACAGAGAAAAGGGCAAATCTGTTGTGCCGACCTGATGACTGATTTTCATCCTTTTAATTGCTGGTCATGGGACAGTTTTTTCTCAGCAATAAAGTCTAAAAATAAAGCTAAATCCCTTGATGGCCCTGTTGGCTGTTTCAGTCTGTCCAGTGATGCACATGCTAGTTGTTGTAAACACAAGGGTGATGCTGCAGAGCATTGCTTCTTGCCGTGGTGATGAGCCAGCTGTTTTCAGAGAGAGGTTGATAGTTGTGTTTCTGAATTGTGAGCTTCAGGATCCTGAGGACGTTGTGAACTTTTTTACAGGGTGAATGTCTGGGCTGTCCTACAGCCTTGGTCTGATTGTGGGTGAAAAATAAGCAGAAGAGGTTCTTTACTCTGCTGTGTGAGTGCATATTGCCACTACTGGAGTTTTGACAGTACATAATCAGTCTGCTATAATGGGCAGCTTGAAGGCAGAAAGACTGGTCTAGAATAAAGTAGCTCAAAGAGAGAGCAAGAAAAGTGTGGCAGGTTTTAAAGCCTTATGAAAAGAAGTTGTGAATGAGGCAGTCTTTCCTTGAATCTCTTTACCATTCCCAGCATTTAGAGGTCAGTTTTGCAAAGAGTGTCACAGCATTGTCAAGATTCAGCTGTAGCATCGCATACTTGAACTGTGTCAGTCTGAGAAGCTAATGAGCCTTGAGATAGTTCCTGTTGTTTGCTTTTGAGAACAGAGGATTTCTCTTGTCTGACTGGAATGAGCAGAAATGCCTGCTGGAGTGCATTCATATATGACACTGACAAACTAGGAAGTCCAGAGGAGGGAGAGGATACAGGCTACATCAATGAGAGTTAAACTGTCCTGCTGGCATGCAGGTTTTGTATGTGTTCGTGCTTCTGCATTGCATGTTGGTGTTGCATGCTCAATGCAGTGACTCCAAGACAGTTGTTCTAAAGGCTTAATGATGCTGCAGGGATATCTCTCTGTGCCCGTAAGATGTGCTGCTTCTGTGGAAGGGTGAGTGGACTCTAAGACTCCATTGGCTTAAAACCCTCGAGACCAGTGCGTGTAAATAAGTGCAGGTCACAGTTCCCTTCATCCCCATCCTCATAGTGGTGTGCAGGTGCCTGGTTGGAATGGAGACGGGAAGAGCCTCACATGCATTTTTCAGTCTTGCTTGGGCATGTTGCCTCCAATGATCCTGGTCTTGTTTTTCTCTCTTTTCAGAACCAGCAGAGCCACATGGAGGACAGACAGGGACATGGGCCTGATGAATGCCATAGGCCTGCAACCTCGAAATCCACCCACCTCTGTCACATCACAGGGTACCCAGACCTTGGCGCCTCAGCTGCAGAATGCTGAGACTCAGACAGAGAGGGAGGTACAGGAGCAGGAATCTGCCTCTGCAGGGACTGGGGAAGGTAGGAGATCAATCTGATACAGCTTACCTGGTGAATTAGGAGTTTCCACATATGTTCCACGTCCTGTCAGTGCATTTGGGCACTCCTTTTATCTCTTCAGCAAAGATTTCTCCAGGCTAATTTGCCTGTAGCCAGGCCTGGATGATGAGGAGAGTGAATCTCTGGCCATATGAATAAAAAATTTGTCTTTTTCACATGCTTTGAGGAAGGAAAATTAATTCTTCTCCAGATCATTGTGTCTTTGTAGAATCAAGAGTACTGCCTTCATTCCTCACACATCTCCTGAACTCTTAACAATCAGTAAGGTTGCATGTTGCAGAGAGTTATCCTTTCTGCCTCTGTGTTAGAGTTTAGCTTGGTCCTACAATTTCTGCAAAATGTCTGCAGGCTTCACAAACTCAGCATTTGAATACAAAATAAAATACTTTAAATCACTTCACACAAAGCAGCTTTGAGAATTCTGTTTAGTTTGATGGATGAAGTATGTGATGAGTGCCCAGCTCAGCTATACAAAAATGTCTTTAGTTGTTAGCAGTCCAGGAAAACTTAACAGCATGTAAAGAGCTGGAAACAGCTGCTG
Organism: Pardalotus punctatus; assembly: GCA_013400915.1. NCBI lineage: Eukaryota > Metazoa > Chordata > Aves > Passeriformes > Pardalotidae > Pardalotus > Pardalotus punctatus. The sequence continues at coordinate 232,900 of VZTX01014863.1, forward strand.
TGCAATTCCTGTTAATGATAAAGTCACTAATCTGTTGAAAACATGTTGATTTTATCCAGGCTTCTTGTCTCAATACTTTAGCATTGTGCTTTAATTTAATTGTAAAGGCTTGGCTGGGGGGGTTTGGGCAGTATATACATAGGAAAGACAAGAGAAAATCAAGGAGACAGTTTTGAAGTTGTTGGTCCACGATGAACCCATTTGCCTTTGGGAAGCAGCCCACAACATGCCTGTTGTGCTTGTATGCCTGCTTGTTCTCTGCCACTCTGGAAGTTACTTCTTCGTATATGACTCTTCCACAGTTTCTGCTGTGTAGTATCCAGCATGTGTTACAAGGCTTTGTGTTTCTCTGATCTCAGCTCTTCTGTTCAAAGTTAAGTGGGAAATTCCTGCCCTGTGGGGTTTCCATCTGCTTATCTCAGCAGAGCTGAGATTAACCTCTCTGGAAGGTTAGTACAATTGAGGGCGTGTGAATAAGACTGGAACACAGACTGTCTGGACAAATGCTGAACTCGTGGGAACTGGTTCTTGCACTGAATGTGGTACACAGGCTGAGAACAGGGTGCCGTGTTGGACCTTCTTGCATCAAGGCCATGATGGCTGATACTGCAGCGTTTGGAAGGCTTTCTCTGCTCTGTTAAACCAGGAGAGTTCTCCATCACTGCTTCTCTCTCCTGCTGTTCTGCAATCGCCGGACAGTTTCTTTATCTTGTTCTTTCTAATCTTTCAATTTTCAGATCTAGAATCATGGGTTTTAACTACACTGTTAGCGAGATGAGGAAGGGGTTGTCTTTTACCAGTGCCTAGGACAGGTACTTCTCTTTGTCTCCCTTTCTTGCTTGGAAGAAGATTGGCAAGTTCTCCATCTGGTGTGATTTCCATCTCAGGCATTGACTTACCACATATCCCCTTGCAAATGGCCACACCTGCAAAATGGTCCGTCACGCTCCTGTCAGCTATATAAGGGCCTGTAGAAAAAAGGAGTTATTGCAGTTTAAAAACATGCACCAGAGATGAGCCAAGATGTTTCACCCTGTTGTTGATCAGTTCCTATGCGAGTTGCATCCTCAGTGGAAATTCCTGTGTAAGGGCTCAAGAGTAACTTGAAACAGGGAACTGTGAAGGCAATAATGGTCAGAAGCATGAACGAGCCAAAAAATCAATAATAATCCACGACAGAAAAATAGTACAAAGACCTGAGGTGGAGCAGAAAGACGAATTTTTGAGTGCTGTTACCAACACCTTGGCCATTTAGCCATGTACTTGTGGCAGCAGTGGTCTGGTTCATCTGAGTCTTTGTGCCTCACATTACACATGAGCATAATTGGGTGCTTGTAACAGTAAGGCTACTGTTTTCCCAGCATCATCAACTCTTGCGTTGCACATCCAGTGTGTTCTAGCTGGCAAGATTAGGTGCTGTGGTACTTTTCTGATGGCTGATTTGCCCACTGTATCCACTGTAACTCTGCCTGTTGTAAGAGAAACTGTGTCTCCTAATAACATGAGCTAGACATCAGGGGCAAAAAGGCAAAAAAAAAATAAAAAAATAAAGGGTTCTACTGGTAACTTGGTGTGTGACCCAGGGCAAATTATTAATCATCTACCAAATGGGAATAAATCTTTGCATAGTAGAGCACACCAGGGGCTGTGAAGATTAATTAGTGTTTTGTATGGGGCTTTGAAGATGTAAATCACTATATAAAAGCTTAGCAGTATTATCAGCAGCAGAATGGATAAATCAAGTGTGATTCTGAGTAATATAAAGGAAAGTGGTTTAGTTATCACCCTGCCACGAGGGGCAAAAAAGCCCAAACCAATGAACCGACTGACCGGAAAAAAACCTTGTATGTTTAAAAAGAAAAGAAAGGCTAGTGCTTCCCTGAGAGTGGGTTTCTGTCCTCTGTCCTGTCAGCCCTGCTGTTGTGGGTAATTCTGGCTTAGGGCATTTCTTGTAGATATGTGCTTACTGTAGGAAAAAAAAAAAAAATAGTATGCAGAATTGCATCAGAAATCTAATTAAGCTCTGTGCGGGTATAAATAGTTTCCTTTTCTCATGCAAAGCTCTGCGGGGACTTTGCTGCTCTGATTATCTTTCTACCTCCTTTGGAGGAATGAGTATATGATGACTTTATTAGAAGTGAATCCCTCTAATGTCTGAATCTTTCTGTTTTGCAACAGTTAATAGCGGACTTGTGAACTCTGCTCCCACGCCACACATAAAGGAAAAGTAGTTAGAGGTGAGAGAAAACTAGGAGAGGTACCAAGAAATGCTTAAAACAGTGTTTGAGCTGTCTCCTATTTTCTTTTAAGCTGATAGACATAGTGGAAATAGTGATAGAGTTGTAACTTTGAGGCACCCTTAATTAGAAACAGTCTGTTGGGAGTTATACTATGTTTTCCCTTGCAAATAGACAAGCATGATGGGAGTGGGATCTGTATTCAGCTGGCACCCTGAATCTCACTTAAAACCCAGCAAAAATTCCTGATGAGATTTAATGGCCCAAAGCTTTAACCTTTAGAAATTGTAATTCCCAGTCCAGACTGGGTCAGGCTGTGGCTGCCACTTGTTCAGGCTATTGATCTGTGGAGTACAGTGCAAAGGGCAGTAACTCTCAGGGTCTGCAACTGTGCAAAAGCTGCTGCAGGCTGAAGAAGGGGGACCTCTGCAGAGCTGCAGGATGCTTGTTTGACAGTGGGCCCATGCTGTCCCCTGGCTGTTGACAGTGTATCAGTACATCTTTCAGGTAATCCAGTTGTTAATGGAAAAAAAGAAACGAACCCAGCCAAAAATAACTGAAAAGGAATTTTCATCTCATGTCCTATCATCTGCATTGTCTTTGGGGCTTAAAATTCAGGTAGCTAGCTCAGTGCTTGTTGTGCAAGTAGGAGGAAGGTATTATGAGTTACTGAAATTGTAGCCATTAGGATACTTGCTGTCAGTGGATTGCTACTTTGCCTGTCTTTGGGGGAGCAACATATTGACTACTGTCGTGCCATATACAGGTTTTTAACTTGTTTGGTTGAAGTGTTTATCACCAGCCAGTATAAATTTCCATTAGTTCCAACTGCTTTCAGAGGTTTCGGTAGATACATTTGAGAGGGAAGAGGGTTGTAAAATGAAAGCTTAGGTTTGTAAGAGTCAGTTTGTTCAAGCTAATGGTAGTGAAAAGACAGCACATGCAAGCAAAACTTTACTGATATAAGCAAAGCATCCTGAGGATGGCTAAGGAGCACTTAGAAGCAATCAGTGTGCCTGCATGTGATGTAATTTATTTAATCTGAGACATTAGGAACACGTGTTGAGGGGCTGCTTGGCCAAGAATACTCCGTCCCCAGCCGAGCCTCATGAATGCTAACAAGAAACATGTTGTTTTATGTTAGCTGAACACGTTCTTGCAATGCTGTTGTCAGATGTGATGTGATTTTTGTGCAATTACTGTGGAAATGGGAACTGGGACACTAGGGATCAGCTTCCAGATCTGCCTCTCATTCTCCAAGTAGAAACGTGGGTAGATCCCTTAGCCTTTCATCTGCCTGTCCATCTGTAAAATCTGCGTCATATGTCATACAGAACTGCAAATTTTGGTTTTTCTTTAAAATCCTCTGAAAACCACTATCTGAAAAATAGACTTGGGTTCTAGAAGTATGTACTATGCAAGCCTTTACAGCATGATCTCCTCCAAGTACTTGGCTCTCTTGGGATTAAATTATGTGGGCTACTTTTAAACTCTCATTACAAAAGTAAGTTTCACTCATATGAATAGCCAAGGTGAGATATTACTAAGAATTTTTTTGCAAGTTAAAGCAGTTGTGTCTTTTTTTAATTCTGTGCAGTTGTTTGGATTAACTACCTCAGAAGTGAAGTGTGAACATGTTTTGGGCTTGTTTGGAAAGAAAAGTAACTAGTAGTATTTCTTGTGGCATTAAGGGAGGTGTGATTATTCATAGCTGGTTATGCTGTGGTGTGTCCCTCCCTTTTCTATTCTTATGCAAGGAGTGAATTAATTTTAAAATGCTGATATTTTTATCTTTGAGCATCTGAATTAGTGGGTCAGCTCACACCTCAGAGCTATTATTTCATGTTCTCTGAAGACTTAGATATCTCTGCAGTGCTTACCATTAGTTCTAATTTTGAAGCTTTGTTTGCAAACATGGCTCCCAACTACTGCTGATTTTAGAAAGGGGAATGTTGAAAATAGGAAAAAATTGAAGAGCAATGTCAGTATATTGCACAGACTCAGGGAAGTCTGATCTCATCCTTGATTCTGTGGACTTAGCATTTCATCAGGTGTGTGCCATCTGTGCCCAGAGATAAACAAGTTGTACTCCCTATAAGTACTTCAGAGTCCACTTACTTTAGAAGTGGAAATATTCCTGCCTTATGCCCAGCTTCATCAAAAGTTTGCCAGATGTTTTGCCTTTGTAGTCTTCTATGTCAAATTCTTGTCTTCCTGGAGTAGCATAGCAGAGGATTTTTAAAAATAGATGCATTAGCTAGGGAATATTTTTTTAAATGTTTGAGACAGGCAGCTGCATTGACGGAAACCCCCTGGTCTTTGGGATGATTGCTCTTGAGTAATATTTTGTTCTGTTTTTGGATTAGATGGGGTTTGGACCTCTGGAAAGGTCACTTTGGTTACAGTAGAAAACTTTTGTAGGAGCACAGCACTGCAGCAAGCTGAAACTTTAAGCAATCTGAGGTGTGTGGCTTACAGCACTGCTGTTGTTTTGGGTGGGTGCCTGTGTGCACACCCTGAACTTTCACCAAATGGAAGTCTTCTTATTTCACTTGCTCTGAGTACTAATGTAGTCTGCATTGGCAACCTGGTGAAAGAATGTGTGTGGGAGTCACCAGGCAGTAGAAATGGGCTGTATGTGAATCTGTAGCTCAGCTCAAGGCAAATTGCACAGGAAGCTTTGCTCTGAACTAGTCAGCCAAATCATCATCAAAACCTGAGAGAGGGGAAGGGGAGGACAGTCCTCAAAGCAGAGGTGTTTGTTGGCTGCTTGAATGGTGAGGCTCACTTCTGACTCTGGATGGACTGTCTTTCTGGAATTTCCAACATTGCTGTTTCTCTGTGTTTGTAATCTGAAGGCTCATGCCTTGCTGATTCCTGCTGTGGCACCAGCCCTTGCTTGTTTTCTGAGCAAGTAGATGCTTCAATGGGAAATTCAGCCATGGCATATGGTAATTTAGGGGCAGGAAAGAGCAAGGAGTGCTGTGATGAAGCACGTTTGTAATGCTGAAGAGCATTGGCTGGCTGGGAGTCCTTGTTGTTCCAGTGCTTCTGTACTGGGCTAGTTTATAGTAAGTGATCTGTCAAGAGCACGGTACCTGCTGTTTGTGCAGATAAGACTGTCTGGCATGTCTCTAGACCAGGCTGTAAATCTTGGCTTTCTTAAGCTTCCTCTCTGGCCTGGCCAGATGGTTGGTAATGAAGTGCTTACGACTATGCCCTCAGAAGGAAGTGATGATTGAACCCAAAACCATGCTTCTCAAACCTTCTACTTAGTTCTGCTCACGATTAATGCTTCAATATCCCTTGGCATGCATTCTGTTCACACTGGAGTTTCCAGTATAATAGCTGCCTCTGTCCTCAATCTTCGTACTGGTCAGCCAAGTTCCTGGTTCATGCATCAACCACATCCTAATTCATACGTAATCCCTTAATCCCCATCCTGAACAGGATTTCTCTGCTAGAGTTGTGGGTCAGGCTCTATCTGGGGGGTATTCTTGCTTACTGCTCGAAGGCTTTGGTGCAGATTCTCAGGGCGTTCCAGATGTCTCTGTGGTCCCACCAATGCTCTAATCAAGGGGCTGTGTATAGGGCTGTATGTATATGATATAACAGGTTAACTGCATTCCTAGCAGAAAAGGACTTACTCTGCTGGTGAGAGTTAAATTTTACCTTAATGTCCATAACATTACTACAGCAGGGCAGTATGTCAGGAGACTTACTTGAGGATGAAATTAACCATGCCCTGTGGTGGGGGAAGCTGGTAGTGCTTGATGCAAGTACCACTGAGCCCATGAGAAAAAGGAGTAAGCTGTCACTGACTGACTGCATGACATCTCTATAGTGGCATGGTGTGGACTTCGCTAAACACTTTAGCTCTCATGCTGGATACATGATCATATAATCATTTAGGTTGGCAAAGACCTCCAAGATCATCAAGGCCAACCTTTGACCGAACACCATTATGTAACTAAACCACAGCGCTAAGTGCCATGTCCAGTTGTTTCTTGAACAGTTCTAGGAATTGTGACTCTGCCACTTCCCTGGGCAGTTAAAATGAGTAACTGCCCTTTCAGTGAAAAAATTCTTCTTAGTGTCCAACCTGAACCTCCCCTGGTGCAGTTTTAGGCCATGTCCCTTTATCCTGTTCCTTGTTACTTGGGAGAAGAGACT
>VZTX01014864.1:5511-20433 GCA_013400915.1 Pardalotus punctatus
TCTATGTCCAAGCTTCAGGCACAAACACAAGAGACTTTTTTTAATTAAGGATGGAAAAAAAGAGACTGCAGGCTAGCAGATTACACACCAGTGGCTCTGTTTACTGCAAGCCCTGCTCAGCTAGAAAACTGACACCTGCCCACAATGTCACTTTAGTGGATGTTGGTCAACTTGGACACAAGTTTTCTTTACTGAGATATTTGAATTGAAAATTGTAATAGCACAACAGTCTCCAGCAGCCAGATCATAAAGGTGTCTTACACAAAAATTCAAGTTCCCAATTTCTTTGTAACAGTCGAGTTTTATATCCATCTACAGTTGAAGCTTACCAAATGTAAGTCCATTTAAACAAGAGACAACTTACAAGTTCACCTTTATAGGAAAGTCATCCATGTTCAATAGTGAGTAAGGATAATATTCTCATGTGGTATGTTAGGACTGTTCTCAGTGCCCAAGCACCCAACAGTACCTAAATTTGGCTGACTCCAGAGCCATCCTCACTTTCTGAAGTACTTTGGCTTCCTCACTTCAGAAACTCGACCTGTGTTGTGGATTAAACCCAAAAACTCTATGCCTCCCTCACAATATGGGAGATATTTAGCAGTGGGAAATGCTTATTAGAGATCTTCTGAGTTTGATGTAGTACCATTTCCCTAATAGGCCTTGAACAATTTCCATGTTTTGAAAGCAGAGATTTCTTTTAAATCAGCGGTCTGATGGGAACCTGACCTCCATGAAATATTTCCTTCCATTTTGACTGTGGCAATTCCTTCCCACTTTCCCCATCTTCTTTTATTCCACTCACATACCAATTTTTAACTGTTTGGGAAAAAAACATGACCTGTTCTCAAGTTCCTAATGCCACCATCATGCCTCCTAACATTACAACTCAAATTCATGAATCACAAACTCTAAAACTCAGATTATTTGCTGTGCCACCACTATTATTTTACTATCTCCATTAGGTTCACTCCCAGTTTCCAGTGTCATTAAGAAGCAAAGCCTCACATCATCACAACTCCTTGATCCGGAGAAGTCCTCATCCAGATTTCCAGTGAAAAGATACGCAAGACTTCTACAAGACCACATTGACCTTCCAGAGCCTGAAACCCCTTGTCCTTAAATTTCAAACTGAAATACAACAAGCAACCCCTGCTCTCAAAAATCAGGGTCAATCCACTTGCTTGACACTCAGTTCATACATGCAGTAAGTAAATGGATCAAGGAATGGAGCAAGTCTTGAGCAACACCATCCATTAATGAATTTAACTTTCTCTTCCAGCAGGAGAGGATTATGATCTGATATCAAAAGGGTCCTACTGATAAAAAACTTTCCCAGCTTTGGTATTATTTCTGCTTGTGCCCGCCTGACACTGGAGAATGTGCAGATGCAAATGAGAGAGGTTTTTTTTACAGAAGTCCATGTAGAAGCATCAGAAGTAAAAGAGCACTGACAACACAACTCATCTCATATAGAATAAAATTTTTAAAAGCAACAACAAAAAAACCCACCCAACAAACAGCAAAATATACAAGTCTTGCTCATGGCTGGTAGAATGCCAGTACATGGACAAAAGTAATCCTTACTCCTGTGTTCTACAGCTGAATCAAATCTGTTCATATGGCAAAATGTGATAGAGGCCCAAGTATCCAACATTCATTATCAAACAAATTAACAGTAAGGAATGTTGATTGTTGAAATGCTAAGGATGCTACAAATATGAGCAAGAAAAGTGAGATTTTCACTGCACATGTTAAAATAATCCTTTATATGGACACATATGCACTATTTTTTGCCATTCAATTAATGGTAATTACAATCTCAAGTCCACGAGTTCAAGTTGTTTTACTTTTGTTTCTCTTTAAATGCCAGAGAGAGAAGTATGAATACATGTCTAATGATGCACTTCTTGGATGTTTTCAGCACTGAGATGCATGACTGAGTCACGTTGCTCTTGAAAAAATGAAGCCAAACAGTTGACATTTGGAGCAGGTATTTTTAGTTTAGTACTAGTAAATATTCCATTCTCATTAAATTACTAGGTGTATTTTAAATATTGATACATTAACTTCAGTCTTTAGTGTATGCTTGTCAATTATACTGTAAAACATGTACAAATGTAATGTAAATATTTTTGACCCATAGGTCAATACAAATACTGACCCAATTGTTTGAAAGCTCTGATTCAGGAGACACAAAAGAACTCTCTGAGATAACAAGCAAAATCTCCAGCAGCTGGAAAAATGCCACATCATCTTCCATTTGGATGAGGGCAGTGGGACTGCCACAGAATTACAAACACACTGAAGCGGAACCTAATCCTCCGGAATTCTACCTACAGCCCTCGGGCTCCAGTTCCCATGCTCAGTCTGTCGTCTGTGTTGGGTTTTGAGGCCCAGAGGAACTCAGGATCAGATCAGGACACAACAAGGGAAAGGACTTTCCAGGTCAGAAAAATTCAGTCATCTTTTATCATAAGGAACCACTTCATGCACTCTTATGGAAGGAGAGAGCTCCAGCTCGAAGCACACCGGATCACAGCTACAGACACTTGTATCAAGCTCATATCCTGTGGCTGAGCTGCAATATGTTGGCACCACTTCTATCAGTGATGCTCATACATGCAAACAAACATGGCCCTGTAGGAGGAGAAACTACTCCCACTCTTCCCCTTGAAAACTGCAAACTGTCATTATTTAAAAACTGTACAGATTGAGTCTGTCTGCCTTGAGATACTCTCCGCCTGTCAGGCTGAACAAGCCAGAGCTGGAGGCAATGGTTGCTTGTGAAGTATTTCTGTGGTCTCACCACCCCACCTCCTTTCAAACACACTTAGGTATCTGGCAGGAATGGTGCCATGTACCCACTGAAGCTGGTTCTCCTTGTGCCTAAAGGCCTTGGTTGGGCTCGGCTGCTGCTCAAATGGCAAGAGGCTGAGGAGGGAAGCTCCAGCCATACATCCCCTCCTGCAGAGTATCTCAGTACTTGCAGTAGCTCCTCAATTCCCATTGGGCAAGCAAGATCATCATCTGTTTACAACAGCTTTTCTGCAGAAGGCACTAGAAATTGCTGCTGAGTCGCAGGAACTGGGCACTTATGCTGACTTCCACAACAAAGACTTAAATCTCTGTTTGGGGTGTTGGGGATGAGACTGGGTCCGCATCCTCTGTTTTTTCAGCATGCTGCCATGTCACTGCAGTTACCCAGCTTTTAAAATAAAAGGGAATAAATCAGTATGTGCTAGTGAGAGAGAGAGATGAGAGCATGTCCAACATAAAAGCAATTAGCTGCTTTTCTCCTTTCCCTCCTTTTCTTGGACAGTGTCAGAACTGCACTGAATCAATGGCTAAGTGTCCGCTCCCAACATTCTTTTGACTGCATAACAACTTCCAAGACAAGGGATGCAGTAATAATAATGCACAAACTGTCTGTCAATACCTTTTTTTTTCTCTTAGTCTGCCTATGCATCCATTAATATGCATAGACAAAAACCAGTCTGTCTTTGGCTTTGCTTTGCTAGCTGGGCTAAATGCACCAAGCACTTCCAGCCTCTGCTCATCTCCTGAGAAATGCTTTTGATTATCACTCCTCTTGACTCTAGCAGACTCTCTTCACCTGGGTAAAGTTTGATTTATCCTTCTTCCATGCTCACGACCAGAATAAGAACAAATAGAAGAAATGGCATTCCATTAAAAAAAAAAAAAAAAAAAAAAAAAAAAAAAAAAAAAAAATTGAGTTTTTTTTTGGCAGAGGAAAAAAAAANAAAAAAAAAAAAAAAAGGCATTAAGAAATTGAGTTATGTTTGAGTCAGGTCATAAAAATACCAAGCAATGAATATTGTCTGGATTTGCTATAGTTAAGAAACATTACTGAAACAATAAGATGTGAGCTTGTCACATTAATTTTTCTTTTAAAAACCCATGTTGAAAATCATTCAAGTAATAATATGGAATAAGCCAGCACTCAGCATACAGATGAATAAGAAGAAGAAAATATTCCTGAATCTTCAGCAACAAAAGCATTTCATTCTGAAAAATACAATTAACATCAGAAAGCTGTCCTGCCATCTATTTAAACCAAAAGGTATCAAATGTTCTTGCTGCTACCAGATAATAGGAAAATACTATGTATGTCTTGATAAAGTAAGATTACCTTTACTTATGATAGCGATATAAGCTTAAATATGCAAATACACAGCGAGCGTGTCAAAATGCAGGATACCACATGGGTATTACCAAACTGCAAGATCAGAGCTTAAACGAAATTACTTAACAGACCTTTGTACCACAAAAACTGCCACCAAAGTCTTTCACATGTGGCATATCCCAGGTGGAAAGGATCTCCATGGGGCTGAAACTGCAGATCTTGGATTGTTTATGAGGAGCACATGGCTCCTGAGAGCAAATGATGGAATTTGGTACCAACTTATTTATGAGAAAGCAACAAGAGAAAGAAAGTGAACAGTCTACACAGGTCGTGTATTTAAAACTTCTTGGTTAGGATGACTCTCAGCAGCCTTTTTGGCCCTCATCTGCCTGACTACACCATTATCCAGACTCAGTAACTGGGCTGCAAAACCTCTGAGCACTGTCAGCTCATGGAGAGCTATAAGATGGGGTGAGTGACATTGAGAGAGGGCTGCTCCCAACAGGCATCTCTGCCAGAGCTTTGAGCTCTGACTGCACAAAGAGCAATCTAAAAGACTGCCCAAACCCACTGCTAGACAGCAGACACTACACATTATTTGCCCTTCCCTGCAACAGAGAAGAAACAGAAAGGGAAGGGAACAAGAAAACCATGCCAGAAGGAGCTCAACCAGCCAAGAAGTTAGGGAAGGCTGCAGGGCTACAACCACCAGTTCCTTAAGCTAAATAAAAATTCAGCAGAAGGGAGTGTTTTTTCTTTCGGTCTGTTTTTTTTCTCCCAGTAATCCATGTAATTTTTGAGTAACTTTACTGATAAGGCAACAGGAACCCAAGGAGGCAGATTTCTGCTTTAAGCACCACACCATTATCCAGGCAGTGATTTACTGTTTCACACAGTGTCTGGCAAACAGGACACACGAATGGCGGCTGCTCATGCCTCATCTCCACACCTTTTGTGGCCAGCTCCCAGGAAAACATGCCTGATCAAGGAAGCTGGCATCTTCTCCCAATTCACCACTTTGTTTAGCAAGACTAATCTTTCCGTACACAGAAAATAGCAGGTCTTGATCATGACAAAACCAATTGCTTAAAAAAATAACATGCTGAAAATACAGAAAGTGATCGCATAGAGGTTGCCTTGTCCTCAAATTTCTTCACATAGTTCCACTATCATCACAGGATTGCTTCACGTGAAGAGAATGAAATTACAGAGAACCTCCTATATAACCTCCTTTTTATCATATATTTGCAATTTCACAATAAACATGAACCCAACTATTCTCTGTAAAAGTTGAAAATGGCGTTTTGTTCCCAGTCCTTGCACTATCAGCACCCCAATTGATAGTAACTTACTTTCTCTAAATAGGCACTGCTAGGATGGTGTTTGGAAACAAGCTTCACCCAGTTGCATGAATTATTAACCAGAAAAAATCCTTCTTGTTGCTCTTTCCAGTCTTGATTTGCAAGTTAAAAAATCAAACTGACACTTAAAGCTCTTGTACAAATACACAACCTTAAAAAAAAAAAGTTCTGAGCATTACACATACATCTTTATGTGAATATGAGAACAGAAATTCTATAAATAACTATTCTTCACAGAACTGCTTCAAGATATTGTTCTTACAGACAACAGGAGGAATCTGAAGGAGGTCTTAGTGCCAAACATATTAAAAGTGAAATAGACTCTCCAATCCACTCTGGGTTTCCCCTTATTTTTACGAAGTTCATCATTATTTTTTAGTTTATGCAATTAGTTTACACAAGGGAAAGAACAAGCCAAAAAGTGGCACTGTCCTGGCATAGCCCCTGGGTCAGTGTAAATCAGTCACAGCCTTCAGCTTCTGAGGACACTCACTTAGCTGCTCTGGGCAGGAATTGAACAATTCTGCACTGTCAACACATGAACCCACTAATACCCACCACAACTTTGTACAAGCACAAGCAAAGACAAGATTTTCATTATAAACTCCACAATATGATTTCCAAATATACTCACTCAAAACTGTGCTCCATCTCCTCTCAAAAGCAAACATAGGAAGATAAACACAATCTAATGTAATAGCAAATTTCCTGTCCAGCCTGCACAATTTGTGGTTGCTATCTCCTCAAGCTGTTTTTGCCTGCCCTGGCTTCAGGCTTGCAGATTTCAAGCAGTAGTGGCTGCCAGAGAAGGAAAGATCCGAAAAGAAGGTGTTCTTCGAGTACCCCCCCTTTTGGCAGCCTTACCAGGCTGCAAAGAGCCGACCGTGGCTTTCTTGCCCACAAAGAACCGCTGAGCGGCACAGAAGCTCTGCGCTGCCAGAGAAGGTGAAGAGAACGCATACAGCGTGGTTCCTGTGTGCTCCCTGCAAAAAACTGCCAAAGAGCACCAGAAAGCTCATTCTCAAGCACATTCAGCTCAGAATGCTGTTTCTGCTTCAACAGAACTCTTTATTTTCTCTATTTTCTGTATTATCTAACTCTATTTTCTCTATTCGCTATTTTCTGTATTCCCTAACTCTATTTTCTCTAACTCTATTTTCTCTATGTTCTCATCGCATTGCTGCGGTAGCTTCTGTCTGAAACCGCTTGACCGTGACCCCTTTCCGCAAGGGTCTCTGCCATATTGGACGAGAGGTTTGAATGCCATGGACCACATGTAAAACACAAAGGATGCTTATAGTTTCATCACTAATACAAGAACTCCACTAGCATCTAGTTCTGTGCTGGAATCAATACTTATCTCAGTCTCTGGTACTCATCTGGCTCATGGTCCCCCGGGTGCCGATACCCGGCTGTGCTGAGCGCTCTGCATCTTCAAAATCAGATGAAAAGCTGAATGATGAAGTAAATGTAGAGCCGAAAGTTGACCCGTCGTTTGGGCACCGGGTGCCGACCTTCCTCGTCACCGTGCTCCTCCAGTCTCCTCTGTTCGTGTTTGGTTTACAATCTATTCCTCTGCCTCTGCAAAAGAATTATTTGTTAAAGTTACCCAGACACACAGGGAAAGCTTAACCCTTCCAAAGTCCTCATTTCTCAAAGTGAAATGCCTAGGATCTGACAACAGCGTGCATTAAGACAAATGACTAAAAGACTGACAGACGCTGCCGTATTGCTCCCACCGTCTCCCCCGAACCCCGCACGGTTTGCTCTGTCCAAGGTGTGGCTGGGGTGGCTAAGGCAACAGATTACTTGTAAAGTCTTCTCTCTACTCCACCTACCCCCCAAACTATTCCACAGGGCAGAGCAGTTCCAGACTAAACACAGACACAAACAACACATTATGCTACAAATAGTGTGATGCAAGGATGATAAGGAAAGCTCTTGGTGAGAAGAAAGATGGCAAGGATCGAGTTGATGCCAAAAGAGATGACCGATGGCATGGCAATGGTGGACGGGGGAGGCTCTAAGGAGTGGAAAAAGGGACTGTAACAGAGCCACCTGTTACAAGAACTGTCGGTCACAAGGATCAAGATGGCTGTGAGACGATGCTATGTTCAGAATGTTCGCCGTGTCCTTACCAGCCCCAGGACATTACAACTCACGACTGGAAAAGACAGATGGCAAAACAGCTGGGAACGAGGCCTCAAAAGACATCTGACTCCACACTTCTAAGACACAATTCTAATACACAGCCGAGACCACCAGTAAAAGAACAAATTGTATCAGCATCATGTGGAGAAGTGTGAATGCTCAAGAACCTACAGATGACGGTCCACACTTGTGATAAGGCCCTCGAGGATAAAAAGCAGAGACAACTGATCCGAAGGATGCCAAAGACATGACAGACAACAAAAGACACTAGACAACACAAGACTGACTGGAACTGCTCTGTGCTGCACACCCTACGGTTGCAATTAAAGCAGAGTTGCTCCCTTTAGCTGCCCCAAGAGGTCCTTAGAGGATACATCTTTCCCCATGCTAGTTTTTAGATATCTCCTGGCAATTTCCAACCTGCTACCCTGCTATCGTCCCATCTCTGGGTTGTGGCCCCTGACTTATCTTTTGGATTACTGGCGACATGAATCCACATTAGATGCAAAATGAGCTGGCCTCGGCTGTCTCAGAAGCCCCCGTGATCACTGGTTAGCTTCTTAGTCAGCTAAGGTAAAAAAACAAAAATCAATGCACGACTTTAGTGGCACATGGGCCAAATCCCTACAATTTGGCTACTTATATCTTCTAAATCCACCTACGTCCTTGAGTCTCTGGCTTCATCTGGAGTCAAAGGCTGTGGCTGTCATTATGGTGGACACCTGGGTTAGTGAGAGACAGAGTTACATGGTGTTTCTGTGAGTGGGGTGGATGTATTTATGTGCCTTAAGACACATAAATGCACCTGCTGTGCTTAGGGAAAAGTCGTAGGGGGACCCTGAATGGATGCTATTTCCCACTGTGCTGCTTTCAACCTCCCCACCCCTCTGTAATTCCTAACCTGGTACCTTGCTTGTGCTCCCTCTCCCTGTCACAGTCCTCACTTTACCTACTGGAAGCCTCAATTCTGGCTGTCATCTTTGATATGAGGTAGCTCCCTTTTGTGACATGATGAATCTGTTAAAACAGTTTGAAGTATCGTCCTCAACACAACCTGGAATTTCAGGAAGTTATAATGCTCTTAAAAAAAGAAAAAAAAACAAAAAACAACCAATAACAAAAACAAATCACAAAATTTGTTAAATTACAAAATTACTAAAATATGTTACCACCCCTGAATGTGCAACACAAAATCACAAACTTAAATACTCCCTGTGTTTACTGCTATCTTCTTCCTGGTGTCATCAAAGCCCCTCTTGCTTTAGATGCCAAAAGCACCTGCTGTAAAAAAGCTGAGATGAGCTGAAAGATCCCCTTCATCAAAATGAGAGGAGAGTTCTTATCCCAGTGAATCCCAGAGAGGGAATGAACCCCTTTGGAAAAGGACAGGATTAATACACCCCTGGCCGGGCCCACCTCTTGTTTTCAGCATACCTGGGGAAAAAGGGAGGAAGCAAATACCACTGGGTATAAAAGCCCTCGGAGAAGGTACAGCTGTTTGGCTCCTATGACTTAAATTTGTATAAAAGGCTGGACAGAGAAGAAAACTCTTCAGGGAAAGGACTGCACCTTCTTTTTTACTACAGCTTTGTGGAGAAAAAGGGTAGAAACTAGGTAAGAAATAAGACTTTGTGTTGTGGTGGCATAGCTAGACATAGTTAGATAATTTGTTGTTAACTTGCATAATTGTTCCTTGGTGATGACAAAGTAGTACTCCACATGTGACTAAGTAGAGTGGGGAATATTAGTAATGATATGAATAGATAACTTATTGGCACTCAGTTATGTCATTGGGACCTTTAATTAGGGCTGTATACATTTGAAGGAAAAGAAAGAAAAACAGTAGAC
This sequence comes from Pardalotus punctatus, assembly GCA_013400915.1. NCBI lineage: Eukaryota > Metazoa > Chordata > Aves > Passeriformes > Pardalotidae > Pardalotus > Pardalotus punctatus. The sequence continues at coordinate 15,019 of VZTX01014864.1, forward strand.
TTTTGTGTGGCATTGGGGTTATGTATGTGTGAGGCTCACTCCTGTACAAGACATTTGGTACCGGGATACTGGTAGAAGCTGAAAGGTAGCTGAAAGGCTGAAATACCCTGAAAAGCATTTCTAAACCCTTAAAATTAGGGAAAAGGGAAATAGTTTGTGTCCACTTGAATTGATACAATGGCAAAAAAGGGCTTCTCCCCCTTAGTTTAAGTCCCCAAATTATTGGAAAAAGAGGGGTTTTCCTCACTTTAAGTCTCTCAAATGATGGAAAAACGGGGATTTCCCCGTCATTCAAAGCCTTAAAAAGGAGAGCCGACTGGGCTTCCCCCTTAATTNCGTTTATGGAGATTTTGGGGGTTCGGGGGGGCACTGGGGATTACCCGTCGGCTCACTTTGTTGAAACCGCAGTTTGGTCCCACCGCGGCCCCGGCGCCGGTCCCCCCTGTGAGCTCTTTTCCGGGTCGGACAGCGCGGCTAGAAAAAGGAGGGGCAGGAGGGGCGGGGGTATGCAGATTTCCGAGTGAAGGCACGAAGGGGCTGCTGGGAAGGGTGTTTACGGAGATTTTGGGGGTTCGGGGGGGCACTGGGGATTACCCGTCGGCTCACTTTGTTGAAACCGCAGCTCGGTCCCCCCACGGCCCCAGTGCTTTTTTCGCCGCCCGCTCCTTTCCGGGGCGGGCAGCGCGGCGAGAAAGAGGAGGAGAGCGGGGGCGGGGCTATGCAGATTTGTGAGCGGGGACACGAAGGGGCTGCTGGGAAGGCTGTTTATGGAGATGGTCAGCGTTCGAGGGTGTCAGGGGGGATTCTCTGTCCGCTCGGTTTGTTCAAAGCGCAGCTCGGTCTCACTGCGGTCCCGGTGCCCGTGCCCCCATCCCCCCCTTTCTGGGGCGGGCGACGTGGTGCAGAAGAGAAGGAGAATGAGAAATTCCCACTCCTCAGGCTCCTCGGCTCCCACCAGGACACGGCGGGAAATTCCGGCCCTGTCCCGTCCCTCACAGCACGGCTGGACCACCGGACAGGCCCATCTCATCATCCCCGGGGCTCCGGCTGTATTTTGTGGGTAAGAAAGTTTCACTTGCTTGGGGAGGGGTTTTCGAAGGCTCCCGGCACTCTGTGCTGCCGAGGGGTGCGTGGGCTGCACGTGCCCTGGGCATGGCAGTGCGGGAATCTCGCAGTTCCTGAAGCCCAAATGATCGTCCTCAATCCTTCGTGCTGCTGCCGGGCTCGTAGGCTGGCTTTGAGGAAGAAAGGTTTTTGCTGTGTTGGGAAGCAATGCCCACATAGCTTTCGGACCAGAGGGCAGCACAAGGGTTGCAGGCTCTGTCCCAGGCTGGAAGCAGGTCTGTGTCTCACTGTCTAGCCGGGGAAAAAACGGGATTTATGTCCTGTGGTGTCATTTGCAAAGTAGATGAATTCTGCCCAATANAAAGGTTTTTGCTGTGTTGGGAAGCAATGCCCACATAGCTTTCGGACCAGAGGGCAGCACAAGGGTTGCAGGCTCTGTCCCAGGCTGGAAGCAGGTCTGTGTCTCACTGTCTAGCCAGGGAAAAATGGGATTTATGTCCTGTGGTGTCATTTGCAAAGTAGATGAATTCTGCCCAATACTGTGCTAAGAAGTTTAAGTCTCATTTGCTGGAGGAGTAGGTTTTTTTGGTTTGTGTTTGCCTGTTCTGTTTTCAGCTTGGTGAGGCTTGTGCTAAGGATCTTCTCTAATACACACTTTAGCTATTTCTGCATTGCCAACTGGATTTTTCTCTCATTACTTCTTCAATTTATCAATATTATTTGTGTAAGAGCACCAGGGAAGGATTTTCTGCCCTGCATCCTGTTCCAGTGGCATTGTGTGTTAGGACAATGGTAACTCAGTGATGGTAACTCAGAGCAAGTATGTGTAGTAAGACATGAATTCTACATACATTAAGTTTACCAGGTTTGCAAGTATCTGCGTAAGAATTGTGTATGACACCTATTGTGTAGTGCTTTCTGAAGAAAAGGAGCAGTTCATCATGCCTTTTTTGTTGGGAGCTATGCAAAGTGTTGAGGCTCTTGGGTTTTATTTTTTTGGGTTTTTTTCGGATGCACCTTTATCCTTTCCTTGGGGTTACTCAGCTGGCAGATGGATTAATGCAGGAAGTAGAGGTCGGGTAGCAGAGTGCGTGTGCAGTGCACTGTTAGAGCTGCTTTTGCAAGCGGTGTTTTGTTTTAAACATCAGGCACAGGTGTGCCCCAGTCGGGTGCCTTTGGTGGCCATGTAGGGGTGAGCACAGCAGTGCTGCAGGGCTGAGAGCTCGCTCTCCCAGGTGTGCTGAGTTCAGGCAACAGCAATTACAGGAAGGGATGCTGCTGTGAGAGCCATCTATCCCAGGCCATTTAGAGCTGTCCCTGCTTGTTGCAGTGTGTGTCATGGATTCTAAGCTGCTGTGAATGCGGAGGTTAAAAACCAGCCCTTAACTGANGTGAATGCGGAGGTTAAAAACCAGCCCTTAACTGATAATGGCATATATCTTCCCTGTGCCGCAACTTGGTTTCAAGGAGGATCAATAGCTTTAAAAATGGGAGAGGTTTACTAAAACAACCCAAAAAAACAGAGCCAAACAAACCAAAAGCCAGCAAGAGAAAAAACCCCAAACCTGCCAAAAAGCCCCAACAAACAAGAGAACCTTATTTTACTCTGAAAGTCCAGTGTCTGGTTCAAGGTGATTGTAGTCTCCTTGGATGATGCTTTACACACTCTCAGGTCTTTAAAGAAAATTTGTTTCTGGCTGACACTGAAAGGAATGAACATTTGGGGTTTGTTGGTTGGGTTTTGGTTTTTTGTTAGTTTTTGGTTTGTTTCTTGTTTGTGTGGAGTAGCACAACAGGAAGAAGAAACAGAAGCCCTGGGAGGGAGCACTTGGGCGTTTGGGTGATCCTGAGTAAATGGAGCCTGTGGATGGTGAAAGCGTGTAAGGAGCTCTTGTACTAAAGCTTGGGAAACAGTTGCACCTGCTCATTGAGGAGCAGGCCTTCATCTAGAAAGGTTCCTTTAGTATCTCAGTCTCTCCAAATAAGGAATGTTTGGGGTCACATTTTTGGGAAGGGGCTGTGGCACTACGTCCATACTGGCAGGGAAGCAGAGGCCTGGGGAGAGAGACAGGAGCACGTTTTGGTACTTTGGAGCAAGGAAATAATGAGGACTTAATCAATGAGGTGTCAGTCATTCTGTCTCTTGCTGTTTTGACATGTTCAATTCTAGTGAATGGTGGTGGTAAAAGAGATGAGAGTGTTGGGGGTGGAGTTGAAGAGAGGATTTTAATGGAAGGAAGCAAGGGGAGAAAAAAACCCGTCGAAGACAATTTCTGGCAGGCAGTTGGGTTCCTGATGCAGACAGATTGGCTGCTGTTGATTGTTGACGGCTTCTGCAACTTGCTAATTGTAACTGTGAAAAATTCAGGTGAATGACTGGAACTTAAGATGTTAATTCTGTTTTTTTTTTTATTTTGCAGCTGCAACTGTTAGTTGGCTCTTGCTGTAATTGATGGACACTGCCAGTTGCTTAGACAGATGGGAATTAATTCTGGTGTTGCCATTAGAACTCGCCATCACAGTCACGTTGGCTTTGGTCTCCTGCACGGAGTTGATGGGTGTGAGAGAGTGCGTGTGGAAGGAGCAAGAACAGCTTCTGCCTGCAGTACTTGCCTTGCAGGGTGTTGGAGCAGATGAGCAGATGAGCTGCTTGCCCAGGTGGTTGGTACATGCAAGAACAAGCCCTTTGTTTGCCCTGAACTTCTGGACAAGGTCATGTGTTGATAAAATGTTGCCATAATAAAATGCTGGTTGAAAGGGAAATGCTAGAGGTAGGGGAAGTAAAGCAGTTAATAAATGGAAAGTAGCATTGGGTTGGGGTTTTTGCAAAGTGGAGGTGTCATCTTCCAGGTGGAAGAAACACTTAAGAGAGTTGATCCTCAAACTTTAACCTGCCACAATTTTATATTAATAAAGAGTGTAATTCTGTCAAGTGTTTGCATGACTCCTTCATGAATGCTAGCAGTTGCCAGCAGCAGGTAACGTACTCAAAAAGGATGTCTCTCTGAGGGGTCACAAAGTGGGAAAACTTGCTGAGGGCTCTGCCTTGTGCTGTTGGTGCATTTCCCTGAATGTCAGTCCAACTTCCCTCTCCATCTAGCAGGACTGCTCAGGGAAGGGTCGCTGTAAGAGGACAGTGACAGACTGCTCGGGCACCAGGGTCTCAGCTTTCCTGGGGCACTGAGAAACAAATACTAAGGGTCATGGAAATCTTCCCTTTTTGTGTGAAAGTTTGTCAAGCACCAGGCTGTGATTCCTTGCAGAAGCTCTAAGAGTGCAGACATGAATACGCCCTAAAAATATTTAAGAAGGTCCTAAAAATACCTTTAAAAAGCCTTAAAAATGCTCTAAAAATATCCTAAAAATCCCCTAAAAAGCTCTGAAAAAAAACTTTAAACTACCCTAAAAATCCTAAAAAAGCCCTGAAAAAGTGAGCCCTAAAAATACCTTAAAACATCTTTAAGATGGCCTAAGAAAGCCCTATAAACACTTTAAAAAAATCCTTAAAAAACCCACAAAAAACACTCAAAGAATTGTGGATTATCTTAAAAAAGCCCTGAAAAAAAACCCAAAAAAACCCCACCCTGAGAAATCCTTAAAAAAACCCTACAGAAAGTGCTCAGCTTCCAAGCCTTACCTTTACCCACTTTGTAGCCTGCAGATATGTAATCTCTACCTTTTTGGAGTGTGTCTTGACCTCTTGTGAGGGTTTTGGCATTGTCCTGGTGTTAGGGTTACTGCCTGCAGCTGCTGTGAGGGTTCTGGTGTTGTCCCAGCCCTAGAAATCTGAAAAAAACCCAAAAAACCCTATAAAATATAAAAAAGCTGCGAAAAGAAAACCCTAGAAAAACCCTGAAAAAAAAGTTCTCAATAGTCCTGATAGGTCTAAAAATAGTGTAGAAATACAAAAAAAAAAAAAAAGCCCTAAAAAAGTTTTAAATACTACTGAAAAAGCCCTAAAGATTGTGTAAAAAGTCTTAAAATAAAATAACTGAAAAAGATTGTAAAGAAGCTGTGAAAAAACTAGAAATCCCTTAAAAATGCTGTAAAAAGCCCTTAAAAAATTGTAAATAGTCCTGAAAAAACCCTAAAAAAGTCCTAAACATAGGTTTAAAATGCCCTAAAAAAACCTGTAACATAAACCAAGAAGCCCATAAAAAATTCCGAGTGGTCCTAAAAAAGGTGTGAAAGAGGGCTAAAAACACCCCAAAAAGCCCTACCAAAATTGTAGATATTCTAAAAAAAGCTTTTAAAATACCCTATAAAACCGGTAAAAATGTCCTAAAAAACTCTTACAGCAATGGCTGTGCTGGGGGGCGGAGTGGACGCGTGACTGTGGGCGGAGTCAAA
>VZTX01014865.1:8680-40105 GCA_013400915.1 Pardalotus punctatus
CTGCTAATTTCTCTCAAAGGCATTTCCTGGGACACAGGTGCACATCCTCTCCAGCTACCCTCCCTAGTGGAGCAATGGCCAGTTGGGTGCCATGAAGAATCACAGATTAACTAAATAATTCTGGTTGGAAGGGAATTCAGAAGACCTCCAGTCCAGCAGGTCCTGGACACAGCAGGTCCAGCTGTGAGATAAAACCAGATTGCTCAGGGTTTCACCCAGCCGGATGTGCAAAAACCTTGGGTCTTGCAAACTGGCATTGAGACTGCACATCCTCCCTGGATAATCTGTGCCATTTCTTGGCTGCCCTAACGAGCGTTGGAGGTTGAGAGGTGTGGAATTTTTTCCCCTTCCCTGTCACTAGGTTACGAATGACTGGATACTTAAGGACCATTAACTTCTTTTTTAAGAGACAAAAGAGCTAGCTGGGCATGGGGAGGGAAGAGCAGATGTGGTCATCAGAGACAACACTCAACCACCGGCTACCAGGCAGGCAGCAGTGGGAACAGCGGACTGTGGACTCCTCAGCTATCAGCGGCAGAAAGTTCCTTCGGCNGCTGACCGCGCCACAGCGCCCCCTGCAGCTGCGCGGGAGTCATCGCACCCGCCCTGCCCGGCCGGGAGCCCGACAGCGCCCCTGCCGGCTGGGACCGGAACTGCACCCAACGGGAAAAGCGCTTGGCAGCTCAGAGACTTCTGTCACCGCATCTTCTGGTTTTTGTTTGTTTGTTTGTTATTGCTACTGTTGTTATTGATTGTTTGTCTTGCTATAAATACTTGTAAAAAACTGTTATTCCTTTTCCCTGTATCTTTGCCTGAAAGCCCTTGATTCCAAAGTTATAATTTATAATTCAGAGGGAAGGAGGTTCACATTTGTGGGTTCTAAGGGAGGTTTCCACCTTCCTTAGCAGACACCTGTCTTAAAACTGAGACAACAAGGAAAAAGGTTTTTTGTCTGTTTATCCAGTCTGAACCCCTTCTGTTGCTGCTTGCGTCCATTGTGTCTTGTCCTCCTGCCAAGCACTGTTGGGAAGATCATGGCTCCATCTTCTCAATAATCTCTTCAAAAATATTGGCTCTTATTTGGTCCCCCCTCCCAAGCATGCTCTTCTGGAGGCTGAGCAAGCCCAGTTTCACCGCAGGTGATCAATAAATTTCTGAGTAGAACAGGACACGGATTTGCCTCCCTCCACTGACTCTCTCTCTCAATACAATCCTGTATGTTGGTGGCCAGTATTGCTACATGTGGTTTGCCCTTCCCACATGCTGGATTTAGCACCAAATCGTTGACTTTCATGAGGTTCCTGTTGGCTGTTTCCTCCACTGGGTCCAGGTCTCCATTCAGTGACAGCTTTGCAGTCCTTTCTGTCTCCTCAGCTTCCTAGATTGTGGGGTATGAAACTCACACAGTCAGCCAGGGAAGCTCTGGCCATTTTTACTACTGCAAATAACAGTGCTTTAAGGAGAAACTCATAACTCATGTGTTTCTTCATTTGATGAGGACTCATAAACTTGTTCAGAACACAGCATTCCCCCTACAGAATTGCATAAATCCTCCGTGCTCCTCTATACACATGACATGAATCCCAGTAAGTCATATTTTTATTAATCTGCACACATTGCAATTTGGTCAGTAAAATAAACCTTCTCATTTGTCAGTAAGGATTTAATATCAAGCACTTTACACTACCATAACCTTATAAAAGTACAAGCTAGAATGTGAGCATAGGGAATAGACATAAATTTTTTTATGGTTATTTATATGAAGAATCTTATATAAATCAATGAAAGTATTCATGTAATTAAAGAAATTGCAACCTAGCTCTGGAATGCTGTTACATGTGCAAAATATTGCATCCAGATTTTACTGGTCCATTAAAAGTACTAATGAAGTAATGTGATATAAACTGTAATCATGCATTCCATTATACTTGAGATTATTTTGATAAAAAATGCTTGGTTTTGTCTATTTGGTGGGTTCATATAACTCAAATTTGACAAATTCTGTCTTTTGAAATGGATAAGCTGGAGTTCTCTATGGATTTCAAGTATCTTACCAAGGAAGCCACAATATTATCAGGAAAGTTAACATTAAAATATGCATAAAAATTCCAAAATCCCACTTCACCATGGTTGGCAAAACCCAAGCAGACTGTTTTGAAAAGAAAATATGCATACAAAAAGCATAAAAGTGTAAGAGTTGTACCAGTACCAATATTCTAGATACAAAAATGAAATACAAACAAATGGTAACCACCTCTCTTCACAACGGGTGCTACAAAAAGTGGTGTATAAATTTTACATCTCCACTTCTTCCTCCTATTTCTCTCAAACCTCCACTGTCAGGGTGTCAGATCTCCCTCCATCTCTGAGCAGAGGCCAGATGAGGTCCCCCAGCTCTAGAAGTCCTGTTGTTTAACAGATGTAGCTCCTGCCTTGACTGCTGATGGTGCTTCTCCTTATCTTCTAACACACATTTGTCCAGAGTTTTCAGGAGTATTTTTTAAATTTCTTAGGAACTTTTCTTGCTATGCTGCTACCTATTTCTATTTTTATTTTTTTGCCCCTGGGCTATTACAGCAGCAGAGCAATGCAGGCAGTTTCCTCATCATCTGGGCACCTGCTCAGTGTCCAGCACTGACCAGAATTGTTCTGTGCATCAAGAGTGAAGTATTACAACAACCAGCTCAGTTTCAGCTAACTCTGACCCTTTGGTCAGCAGAAACATGGGACTAGTGACTAAAAACTGTGCATGCATCTGGAGAGAAAGCTGCATGTTCACCTGTTACTGTCAACTCAGAAAACAGAATGACAGAAGTTAATGGAAGGACAAGTGAGCTGACCTGGTGCCTCTGTGGAGTTAAGGAGCAAAAGGGGCATTGGCATTCTCAGTCTGACAGCCTTCAGCCAGACCTTCAACCTGCACAACTCAGGCTGCACCAGTCAGCAAAGAACAACTGTAGAAAAATTAGATATATTTGAATGTAGATTTAAAAAGCAATACTGTTTGTAGTTTTCTAATTTACAAGAAATTCTCAGATTTCCTTATGCAGATTATAGCTGATTGTGTCCCTCTTCTGTTCTCCCTTTTCTTTTCCTCTGTTCTAAGTGCTTGAAGAGAGTTACTTTGAGAATGACCACCTTTTGTTATCACAGGGTTACACTGGTATTTCAATCGTTTTTGTCTTAATGCATACTAGATATTAATCCTTAAATTTAAAGAGTTCATAATAACGAAGCCAGATTCTTCTAATTCAGAGAAGAGAGAGGTACCACTATTTCTACAGCAACATCAAGTTTCTCCTTCTCATTTACAAAATTTCCCCTTAGATTTCTTCCATCCTGGCCCTGTCAACTGACTTCTACCTACTTTATCTGGGTCTCCTCACAGCTCCCTCATGACTATACAGAACTGCTCTTTTATTGGGATTTCTCAGGCACTAGCAATTTTACTCTTTGCAACTTTCTCTCATTTAATCTCTCTCTTACCTTTACATTTAAGTAGTATGGATCACAATCGCCTTCTTCAGTTCTGTTATTTTCTACTGACACCAGTATTGACACAATAACAAAATATTTGCCTCGGTCTTTTTTATTTTAACATTCATTTCTTTCTAATCTATCACACCACTCTTGTCACTTTCGGCATGCACCAAAGGCACTGTTGTCAGTTCTGCAAGGTTTTATCTTGCTATCACTCTTGTTTTTCAGGAAAAAAAAGTCATTTTATTAAACTTCATATGAATGTAACCATATAAAAATAAATTGAATTGTTTTGTTCCATTCATGCTTGAGTGTATCTCAGAATTGAATGTAACTTTGGGAAAAAAAAATCTGAATTTTAAAGTCTTCACAGGATTAGGATTTTTGTGGCTTTTATTGACATTTTAAGCATTGCCTACAGTGAAGGAACTAAAAAATGTGGCTAAGGGAATTACATATGTGTATAAAGTAACATAATACACTGAAATAAGAGTGAATAAATTAGAGATAATCAATGAGAACAGTTGTTTTAGTAAATTAATGAATGAAAATAATAATCACAGTGAGTTATTTTCTATCAATTTCTGTGGCTACCACTTAGCTCAACAGTGTTATGAAACATTGCAGGAGGGCATTAAGCATAAGGACTCTCATGGTTCTCTTGCAGTTATATTAAAAAAAAAGAAAAATTAATGTACTCCATAACAACAGCTCTACAGGAAACAAAAAGCCAATCACAGGCAAATCTGGATGTTCAGTGGGATAACAAAAATGATATAAAGTCAGATGTGGTATAAATATGCAAAAATGGCATACATAGAAATACTTAGAAATAATAATAGTACTACTTAAAAATTATTATTAAAGTGAGAAATATCTATTTCAAAATGGGAAATTCTTCTATATTTTATTTTTTAAACACTGAAGCAATGAATAAAAAAACCACCTTGAGAAAGTGTTTATGGTTTGCACCTTTCTCTTCAGAGGCTGAAGGGCAAATGAAATAGCAACACGCATCTCCAGAGGCAAAATGACAATGGGATGAAATCCTGTGCTCTCTCATAGTTGCTCTATCACATCAGGTCCTGCAGAGCATGTGCCTCACAGGGTATGTCAGTTGAAAAGTTTCAGGTCCCCTCAGTAAAAGCACCCTGCATTTTACATCAAATTTTACAAGATTTTCTTCGCACATGGGAGATTCTTTTCTCAACAGCTTTAAGGGTCTCTCGCTATCAAATGTTATGGCTCCTTAATTTTTCTCTGGAGCTGGAAGAAAAAAACAACATGTGTGTTCATTTGAAATAATCTATGAAAAAGGAAACAGAACTGAAGGTTTGGTGGTAGTGGAATTAATGACTCACCATTTCTTTCATTATTGTCTCCTTTGGAAAAGGACTTCATAAATTAGTAGTTCACTGACTTTTGGAATCCAGGCATTATACAACATACCTGATAGGGAACTATAATAATCTACCTTTGAGATATAATATAATATAATTTTCATTTTTAGCATTCTTCTTCTCTTTAGCAAAGATTTCCTTAGTATTAAATACTTCTTTCAGTAGGAAAGAATTTAATCCCTGAGTGAAAGAACCAGTTGCTGAAATGTACAGTGAAAGAAAGTAAGCAAAGCAACCGTAAATGATCAAAAAGTAACATGTTTTTATAAGAGATCATGAGATCATGATGTTCCTACCTGTTTCACGGTAACAATAAGCCAAATACCACAGACCATCTGCATGCATAAAATATTTCCACTTACATAGCATGAGGCTTTGATAGTCCTTAATGAACTCCTCTTTCGTTTAAAATGTAGATATGTTCTAACTGCTGTGCTTTCTTTTTAATTTTAGTGGGGCCTTTGTCCTGAACAATATGAGTTCATTGTCATTTCTTCTAGTAAAAATGTTGAAAGAAATTCACTCTTCTTGAATCACAAATACCCTAAATATGTGAGTTACAGCTTTGTATGCTCCAGTGGTTTCATGAATGAATAATGTTAAGACTTGAGCCTACTCTTGTCATATTTCTTGAACATGACCACTAGAAAACTACACCATTACTACATTGTTTGGTAATAAATTCAAATTAGTAGTGTAAAGGAGATGTCCCTCTTTGTTTAGAAAATACCTTCTCCACAAACCTATCTCTGTCCTTTGAGGATCACAATTTAACTTTCCATTACAGTGAGAGCAAGACAGAGATAATAGGGAGAGGCAAAAACCCTTTCAAGTCACAGGGTCCAAACATTACGAATTTTCGGCATGCCTGTTTTCTCTTGGCTGGCTAATAAAGGACTCAGAGATGATACACTACCAACCACTAACGAGCAGGAATGTGGAAGTGTGGAAGCCTTCAGACTTTCAGAGGAAAACTTTCACTATTTTCTTCAGACTGTTATGTGCTCTCTTAAGGCCTGGAGGAGTTTCTGTGTTAATGGAAATTCTTCATGTAGTGCATGTTGTTGACATTTACTGAATATATATTCAGTACTTTTATTGTTCTGAAAAATAGAAGTGGCTATAACCACTGAGTTGACAGTTATTTTCTAATAGATAATTTCATCCCATTTTTGTACACAAGTACAGTGTAGCAGTAGTCTGGATACGAAATCTGGAAGGGACCACACTCGTAGGAAACAGTCTTAGTCCAGCTAAGAAATTAAAAAAAGAACATGGAAACATTTTTCTTGGTCTAAGAATTTGCAAAACTCAGTTTCACAAAGCCTGTCTCTCAGCTATGTTTCCTTTGATGTTGTTCGAGTTCCAATAGGGCACATGAAAGGTGTGCAAAAAAGAAAAAGGATTTAACCATATTCTTGAAAGTGCTGATGTCCGTTATGTCCATCACAAATGGATAACACCCTCATGCATCTCCATAGGACTGAATTGTCTTTAGGCTTATCAGTAAGAACATGCTGAGCAGACATAACCTTAATCCTACAGGTATTTGCTCTGTCTCCATCAGCACTTGTTCTTCTTTTCCTTTTTGCCAGTACTACAAAATTAATTTTAAAGAGTCACTATACTGTATCCTGTAATCACTAGAAATTTCTACAAAATGGATCAGTAGAAAGTGGAGAGTTCATCAACCTCTAAATGCATGTTTCTATGGGAAAAGATTTTTGTTTCTGAAATAATCCTAAAGAACCAATTTTCAGCAGGTAGACATCTGGATACACATGTTAAAATTGGCCAAGAATTATAGCCCTGAACACACAAATCAATACCTACCAAGCAGGCATTTGAGCACAAATGCATAGCGTGTGATATTTTCAGTTACTTATTTTGCAACAACTGTTTTTTTGTGTTCTTTTGTACATACATCTCCTCTTGGCAGACTTCAAGACTGACCAACATTTTTAATCACAATTCTCCCTGACAGTTGAGAATGGTTTATTTGTTATCTGTGCAAGAATATGAACAGCAATCCCCTCCAGCTATCTTCTCATCCTATTGAAAACTGAAAGCATGGGTTTAATTTCTGTTTACATTTTCTGTGACATTACCAACATTTCAGAGAATTTATGAAAGCAGACCAGAGAGTAAAATCTTTATATAATTCTAACATTTCTATAACATTAAAAATTAATTGTTTTCCTATTTTTATCCACAGTATGCTCAGATCAATAATTATCTTCGCAATGAGCAGTACCTTAATGCACAAGCAGCTCTAGTGATTTTAATGAGGATTCCCTTCCAATTTAGTTCAATGCACCTAAGGAAAATTTCACAAGATTTTACTATTCTTACAGCTGGGCATTCATGGTGGAGGCTTCTGAAAGTAATTATAAACAAATTTAAAGAGACGCATTTGGAAGTGCTTCAGCAGTTGGTGGCATACAACTGTTTGGACCCTTCTGAACAAAACTAAAGAGAAATCACCAGTAGAGAGCTTTCTCTCTATGGCTCTCACTAAGCTCGTCAGGAGGACACAGCCTCTATGAGATGGGACCATACACGCAATTTTGAATAAGACTGTGATAGTGTGAGAGTGCAATGAGAGATGGAGGTCTGATGTTACCTTCTCTAGCACTGTCTTAAGTTAAAACTGTCTTCAGCAAGTCTAACCTTCCCCAGACTGACGTGAAATGCGGAAAGCAAATGCAGCTGTCTCCCTGAGGAGTTCTGCGTTCTCTGGGCTGGAGTGAGTTCAAACAGATTGTGTGAACAGAAAGCGGGAGTAGTCACAATTAATCAGACCAAGTACCCTGTCCATTAATCCAGTCCTCTGTCTCTAGCCTACATCCTAGGCTCAGATATCTAAGGATCCTTGCATTCAGTGTTTTCCAGATCAGGACAACAAGACCTCCCAGGGCATGAGGTACTTTTCTCAAGCAGAATCAAGCACCTGACATGCAGGAAGCAAAGGCAAATTTGTCCAAATTTCACATCATTAAACACCAGTCTTGAAATGACTTACAATAACTGTTACATAATAGCACAAAAACTAACACATGACATCTCTTCACCCATGAAGAAAAGCTTTTGTTTCCTGAAGATTTTCTCTTGCATGAGATATATATCCCCTGGTAACCATTAGAAACAGTGCTGTAAGATCACATATTCTGAACTATAAAATTGCCAGTAAGAGTCTCTAGATTGTAAGTTTAGGGTATAGCATAGCTTTAGATACCTGAGGTCATATTCACCTCCAGAATGAAGTTCTTGAAATTCCATAGATTAATTTTGCATGGAGTTAGTGTGAATTTTACAAAAGTTTACCAAGAGAGCAATTGTTTCATGTTAGATGATAAATTTAAGTCTTTTATTCTTTCTGACAAACCACTTTGCTGCCAAAGCATTTGAAAAGTTCACAGCTCTTCCATTTCCAAGGTGCAGTATATTCATCATTCAATCCTTCACTGGACTACAAGGTATCAAATATTTCAGGGTCATGTTCTAAAATATTGCTATAAATCTATTCAAGTTCTAAAAAGCTTATGAGATTATTTCTGCAGTTATTTTTCAGTGCCTTTTCTGCAAACCAGAAGGAAAAAGCTAACTAGGCAAATATCAGAAATATCAGTGGTCTTACACCACTTTACTGTTGACAGAGCAGCCAAAACACTTGAGTGGGAATGGGCACTGCAGAACCATGTATACATTTGTGCATCTCTATTGCTCTCTGCATGCACACATATTCATTCATACACATGTATAAACATGCATAGCTATGCATCTATTCGCATACATTTGTTAGTAATAAAAGCATCTGCCAGCATTTTTGCAAAATCTTCTGTTTATCCTATTTCTGATATTAAGTGACCTATTAAAAAATGAGAAATTAAAAAAGTCCTGGCAGATTTTCATTGAAGATTCATGCAGTCATATTCCCCCCAGGTTTTATGGGTTTGCAAGAAATACGTTTTATCAAAAGCATAAATATAAATATAAATATACATGCCCAGCTGGTTGGTTTATACCTTTATTAAAATAGTGTGTGATATTTCCCTAAAGAAACTTTTTTTTCTATAAGAATATCAGAAGCTAAGGAGGAAAAATGAAGCCATTGTAACATTTTTTAATTCTTCAGTTGTACTTGTTAGTCTAGTCTTCTTCCAATCAGATTTTAAAATTGTTACAAACAAGTTTAATTACCTTTGCAATAAAGTAATTAATTTTCTTTAGAGACTTAATATTGTGATTCAAAATACCACAGTGAGTCTATAACACGTCTCTGAGACACATGCTGCAAATATTATTAGGGCTATTCAAAACACAGCATAAATAAATGACTTAATTACAATTGAAGAATTGTCTAACACAAAGTAGTCTTCATCACTACTTGGACATATTTCTACTACAATAGTTTACAAATAGAATAGCAGAAAAGAATAAAAAGGACACTGTAACTTTTCTTTTTATGGTCCATGAGAAAATATATTTATACAAAGAGAAAGCACTTAAATTATTAAACAACCTCTTCAGAAAATAAGAAAAACAGACACTTTCATGGCTGATTACATCTACTATCCATGCATTGTTGGCTACTGTATTTTCAATAGTCCACAAGAAAAAAGTGGGGGAAGGTTTTAAGATTCAAATACATGAGCATTTTCTACTGACCCTCATAAACCTTGCAGACACAGCCATGTATGTGCCTGCTCCACACACATGCACATCCCTCTGTGTTCCCAACTCATTCCATGGACACTGATACTAACAAATTAGTTATCCAGCTGCCAGGATTTCATTACTCATAACTGAAAAGTTTTCTACCTGCCGGAAAGAAAATTGGTTATGTCACATGCAGACTGTCACTGGTTGGGAATTAGCCTTGGGGAATTGTAGGGTGTTAAAAATGTGCTGTTACCTGCTGCAGCAATGTTGTCAGTCTGCAGTACATAAAATACCACGTCACTTTTATCACCCAGCATCTGCACTGTTTACCCATTCAGATCACATAATCGCTCACGTCTTGCAAGTCCCATTGTTTGAGAATACAGCACTTATCCACAAGGTGCTTCAGAAGCTCCACTATTGTGTAATAGGACTAGTACTGGATTTGGTTGCAAGCCTGAATGATGATGGATACTGATCGATTGTTCATGCAACATTACAGTTTTCTTTTCCTCTTTATGCCCAAAGCTTCTAAAAATATTGAGGTTCTCCACTGACAGAGAACACATATACCCAGAAAAAAAGAAAACTAGTTAGTGTAGTTTCCACTCCATGACACAAGGGAAGAGGAGATGGAGAACACGAAGGGGAAGGGGAAGGTGTACATATTTTCATGAAAATGGCAGCTGTAGACCTGAACTTCTATGCTATTTCCTCTCTACCCTTTGGTAAATATCAGGAGAATCAAAAGCTTTCCACAGATGAGATGCATCCTGGAGAAAGTGAATGGGAGTGCAGGACAAGAAAGTTCAGGGCAGATGGAGATGGGGAATAGGGAGATCAGAGCAGGGGTAGGAAAACAGCAATGCTACAGGCAGGGTTCCTGGGATGAGACTGGGTAGCAGTGAGACAGTAACGTATCATTCCATAATAAATTACAGATTTATTTTAAAACACACAACAAATAGTAGAAGACCTACCAATGCCTACCAATATAGCCTTTAATAAGCATTTAAAAAAGTGGATTTTTTTTATTTTTATGGACTTTCAGTACTTTGTCAGATAAAGTTGGACCTTGAATCAAGTTCTTACAACAGGACTTCTAAAAAAAGCTCATGGGATGTTTCAATAGTGTGCTCATGTTTGCTCAGGCAGCTACTAGATTTACTAGATTTGCATGTGCAAATATTTGAGTTCTGTGCACATTTATGGAAAAGTAGTCAGACAGACTGACATTAAAATACATTAGAGAACAGGATCTCTAAGCCAGGCTTTCAGTGCACCATTAAAAGTGCTACTATGCCAATTATGACTAACAGAAGAAAATAAAAAGAAAATTAGCTTTTAGCAGAAAACCGTTACCCTCAAGTGAGAAATAAGAGCAGTGAAGGGAATGACACAAGACCTCTGGTTTCTTTATAATTACTACAGAGTTAAAACATTGTGAAACTCTTCCAGAAACAGACAAACAGAATTGGATTTTCCACTGAGAATTAGAAAGAAAAAATCTGTGATCATGACTTTCTGTAGTTTGCAACTGGAGCACTTACTCATGGGCTGCTCTTACAGTTTACATACCTACCTTGCTGGATATTGAACACAACAGCTGAACAGTTATGGAATGTATCTAGCTACACTGGGAAGGCCACATTTAAATTGATTTTTCTTTTTTGAAACTTTAGTTCCTGTCTAACAGTACAACTATATCAAAGTGTTTATTATGGCCATTGGGTTTGATTGCTTTTGTTTTAAAATAAGTTTACATGAAGGGCAGGCTTTGCAACATTATATTTTCAAAAATAATTAGGTTCCTACCTTTGCATTATAGATGACTCTTACAAACATAAGCTATATACAAATAATAATTTATTGACTAACCACATATGAGACCTCCATGTTTTATAATGGATAGATGACATAAATATGAAAATCTGTTTGCAATTCTTTATCTCTGGCTTACATGGACAAATTGCTTTACAACTCTCATGCTGTCCAGTTTTTAGGAACATGTCTCCAAACGTGGTAACTTAAAAGCTGCTGCTACCCATGACAATATAAATGTCCTATAACTTTTTTAAGCTTTTTCACCTGTCAGTCTAGATAGTATCGGCCCAGTGATTGAATGACATTGGACCCAGCAATAACTCCATAAACAAATAGTGCAGGTGTCCATCTGTGTCTTACAGGCACAGCACTCATAATTCAGTAAGTGTACCTGAATGAATTTTAAGGTCCCTGTGGAGCAGAATGAGAAAAGTATTGCTGGGAGAGGTTATGTCCAATATTATACTAACTGATACTGCTAGAAAAAAACCCCTATCAGACATGCAATCCATTTTTCATATATAAAAGAGAAACAGGTTGTTCTTCAGGCTGAGAACAATTGCTATGGCCCTAAATGAAATGTTTGAAGCAGTTATAAAACCTGATGGGGGAAAAAAAGGGGGGGGGGGGCATAGGGAAGAAAGGCGTTTGCTTACATAAAAGAGCAAAGCATCTGATTATTAACAGGGGGAAAAGTTTTGATGGGTATTAGTACTTGAAGACCGTGAAGAGAGATGTCTTTGGTAGCAGGGCCCTGACAAGGGTGAGTAATTAGCTGGTGATGGCTTTTGGGATAAATTCAATGCATCATGAAACCAGAGGTTTTGCATGGTCAGTAATTTTTAGCCTAATATAATTAGAACACTTCCTTTTCTAGGCTTTATTGACTCACTGGGTTCACCACACTGTTGCAGGTCAGTGGCCCAGGACAAAAGTACTACTTTCTTTCCAACTTCTGGGCAATAAATAACTGTTTAACTTTCCCTCATGAAGCATATTTTCCTCCACAGTCACACCCAGTGAGTTGTTTCCTTTGGGCAACAGGTAACCAGAACTTTTCCCACACCTAACTCTTTTCCCTACAGTTTCAATTCAGATGGAAACTTTTCAACAAACAACTCTGTTGTTGTCCTCCCAGGACAGTCACTGAAATCTGATGTGATCCACATTCAGCAATGAAGTGAGTAAGACAACTGAGGACTTCACTTTGTTAAGTTTCTCAGAGTAAATGTAGATCATCTTGCTCATCTACTCTCCACAGCCATTTATAATATCACCATAATCATCATCATTGGTTCATATATTTTGGATTCACTGCCACTGTCCATTATGGATTCAGCTGTCCACACAGAAAATTAATTTAGTGCCAATTTCTCTTTTTTTTTAGTTTGGTTTACACCATTTTCAGTCAAAGCTGTGAAGTGAATTAGTACTTGTTCTCTTCATAGTAGCTGAAGACAGGTGTCTTCATTTTCATTCTCCCCACAGTTTATATCCTTACCTGAACAACCATTTAATATAGGCTTAAATGATTTTTTTCATTGCATGTGGTGTAGATAATAGAATTAATAAATAAAATTTCTTGAATAAGTAAAAGGTGTTGGAATTAAATCCTTAACAGTGCTGCTTATGAGCCCTATTTCTGCGAGGCTCCCTCCTTGGCAAAGGACTTAAACATTTGAATCCTACTTCAGTGACACCTGAGTACATGTTTCAGTATTATGTTGGTGGCTAGCCAGCATGTTCTCTACATCACAGAATCTAGGTTTTAGACAGATCTGCTGGGCAAGAGTGGGGTTGGGGATGGGTATTAAACCATAGGATACTGTCACTCATCCCATTTTTCTTTTATCCCAGATAAGAAAAATGCAAGTAATATAGTTTTGAAGGTGAACACTAAATTTCAAAAGTTCATAGGAAATTTTTAAAATTAAATATTGTGATGATGAGATAGCAGTGATAGAAAAAGTAATTATTAACCATCTAAAATCGTGCATCACCAGATGTCCTCTCTCAACTATTCAGCATCCATTTGGCAGTGTTCCTTAAGTGTAAGTGTATTTATCCTCGTACAAAAGCAATCTCTTTAGGTATTCTGGGCTACCAAAACATGACAGAAAATGAATGTGCCCTTTTTTGTCCTCTCTTTCCTTTAAATCTGCCTCATCAAAATAGCAGATACTTCCAACTGTCTATTCATGAACTGGCTTCATGAGTTAATTGCCAATGTTCTGGATCATTGTGAGTGAAACCTAAAGGCCAGTCTGATCTATGGAGCTTCAAAGGGAGTAATTTATTTTATAATGTATGACATATCTGAATATACTGCTTAAATACAGAAAGTTTTCTGATGCAATTTAGTTCAGCTGGCTCTGTATTTGATGAGGAAATTATAATGATGTAGTAGATTAAATATATGTACTTAATTTGCAAAACTTCCAAAAAAGAAGAAATATCGTGTATGAAGATAATAATGCCCACTACAATCATACTCTACTCAGGAACATGAAAGGAATACCAGATTAAAAATGGATTACCACATAGATATACATATATATATTTAATTGAATAGATTAAAGAAAACAAAAGCAGTGCAAGTTTTGAAATGTATGCATTCTCTGATGACTATTTACCTGTAACTCAAATGAATCTGTAGCTCTTTCCTATGGACAACCTGATCCAGACTGTTCCTTGCATATTCCAGATTCTGCAGTCAATTGCAGTTCTTAGCTTATTTATTTTCAGTTATGTTCACAGATGGAGGTAGAAGCTGATCCCCTGACTTTGAGCAGTTTGATGTTCATTTGGAATGTGAGAAAAAATTAGTGGTGCCATGACAATGCCAAGACAAGATTTTAGGATGCTGACAGACAGCTTTTCTGACTCACTGGGAAGTCTGCAGAGCCAGCACAGAGGCTATGCAGCACCACGCTTAGTCTTAACTGTGCTTTCACCTCAAGTTGTCAGGCAAAGCAAGATTAAGCAGAACAAGTGGCATCCAAAAAGAAGAACACATAGGTAATTATGCAAAGTCAAATCTCACTCAGCAGTGATAATACTCCTGTCCTTCAGAGACTGCTGCTTCACCATTGTATACAAAAATAGTTTCAAAATAAATAGTCATTCTCCAGGAACTTGCAGGCTGAAGACAACATGAGAGGCATTGTACAAGCCCACAATAGAGGTAATGACTAAGGCACCTACTCTAAAATATCTCCCCCCAAATGTCTGCTCAGATGGTTCTCACGTATACTCCAAAAAACAGATTTTCCAAAATACAGAGTAGTGTTGAGCCAGTGATTACTGACTTCTGCCACCTAATCACAGTGTGCAGCTGCACAGAATAATAGTGAAATTAATTTGAAGTTTACCCATGCAATAACAATATTTCCTGAAAAATGTATGCATATTGCTTCAGATCAAATAAGTGAACAACTGGTCAGCCTCCATATAGACAAGCTTTACAGCAGCAGGAACAACTGTTAATACAAAGAAACCCTTAACCTCTGACAAAATATAATGTCTTCTTCCAAAGGAAAGGGCTGCACTGATATACTTTGTTGAACAAGGTAAAGAAACTGTGGCAGCAGTGACTAAAGCAATAAAGATCAATAAAGTGACAGTACAATCCAGAAATAAATGTGATTTTCTCGTAGAATGGAATGGTTTGCAAAAGGCACTATAAAATGTAATTGAAAATTCTGGATATGCGTACATTAGGGGCTTAATTTGGAAAACAGTATAGTTACTTTAAATGGCAATTCCTGTTTCAAAAGTAATTAGAGTAATAATTGCTCAATTCTGATTATATGAAAATTCATTGTATATTTCAGAAATTGTAAGTAATCAGTGTTGGTTTAAGGGAAACAGCAAGCAGCAGACAGTGCAAGTAGCAGTACAGTGGAAATCCTCACTAAAGGTTATCTTGTGAATTGTTTTGAAAGCATGCCAGTACACATTGATTACATATGAGTTGATTTTTCTATTGTTATTAAATACACCTGCTCCTACAATGTTTACTACTACTATTCCATAGCTACCACTGACGAAAATAATACAATCTGGAGAAGCACAGTTTCACTTAAGCAAGTAATTTTCTATTTTCTATCATCATGCTTCTATCATTCTGGCAATTTACCCAAAGGAATATCATAGCTAATTGATGCCATCACAATCTGAAGACCTATTATCTTCAAAGCTTAATTGTATATATCAGTACAGCAAAGGGCAGAAATGCTTTATTTGAAGAGCTGACTTTTTGAGAATCTAAAGGCAGAATGAGAGCTGACAATAATTGCTCAAAATTCATTAGGTGTTATTACGAATGGAAATCTATTCCATTTACTGCAATGGATGAGTAATATACAGCCTTATTTTAAATAAGATAATTTTCATACAAACAGTGAATAATGCTGTAAATATCTGTAAAGCACGCTCTTTGGGCTATTCCTACTGTCAGTAGAATTTAACTAGTGGGAACTCAAAATGAGGAAGGAGGTAATGAAAGCATTAATTAAAATCATGTTATTTTTTAAAAAGGAAAGACACTTTTCCTGTGTGTATGAGGAAAGTGCAGGAGGACATAAATAACAAGCCCTAAAGATCAACCTTTTCACCCAGTAGAACTTCTAATGGGGGTCAGGAGCAGGAAGCAAAAGCAGGGTGTAAGGGCAGAGCCATGCAGGGTTATTTTAGCAGCAGCACTCGTGTGCTCAGAGACCTTTGGGGAACTTTGTACAGACAAAAAGTGCTGCAGAAAATTCCTCAGAGGAAGGAATCTCAAAATGAAATCTGCAAAATGAAATTGTTTCTAGTGTATTTACTTTATGTCAGAAAAAGACCAGGGCTTGGATTTTGTCAGTCCACTGTCGGGAAAAACACACAGAGTCTTATTCTCAAACTGTGAACAGGTTCACACACATTTTGTCAAAACCTTTTCTTCTTTCACACTTTTGAGGAGCAAACTCCTGGCCAGTTTTGGTGACATTGGTGAATATGACACCTTACTGGGGCGCTCAGAATAATTGACAGATTTACCAGATGTCAGCAGACCAAGGGTTTCTTTACAGATTCTCACAGGTCTTGCTATTTACCCCTTACATAATGATACCCACATGAATATCCCAGTCCTAGGCAAGAGGACATACCTGCTGAAATCACTAATGCAGCATCTCAATGGTAATTAAATTTAAAAGTAAGCTTTTGCAGGATGTCTGCAGTATACAATTTTATTATATTACAATTAGCTTACTGTCTGCCTCTCTAATATTACTGATATTCTGGCTATGTCAGCCTTATGTTTCAGTATCTATTTCAATTAATGTGTAGGCCCAGGCCATAATAATCAGGAACTTTCCAGAAGAATTGCATGCTCCCAACAGAAGAGTCAATATATCTACTTGATAATATAGTTCAGGGGAAATGCATGGGGAATAGAGTTTATCTGCTTTAAATCTGGACAATACAAAAACTACCCATTTTTCACCTATACTAAGTCTATGATTTACTATTGCACTAATGCTTTTAGGCACATTATAACTAAGCTAATATGCTGGTGGCACCACACTCTTTTCATTCCTTTTGGACAGTGTTCTGCTCTAAAAACACATGTCTCTCATAGGTGTGGGGGAGACAAAAGTTCTGGGAGGGAAGAGACCCCTTTACTGCTAGTAACACAGGCAGGTAAAAGCTGGGTTAGCTGCTTGGCCCAGGCAAGGAGCACAGAATCCAGCTAACATTATGCACAAGCATCCTGACACATGAGAACAACACGGGTCAGCCAGACAATACACTGACTGGGAACCCTCGCAGAGCTGGCCTGCAGAGTTTTCTGAGGTAATCAAAGCAGATGCAGTCCTGTCCTCTGGAGGCATTGCCTTTACTAGAAGCAGTTCCCAAGGAAGCCAAAAGTGCTTCTTTGAAAGCTCTTGGTAAGGCTCCCTTCTTTTCTGAGCATGGCCTCAGTAAGAGAAGAGCATGTGTCACAGAGAGTTTACCCTACACATTCACCCATGACAATACATGGAGCATGATAAAAACCAGGTTAGGAGAAAACACCCCAGGCCATGCTGCCATCCAAGTTCTCCAACTAAATATGTCACAAGATGGCACATGTCCTCTCTTGTTTACTGCTGCACAATGACACAACTTCAGCAGCTTTACCACCCACCTACTCTTCTAAACACAGCAGTTTATACACAGCAAATTCTACAAAAAATAATACAAATAAAAAGGCATAAAATATGTGTTTGTATTCTTTGAGGGGGAAAAGAGAACAGAATATGAAAACAGAAGAAAACAATACAGCTCATTTCAAAGTAACATGAGTACTCTGAAACGGGTTCTGAGCATTTGTCCTGGACTGGTCTGCAAAGGGCAGCAGTAGGTATTCCCCTTAGTTTCATCCAGGATCGGGAAGCAAGTTAGGATCCACTGTTTAATATCCAAACTGTAGCTCAAAATGCTTAAATCCCCACCCACATACTTGTCCCACTTTTGGTGTATAAACCTTCTCCCACAGGCCTCTGCTATCTCAGTTCACCAACTAGCGCTCCAGTGGTGTTTAATGAAAGAGAGACTTTTCTCGGTCACACTGCTTACAGTGGTCTTCTCTGAAAATTGTTAAGAAAGAGTGATTAATCTCTGAGTTTGGATCATGTGCAGCTTGTTGACCTGGGGTAGCTGTATACATTGTCAGCGCTAGGAGGATTTTTCTTAATGGCCCAGTAGTACAAGGCCACGAGTTAGATAAAACAAGTTCAGCTGGAAAAGCTTATGAAAAAAATAGTAGTGTCTAGGCTCACACAAATAGTTTGAAGAAATGTGCAGCTTAGAAAGATGGAGACTTTGTTGAAGATGCAGACATTGTAATTTGAGCTTAATATATTTTTCAATGTTTCCAGGCTGTTACCATAATGAAATATTTATAAAATACATTTGAAATGTTTTAAAATGGATGTTGGGAAACTTTGATGATTTAATATATTTGATAATGATGGAGCAGTAATTACAAACCATTTTGTTTCCACTGAAAATTATGAATGATCAAGACCTAGAATAAAAAGCAATGTTACAAAATTGAAAAGGGAAAAGGATCTATGGCTTACCTGTATTATTTTTCTTTCAGATCCGTTAAGACTAGACTCTAGTGCTTGGTGGGCATTAGAATGTAATTATTGAAATTTTGTACTTCTCAAAATATATTTTCTCAATGTTTCAGAAGCAAATGATAAAAGAAATTTGGAAACTTATCTAAAGCAATAAAGTGAAGCTGTAACATATTAAGTCCAAAACTACTGCTTTGTGAAAAACAAGATCTGAAAAGCTGATCCTGGTTAAGGCTTCATTAAAGTATCTGTCTAAGACTGAGAAAATAACTGCTTTATTCAAAAAGCAGCTGAAAGAGGAGAACAAAATTATCTCAGTTATTGCACGCACACAATTATGTTATGTCATCCATGTATGCAAATAAAATAATAAAGGTAAAGCAAAATATTACTTTGGAGCAATCACTGAGGTTTTGCAAAAATTCAGAGAAACAGATTATATGTGTGTTACCAGTGGATGTTCAGGTGCTTTTGTAAAATTAACATTATATATAAACACAAATCAGTGCTTAAGTGCCAGATGGTTAATGAAGACCAGCCAGGAAACTTCCATAATTCACAATAATGAGTATGGTAATGAGCCTGCATTATAAACTGAACTGCCAAGTGATACACAGTGCCTACTTGAAGTAACAAAGCATTTGGAGTGTTTGATATTACCAGAAAACATCAAATTTCAATAAAAGAACCCCTAAAACCTCCCAAAACCAAAACAAGACCAAAAAAANAATTATAAAATTATTAGGTACTCAAAGTTTGTTACAAAATTTATAAATAAATAACTGCATGAATAGCTAGCAACTAGAATTGAAATGAAGTGATTAAAATTATTTCCAGCATTTTCGGTTTGCATTGGATTTGTTAGTGGCAACACAGACTACTACCGCTTTTTGGGGGCTTTATTCTTGTGAAAGTTAGGTTCGGTACAGCCATGAGAATGACACATCTAATACTTGTCTGTGATAATGGATTGATGTAATAATCTGATTGCATGTGCAGTTAGAAGATGGTACCTGCTGATTAGTCCTACAGCTTGAACAAACCATTCCCACTGTAGCCTCTGTAGGAGTACACTTTTTAAAAGAAAATGAGGTTGAATTATTTTGCTCCATTATTGACAGGACCAGTTTGGGTCACAGATCATATCTCAAAGCCTTAGGAGACTGGCTGGGTGGGAGGTGATGGTAAGATGCAGGTATGGGACAAGGAAAGTCCTGTGGCACTACAGGAAAGCTGATGAGTTGTAGAGGTGGTTCCACATCTTCCATTCCTGAGTGGTCTCTGGTTGGAATTCTGTACTCTCCAGCTGTTAGAATTCAAGTCCCCATCCATAGATTATTGCTTTTGTTCTTGAACCATGCCTGAACAGCTCTTTTAATTTTTACAGCAAATGCTGTAAAAAAAAAAACCTTGACTCTTTTTTTCCTTCAGACAGCTTTGCAGCCTTCTGAAAGACTCATGTGACACATCTGGTTGGCTTTTCCTTCTGAGTAACCTTCAGAGAAGCAAAACTACTAAAATCCAAAGGCTTCCTCTTTCTTTCCTCATTGTCTTCCAGATTTTAACATCTTTTTTACCAGTGCTCACCTCCTCATTTTCTGGCTAGCTGCTCGTGGGAGATTACCTCTTTAGGAAGAGATTAATCACAAAGTGATGGCATTTTCATCATTCTACATCAATATGTTAATAAACATAGGCTCAGCAGATCTATAATGTTTCTAGTTCTAATGTCATTAATTTTAACATATTTATTCATGGATAGCTAAAATTAGTTATAATGTCATTAAAAATTCTGGGCAAAGTCTTCTATTTGAGCCACAGAAACGGGACTTAAGTGTAAAATTTTCAGTGGATTCATTAAACCTTTTATCAGTGAATTAAATACTTACTTTTTCACTAGAATTCTTGCCCTACATCTTCTTGATCTCTTGCAGCAATTACAGTTTGTGTAATTAATCAGATCATCATTTTTATACTGATAACCTGTAAACTTTCAGGATCTATTTGGTTACCTTCTTACTCTTGTAGAGCCTACATTCATCTGGAACCTTTGATTTTGCTGGTGTCTGGGCTGGTGAGAAATATGCTTGACACCATTTCACTAGGAGTCAGTTTGAAAATGAAAACAGACTAGTGGCACTCTGTTTCTTCCAACAGCTCTGCAATCTACCTCCTTTTTCTACCCTACATCCTCCTTCCTACCCTTCTGGCTTCTCAAACAGATGCTATGACAGTGAATTGTTAATAGAAATAAATTTATAAGGTACCTATATAACAATTCTACACTTCTGCAAAGTGGGTGTTTCCAGAATGAAAGTTCAATAGTCCCCTTGGATTCCTTTCACAGGCAGGTATCCAGCAGGGTCCAAAGACATTGTTTTCTTAGCTTCATACCTTGGATTAGATCCCTAGACAAAACCTTTTTTATGTCAAATGCATGTCAAAGCAAAAACGGTGGAATTATGGGCGTTGTGCAACACATTTTCTTTAGCCACACTGCACTTAGATTTCCTTCTTCCCTTTCATCATTATTATGTACTTAACGAGCCCATTTTTCTGTCTGCCTCATTAATCCTTTTGTTGTATTTCATATCCTATTTCAGTAATTTCTGTACATTATTGTATGCTGTTTGTATTTGCTTGTTCTGCACAGCATGTCTTCCATTACCCAGTTTGTTTCTCTTTTGTTTCAAGATATGTGACTTCCCTGGACTCCTTTCTGGATGTCCATTGCTTTGCTGTTTCTCAGCATTTCTACATGTGTCACTTTATTTTGGCTTTTGACTCTCTTGTTCAGGTTTGGTGTAAATTTTATAAGTACTATATCACAGTATGTTCATAATTCTAATACCATTATGATATTATTTTATTTACTTTTAACCTAGGTGTACCAAGGAAATTTTTAATATTAGCAATAGGAATTCAAGCATAATGTGATGGGAAGGTTATATTATTGTGCCTGTGTTAGCAGATTTTGAAGATGTTTTTTCAATATCTTACATACACAAACAATTTAAGTAAGATAAATCAAATTTGATGACTATTAGATTTTTATGTAAGTGAAAGAAAAATACTAATCTTCCGTGGGAGGAATAATGACTGATTACTAGCAAGATAGAAACCTATGGGAGAAACCTGAGAGATGTTTAAAAATCCTGACAGTAGAAACCTGCAAGATTTCAACAGCTGTCTAAAAAGGGGGTCAAATAAGAAGGATGATGCATTACCGACTTAAATAATCTGAAAATAATGTCAGATAGAAATCTTTATCATAAATACTGTTGGGTTGGCTTTACTTTCTGCATTTACTGAATATCTGTCATTCTAACTTTCTCCTTGCTTCTTCTCATTCCACTTTTTCTCCCCTGCCCCCTTCTCCTTTTCCTCCTGAACATTTCTCCTTTTCTCATTTCACTTCTTTGTATTGATTGTTATCAGACTTATAATAATCCACATGTCTTTTATCCCATTCTGATCTTACTACAAGGAGAAACCAAAAGTTAATAGAGTCTCCAATATAATATAATAGAGTCTCATGTGCACCTAAGACAATGTTGGTTGTAAATAGTCAGCATACACCTGTGTTGTTTCCTGGTACGCATGCATTTGTCCACTTAGAGGGAATGATAACCTGTTGCAATCTGATTCAAATATAGAAAAATATATAATTAATGGTGCTGCTACATTTGTTACTGTGCTTGTATAATGAGCCTGGGGGTCCTGGTAGTAACTAGCACCATACACATGCAGAGCAAAGGAATTGCCTATGTTTTGAAGAATTTGTAATATATTAATTTCATTCGGATAGACATATTCCAATATAAAGTTACATGAAGTTTATATGCTCAAGCTAATTTATAAATAAATAATGTCCATACTGATCCACTCCAGAAATATAATTTTAAAAGGGAAAATCAATGGAATTTATTATCTCTAAATGGGATTTTAGTCTCTCAATGGGATTCAGGCTGTCTTGAAATTCAAGCTTTGTGATTATAAAACTGTATTTTATTAAATGTCTCACAGTTATGAATCTAAAATGAATTGTCAGTATTGCTTTTCAGTATTATTTGTATAGCCAACTTTCTTCATTTGAGAGAAGGCCAGGATTAGCTATTTCTTCTTTAATGCTTGCCTGAACATTTTGACATACTTTGATTGAATACACATGGTTTTTCTTTGCCTTCCAGGGATTTTATCTCAGACCTGTGTCTGTGAGAATAGATCAGTACAACTACCTCATATACTGTTATTTTTTGAAAAGTACTAACTACTGTATATATAATTTAAAACACTTTAAATTAATTGTGAAGGACAGGGAAAATTAAAAATGGATTCAGAATATCGATGCTTTTTTATGTGTAATATGTGAAGGAAGAAAGAAGGAAAAAAAGATTGTTTTCTGCTTTATCATGATTAGATAAAAAGCAGGAATAATTACCAGCTCAGTGGGTATGCTGGTACAAAGGAAGAAACACTCCTCAAGCAGTTGTCTTTTCAGCTTCAGCAGATTGTGCACATAAACACACACACCCCCCTTGGTGAATTTTGCTATCCTGTAAAATGTAATTAATTACCTTCATGCACATTTTGACACACAGTGTTCTCTATGACCAGTTGTTGTTATTTCAGTTTTTATATTGTCTAAGACATTACAATGGCTGTAATTCAAATTAAAGATAACAAGATACACGTGGAAATGATGAGGGCATTTTTCCCAAGTCTTTCCATATTAAGCTTGTTACCAGCATGAAATGCAATGATGACTCTGTGAATAATACTTAAAAATCTAGAATCTAAAATGTAGACCAGTATGGATAAACCCTATTGAAACAAAGCTTCTTCTTCCCCCATTCGGTATTCTGGAGTTATTCTCTGAAATAAGAGATTACTTCTTTTATCAAGTGGTCATTAAAGTAAACTTCAGAATAGGCCTGGGTAGCTCTGTAAACCCAGTACAGAGTAAATACATTAATATTAAACAGTATGCTATTTTATTTGAAATTGCTTGATGTACTCAACATTCTTTGTCAAAATGTCCTGAAGTGTATCATATACATTGCTCACAGGAGCAGGAAGAGGGATATTCAGGAAAAAAAGGTTACAGAAATCCAAACTTTTACCCAAAACAGGAATGATGAGACCAATGCAAAAGATCAAAGAGATAATCAGGCTTGTGAAGACAAATTGTTTATTGGCTACAGTTCAGTTCTGTTAGAAATGTTTGTTGGGAGTCAAGAAAATGTTGCACAGACTTCTAAGTCTGAATCCACCAAAACACAAATTTCCCTGTCTCCATTAACAGCATAGTTTCTGAGGTTTTAATTGTCTATAATTCCTGTTTAGGTAGTATGTATCACTAGTCTCAAGATAAGGACGGGGCACTTAGAGAAATGAACAATGCAGATATATGAGTAAGAACCAGAGAGGAAGAAGAAGAATATTCTTAGAAGCATCTCTCCTCTAATCATTTCCCCTTAGCAGTAGGTCTAGGGCTGTATATTCAAGGGATACTGTCAGAAGAGAAGTAATGTTCACTGAAAGTCACAGTTCACATCACCTTGGTACCAAAAGCATCCTTAGAAGATGTTTGTCTCATGGTTTAAGTTCCCCATCACTTAAACCAAGCCTTTATTCTCTTTAGAGTATGAGGTGTGATTTAAATCACAGACTATACATACCTTATTTTTCTGGCTTTTTTTGCTCCATAAAATCATTTACTTCCTGTAATGGTTTGAGGAACAAAATTATTTGCTCACTATACGGTGTAACACACAGCTAGGCTGTCCACAGTTCTTTCAGTGAAATATCCAAGTGATGTACCTAATTTCTTTCTCATTGGTATCAAATTTAAACCCATCATGGGACTACTAGATGACATTTTTCTGCTGCTCTAGTTTGTTCTTCTCAATGATTCATGACCCATAATTTGATTTAAATAGACCTTAAAAGTGAGAAACACTCAGTATTTGTTATAAGGAAACACCCAGTATTTGTTATAAGGAAACACCCTTCAGCTGATTTGTTTCAAGATACTAATTTGTGTAAAAGAAAAAAGTACATGTAAATTAGGAAACATGCATTGTCTGACATGAACATATCTTATGTTCAACACATAAGACAATGATCCACAAGCAGAAAAGGAAAGAAAAAGATTTTTCCCAAACCAGAAACTATGATCTGTCATCTATTGACTCACCCAATCTATGCATATTTGCAATGTGCACAGCAGCCAGTAAACACAGTCACAG
This sequence comes from Pardalotus punctatus, assembly GCA_013400915.1. Lineage (NCBI taxonomy): Eukaryota > Metazoa > Chordata > Aves > Passeriformes > Pardalotidae > Pardalotus > Pardalotus punctatus. The sequence goes on from VZTX01014865.1 coordinate 33,404, forward strand.
TAAAGACGGATGTTCCATATAGGCAAAAGGCAGTGCTTACCCCAATGATGCAAGGCCATCTTAATTTGTGGCTCCTTTAGACCAAGAAAAAAGTAAACTGCCTGCAACCATAGCTACTAGTTCAAATGTCAAATTTCTCTCCTAAAGGTACTACAGCAGCAGCAGCAGCAGCTGACTGGCAGTCCAAGTGTAGAGGATAAGTAGGTAGTGGAAACTCCAGGAAAGATCCCTTGCAATAATGGAGGAAAGCCAAAGGTGAAAAGAAATGCTACAGTCACTTGTGTGCGAACATTTGTGAACATTGCTCCATCCTGCACTGAGCAGTGCATATTCAGTACTATTTCTGTTGTCTTACTCATTCCCTGCCAAAAGACACAATTCTGTTTTCTGCCTTTATTACTGGAAACACAGACTACAACTGCAACAACACCAAGTGAAAATCTGACCTGCTCAGAAAAAATGTAGCCAGGGATTCTCTTCAAGCCTAAGTGCACAGAAATTCTGCTGTCTACCCAGGCAGAGCAGAAAGCTGTAAGGATCCTTCACTTATGATGATCCTGCTAAACACAGAGCTCCACAAGTCAGCACCAGCGCTTAGCAGGGTCGGGTGGCAAAACATGTAATTTTGAACAGGTTTAGCTTTTGTTCTGTTTAATGCCGGTTTTGGATTGGATAATACTAATGGACAGATCTGACCATCCTCATGCTTTGGAAGGTCATTCCTTTTTCTGTAACTCACATTTGAGTGAGCAAGTGAAGATTTACTTACTTTCTCTCTCTCTCTGTAACGTAAGAGAAGCCAGACAAGAGAGGAGAGGAAATTCCAGGGGCAGGGCAGTTCATCTACAGCACATCATATTTTTAAATTAAGTTCCTTGTTTAACATGAGTTTTAACCATTGTCATGCTGACAGCTGGGGTGCTGAATAAGCTTGTTTGGGATACAAGCTAGCATTTGCACGTGTATGTGCTTATGTGTAATTTACATAGGTTATTTTTGAGATACATCACAATTTGCATCACTTTTTCTAAAGTGCTTGCAGTATACCAGATGGAATAATTGTTTTTCTTTTCTGGAGGATTATTTTAAACCCAGATCCAGTGCAGTACTGTCTTTATAATTACAGAGAAAAGGAAGAAGCAAGACATAAAGGAACTACATGAAATATTATTTTGTCACAGTTCTTAGCTGGCATTTGACCTCAGTGAACAGTTCCTGCATATCTTCTCTCTGGAATAAAAAATTCTTTTTATCCATATCCCATGTTGCATTCTAACAAAGGCAAATGTTATAAATGCACAGTAAAATGCTTATAAATGCATTAAAATTTGAAACGGTCCCTTTTCACAGAAACTGCAGTGCTCTGACAGCAGTATCACCTGCTTCAAAAGAAAGCAGAAGTATTCCTGAAGCAAGTGGCTTAAAGAAAGAAAAAAACAAACAGTAGAAATCACCTTTAACTAAGAGAACAGTTTAGTGTTCCATAGTCTACTTTAAACAGTATTCCTGAAGGGAAAGTTAATCATATGAAATTTGGGTTTAGTCACCTGGTTCCAGATTCAACATTCACATCACCTTTTCAATATAGCAAGGTTATAAATTCAGTTTGTTTACTGACACTCAATTTTATTTTTTTTTTCATTTTCAACACATTCAATTTCATTACATATCACAAATAGTTGAAAACCTACTTTATAACTTTATCTGTCAGTTGATGGGTCTGACTAGATGAAGAAATAATAGAAATCTAATTTGAGAGACAGTTAATTCTCCACATTTCATTCCTAGAGATGGTTAGAGTTTGTTCATTAGATGACATACTGGCATAATAGACACACATAAAAAAAAAATTAACAAAGAAATCTTTGACCTTGGGGCACCACTTCATCTTCCTGCAACTCTGGTGAAAGCAGTCAAAATTCTTTTTTTTTTTTTTTTAATTTTTATTTTCCCATATCTTCTGTAGGCCTGAATAGTCCATGCCCAGTTATGCACACCTCTTTCTGTCATACAGCTAAAATGACAGTACACCATGTGCTTTATAGATTGATTTGGCCAGGTTCTCATATTTTGCGATTTGCATAATCCTTGTGAAAACTAAAGGGAAATAATCCTTTTGAAACTATTTAGCAAGACCATCCTGAGAAAGGAAACAGAATTATTTAAAATTGCCTTAAATTTCTTTCTGAAAGAAAATAACCATGTAAAGTATAATATCACCTAGCTCCTTTGTCTAATTAAACCAAACCTTTGTTAAATACTTCTTTAATTTGAAATGTGACCTATGAATCTTCCATATAATTAAGCTTTACAGTATATTGGAAACAAGGAAAAGCATGCATTTGTTGTAGGTTTAAGAAAAGTGTCATCCTATTTCTGATAAGTGTACCTATTTCCCACATGTTCCTTAAATTTTTACAGTAGTTCCCTGCCACAAAATCAGTGAACACAATGCTGAGTCACAAGGATATCACTATTCACCAGCACCAGAACCAAGATACTCCTTTCCAGCAGCAAATTGTAGACAATTATATTTTCATAATTTCCTTAGTGTTTACCTATAATACAAGCACAGCTTATCTAAGAGACCACATATGAAGTCCTGTGATTTCACAAGGCCTGTCCCCTTAAAAAGACTCACAATATTAAAAAAGACAACATTCACTGTGTAGAAATGATGCCAGCAACAACATCTGTAAAAAAATCTATCATTTCTCATCATTTTTTTTGAGGTTCAGAATATGGACAGCCTATTAGCTTGAGTGTCATGCCACTGTTCCCTAAGTACACCAGTATTATTCAGAAGGAATTAACTGTAACTGTAACTATACCAGTAGGAGGGTATTTGCATGATGAAAGAAGTACAGATGTAAGAAAAGACTTTTTAATGTTTTGGGAACCAAGAATTTATGAGACCAAATCAGTATCAAAAGACATGCAAGAACTGCTGCTGGTGTGAGGTTTTTTCAAAGGCATCACACTATCTAAGATCATGATACCATGTAGCAGAAAAGAACACCAAAATACAGAAAAGGCATAATTTACAGTGCCATTTCTTTTTTATTTTTTTAAAACAATATTCTTGTAAAATGGATTCCCATTTTACAAGAAGGTAAATCTGTTTTATTTTCCTTCTCTATTAAAATGCCCAACAACATACACTTCAAAAATTTCTGTGGGAAAATCTTGCTATGTTACCCTGACTGGACACAGTCCTAGTTAGGAATATTTGTTCAAGAGAACAATGGGAGAAAAAACACCCATGGTGAAATTATGAACAAATTGTTAAGTTCTTAGGACAGCTCTCTGCAGCCTTCTTAACTCATCATAACTCCAACCCATTTGTGCCATTCTATAATTTTCAGGCTGTAAAGGACGACCTTTGGAATGGTGTCAGTGCTGGGCATCACAGCTATTACCTGACTGCTGATCCCAGTAACAAGAGCAGTCAAATTTTGGAAGATGGGGATGGTATGGAAGGGCTTTAATAAATATGAAATAAACATAGTACAGTTCAGAGCCATCTGTCAGCCACTATGGTTAACTGCTCAAAAAGAAAGTCCTTTTACCTTCTGATTAACGTTTTCTGATTTCGTTTTGCCTTTCTGTTTAATAGCTGTAAGGAGAAAACAGTCCACACTGAATACAGCAATGGAAGTCAGTGTAAGGTACACATTGCAGAAAATACACTGAAATATAACATAGGGAATAAATTATTCTATCACATACAATTGATGGAGAAAGAAAAATTAGTAGACACAGGAAAAGGAGGTATGGCACACAATGCAGTTTGAAAGAAGAGGGGAAGTTAGCAAGATACAGGTGACAGGAAACACAAGAAAGAAACGTTAATGGCTTGGACACTCTGCAAAGGAAGAAAGGAAGGAAGCAGGTTAAAAAAGAAAACAGGAAGTGATAGTGCACTGACAATTTAGGGCTAGATCTCAGAGGTAAACTGCAGAAAATCTGTAGAGATTTTAAAAAGAAAGGGGTGCTTTTGAACTGGATTTTTTGCCTGAGGAATTACTTCAAGGTGATCTGTTTCTATTCTTAGTCCAAGGACTGAGACAGGTGGAAGAGTTCTGCAGGTAAGATTACAGAGGAGTTACAAGGATGACAAAAGGGAATTAAAGGGAAAGTAAAGACAAAGAGGCCACAAGATTTCAACGCAGCTGGACAGTGCACTCAAAGAGATAGGTGCTGACAGTGGGAACAGAAGCATAGTCTGGGATCCAGAACCCCACTGCTCTGAGAGGAGTCCTTGACTTCTGTGCCACACAATATCCTTGTCTCTAAATGGAAGAGACACAGATTTGATGGACAGGACAGTCACATTCAAAGGGTTGTGGTCAATGGCTCGATGGTCCCAGGTGGATACCAGAGAAAAGATTTCTCCAGCATCATTGTTGGAACTGACCCTCTTAAACATCTCTGTCAGTCACACGGACAGTGGGATCAGAGCACTCCCAGCAAATTTGCTGATGACACCAAGCTGTGTGGNTGAGCAGGACATTAACAGAAAGGCCATGAAGAGGATCACAGGGCTGGAGCACTCTCCTATGAAGACAGGCTGAGACAGTTGGGGGTTGTTCAGCCTGGAGGAGAGAAGGCTCTGGGGACACCTTTTAGCAGGCTTCCAGTACCTAAAAGGGGTACAAGGGAACCGGAAAAGGACTTTTTACAATGGGCATGTAGTGACAGGACAAGGGGAAATGGTTTTAAAAGGAAATTATAGTTTTAGAATATATCATAGGAAGAAATTCTGTACTGGGAGTAGCTTGAGGCACTGGAACAGGTTGCCCAGAGAAGTTGTGGATGTGGATCTCTGCAAGTGTTCAAGGCCAGGCTGGATGAGCCTTTGAGTCAATGGAAGATGTCTCTGTGCACAGAAGGTGCCCCTGCCCTTGGCAGGGGTACTGGAAGTAGATAACGTCTGAGCTCATTTCCAACCCAAAGCATTCTCTGATTCCATCAAGTGAAATACAAGTAAGCAGTCAGCAGTGTCCTCAGAATCCTTCTTACTGTTGTAATGCAGCATCTTTAGAATTTTCTGCTGTTATTTCCAAAAAAAGTCAGCACAAAAATCTGCAGCAGAAATCAAACAAAATTTGCCAGCTACCCACACTGTCTGCTACTTGTAACCGGGTGAATTACCATTAATGAGATTCCTATATTACTTAACATCCTCTGAGTTTAACAACTTCTCTCTAGCTAATAAATACATTTTGAGTATTGAAAGAGAATAGCTGAGTTAAAAATTTTCTAATGTAATACCTAATTTTTGTGCTTCAATAAGAGACAGCAATTAAATACCATGCAGCCACTGGCTCACTCCTCCCAGCCCATCCTAATAGGGAGGAGAATTGGGAAAAAAGGTAAAATTCATGAGTTGAGATAAGAACAATTTCATAATTGAAACAAATATAACAATAATAAAAACAATAATGAACAAAATTATAATGCCAAAAAGAGAGAGAGAGAGAAAGAGAAACAGAACCCAAGAGAAACAAAAAATACACAATACAGTTATTCCCCGCCTGCTGACTGAGATCCAGCCCATCCTCAAGGAGCAGCCACATCCTCCCTGCCATTTCCCCCCAGTGTATATACTGGACATGACATTGTATATTAAGGAATATCCCTTTGGCCAGTTTGGGTCAGCTCTCCTGGCCACGCTCCCAACCAGCTTCCTCTGCAAATCCTCACTGGCAGAGCATGATCTACTGAAAAGCCCTTGACTAAGAATATGCACTATTCAGCAACCACTAAAACATAGTGTGTTATGAACATTATTCTCACGCTGAATCCAAAATCCACATCATTGTAGCAGCTACTGTGAAGAAAATGAAGTCTATTCCAGCTGACACAAATGTCAATGTGTTTACACAGCAGCCTTCACACTTCTGTATGCAGAGGTTTTCACCATGTGTTTGCATCCTGCAACGTCAAACGCTTTAGAACATCCAGGAGTCAGAAGGAAGTGTTAAAAGTCCTACTGACAAACAAATTACTTCTAACCCTCTCTCACTTTTTAGAGGATCAGAGCTGTGCTACTGCTTTAATGGCATTCTCTCAGCTGAAGAAATTCACACAAACTTTGTCCTGCATTTAAAAAAAACACCAAACAGACAAAAAATATTTTTTAAAATAAACTCCTCACCAGTCTTTCTATGAGAGCTTTCCTTCCATCTTGGAGGCACTAGATGCTTATTTCCAACTTCCTAATTTTCAGACTTCTTAGCATAATAACTTTTTGGCCTGTCAGCCAATGTCTGTTGACCTTATGGAACGTTGCCTGGATGGATTTTAACCATATGCCCAGCTCCCATGGCAACAGCAGCAGTGGATTATCACAAAGGCCCTAGAGATAAGAAGTGACATCATACACTATTGTTACTGCTTTTGCTAGCTCCGCAATACACGTATCCATACAGCCAAACACTTTGTGGGCTTCCTCTCTGTGTTGTGTTTCCTCTGTTGCAGACATGACCCCTGTGAGAGTCACGGAGTTATCCAAACACTTAGTTTTTCAACAGCAGTTCCAATTCTGATGTAAACTGCTTGTGTTAGATATTTCCGTGGTACGCTAAGAGCTGTAATCTGTATGTGTAATCCTCTTTATGTTGTGACGTAGCACGAGTTGGCTGTCAGCTATGGTATTTGTATCCTCTCTGGACATAAAAAAAAGGCCGTTAAATCACT